>VMKM01000445.1:0-340996 GCA_008360985.2 Macquaria ambigua | reverse complement strand
TTTCCTCATCTAAGCCATCAACGTGTCTCTTAGACCCGTCCCAACTAGGCTGTTTAAAGAAGTTTTACCCTTAGTTAGCACTTCTTTACTAGATATGATCAATCTGTCCTTATTAAAAGGCTATGTGCCACAGTCCTTTAAAGTAGCTGTAATTAAACCTCTTCTTAAAAAGCCCACTCTTGATCCAGCGGTTTTGTCTAATTATAGACCTATATCTAACCCTCCTTTACTCTCTAAGATCCTTGAGAAAGCAGTTGGCAATCAGTTGTGTGACTTTCTACACAACAATAAGCTGTTTGAGGATTTTCAGTCAGGATTTAGAGCATCATAGCACAGAGACAGCACTGGTGAAAGTTACAACCTTCTAATTGCATCCGAGAAAGGACTTGTCTCTGTACTTGTCTTACTAGATTTTAGTGCCGCATTCGATACCATTGACCATCACATTCTATTACAGAGACTAGAACATTTAATTGGCATTAAAGGCACCGCACTAAGCTGGTTTAAATCCTATTTATCAGATCGATATCAGTTTGTATATGTTAATGATGAATCCTCTATGCACACCAAAGTTAGTCACGGAGTTCCACAAGGTTCTGTGCTTGGACCAATTCTGTTCACCTTATATATGCTTCCTTTAGGCAATATTATTAGGAAGCACTCCATAAACTTTCATTGTTATGCAGATGATACCCAATTATATTTATCAATCAAGCCAGATGAAACCAATCAATTAGCTAAACTTCAAGCATGCCTGAAGGACATAAAAACCTGGATGACCTGCAATTTTCTGATGTTAAACTCAGACAAAACTGAAGTTATTGTACTTGGCCCCGAACACCTTCGAAACACATTATCTAAAGATATAGTTTGTCTAGATGGCATTGCCCTGGCCTCCAGCGACACCGTAAGGAATCTTGGAGTTATCTTTGATCAGGATATGTCCTTTAACTCCCACATAAAACAAGAACTTCAAGAACTGCCTTTTTTCATTTACGTAACATTGCAAAAATCAGGCACATCCTGTCTCAAACAGATGCAGAAAAACTAGTCCATGCATTTGTTACGTCT
Organism: Macquaria ambigua; assembly: GCA_008360985.2. Lineage (NCBI taxonomy): Eukaryota > Metazoa > Chordata > Actinopteri > Centrarchiformes > Percichthyidae > Macquaria > Macquaria ambigua. The sequence goes on along the minus strand of VMKM01000445.1, from coordinate 339,925 downwards.
AGGCTGGACTATTGCAACTCTCTACTATCAGGCTGCCCCATTAAGTCCCTTAAGACTCTCCAGCTGATCCAGAATGCTGCGGCACGTTTACTGACAAGAACCAGGAAAAGAGATCATATCTCTCCAATATTAGCTTCTCTACACTGGCTCCCTGTAAAATCCAGAATAGAATTTAAAATCCTTTATCTCACCTTCAAAGCCCTTAATGGTCAGGCACCATCATATCTTAAAGAGCTCATAGTACCCTATTACCCCACTAGAGCACTGCGCTCCCAGAATGCAGGGTTCCTTGTGGTTCCTAGAATCTCTAAAAGTAGAATGGGAGCCAGAGCCTTCAGCTATCAAGCTCCTCTCCTGTGGAACCAGATCCCAGTTTGTGTACGGGAGGCGGACAACCTCCTCACATTTAAGAGTAGGCTTAAGACTTTCCTCTTTGATAAAGTGACTCAGGTGAGCCCTGAGCCACCCCTTAGTTATGCTGCTATAGGCCTAGACTGCCGGGAGACTTCCTATGATGCACTGAGCTCCTCTCTCCTCCTCTTCCTCTCCATCTGTGCTCCTCCTCTGCACCCGCTGCTGCAGTTGCTGTTGCTATTATTATTAGTATTGCTGCTGTAATGTTGCTCTTAGTATCGTTTCTGTTGGTGTTGACATACATGCCATTGCCGCGGCCGTTGCGTTGCATCTCTGTGTGAAACTGTATTGTGCTGCTGTATGTTCTCTTTCCTCCTGCTCTCTCTCTCCCGCTCCCCCCCTCCCCCTTCAACCCAACCGGTCGAGGCAGATGACCGCCCACCCAGAGCCTGGTTCTGCTCGAGGTTTCTACCTGTTAAAAGGGAGTCTTTCCTTGCCACTGTCGCATAGTGCTTGCTCATGGTGGGAAATGTTGGGTCTCTGTAAATATAAAGAGTCGGTCTAGACTTGCTCTACTCGAAAAAGTGCTCTGAGATAACTTTGTTATGATATGGCGCTATATAAATAAAACTGAATTGAATTGAATTGAAAAAGATTGCCACCACTCTCATGTCTGTGCGGTAGATAGAAAGCTACAGCCAGCAGCCAGTTAGCTTAGCTTAGCACAAAGGCTGGAAACAGCTAGCCTGGCTTGGTCCAACGGTAACAAAATCAACCTATGTAAGTGTTATCTGTATATCCTTTACAAATAAACTATTTTAAACTAGAGGGATACAGACGTGTGACAAATTAAAAAACTGAATAACAGAGTGGAGAAACATAAGAAATGCAGATGCTTCCATACAGGGCACAAAGGCCCACCGAATGAGTTGGTGCGAATCAGATGCTATGATCATCACAGTCACCGGATCCAACAAGTCTTTCAAATGAGACACCAAAATGCGTTGCTTGTCCATGCCCTCCAGAACGACACATCTTACAATGCTAGGTTAGGTTAAGGCACAAAAACTACTTGGTTAGGGAAAGATCATGGTTTGGGTTAAAAGAAAACATTGATTGTCAGCAGGAAACGGAAAATGTGGTTATGGTGGACATTTTGTTGACCCATCCAACCACCCTGACTTCCTCCCTCTGTGGACTTTGTGGCTCTACACAGCGTCACACTACGTCCTCCATTGCTCCCGACAGACAAGAACCATACCTCCTAGAAGGCTTTGTCACTTGAATGTAAACGTATGTCGTTTTGGGACATTTGCGGGAACAACCGATGATGGAAGACTGTCTCAATCTCAACCCAGTATGAACACCTATGGGATATTTTGGAGTGACTGCGCTCTGCACCCCCATCATCAAAACACCAAATGAGGGGATAACTTTTGGAAGATGATGTTCCCTGCATCCTGCAGAGTTCAGAGACTTGTAGAATCCATCCTAAGGAGCACTGAAGCTGTTCTGGGGGTTTGTGGTGGCCCAACACTTTACCAAGACTTGACAAAAGAACTGCCAATCAAGCATATTCAAAAGGAAACCTTCCTCTCTCTTTTAGATAAGTGCAGCCACAGAACTTTATTTGCATCAGTTGTGACTCAAAGCGGGATGTAATTTTGGAGCACAGCATTGTTCAACTGCTAGAACTGGTTTCAGGTGCTGCTACATAATAATTACTGAAATGCTGCATTTGCTCGTCCTCCAGAGAGTTTCAGACAGGAGTCAGTTCAGGTAACTGAGGAGGACTTTTTTGGATGGTTCATTTTAACTGCAGGACTTTGTGTTAAAGTTTGAGAGCGTGACATCGACTGAAGTCGTCAGGATTCTGCTTTCTCTTCTTCACTTCCTCCAATTCCTTCTTGATAAAGTTCTCTCTCCTTCTTCTCCGTCTTCTCTCTTCATCTTTACTTTCCATCCTTCACCACTCTCTTCTAGTCTCTTAAGCCCTTCTTCATCCAGCCTCTAAATCTCCTTTAACCTCTTCATCATCCCTCCTCCTGTTCCCTCCTTGCTGCGGTTTATCCTACATTTTTACCTCCATCTGTCTACTCTTCCTCCTACTCCTCCATGTCAGAGATGCTCTTCTTGATCCGTTATCTGCTCTTCACTCTCCCTATTCTCCCCTTTTGTGATCCTTAATCATCCTCCCTCCTACACCTTTTTATGATCCTCCCTCCACTCGGTCCTCCTCATCCTCATTTTTTTTTTTCAGAACACTATGATCCTCACAGGAAAGCTTTGATGTGAATTACGCCTTGTTGTTTTTCACCCTTCAGCACCGTCACCTCCTTTCTGAAATGATTTGCTTTCTCATATCTCATGTGTAACTTTCTGCCTCTCTGATCTCTCTGTCAGTGCTCAAAGGCTTGACAGATACTTAGGAAAAAAAAGGATTGAGGTGCCAGATAGCTGTTGATGTGTGGCTCATGTGGCATCCAGATTCTTATTTTCTTCTTCATGCTGAGTAGACGCCAACAGAACATAGTGATCCCAGTTTGGACATTATGATCCGTCTCTCACTGTACCTGTTTATCAGGCTGGCAAAATGCTGGTACTTTATAAAGGCAATGCTAGCAGAGATAAGGAGACATTCAGGTTCCTGGTTGTCTCCAAATTTGAATGAGGAATTCATGTAAAAAAAAACAATGATGGAAGCTTTTTGAAACAGGTCTTTTATCACTCGTGATACATATCTTCATGTTGTTTGACTTCATATTATTATATCATTATTATTTTATTCTACAGGTGTTTATAGATTGTTTTGTAATCAGTGTTGGCTGATCAATGTGATTTCCATGATTTTATGGATGAATAAATTGAACCTCAAATTTTTTTAAAAGTATCACTAAACTAAAGCTAAAAGTTCTGCAAGTTGGTCAGTCAAAGTAATGTGTAATACAAAGAAAATACTGTATATTAAGGGTAAAAGTATTCATAGTAAAGTAGAGTATAGAGCTTTGTACTACTTGTTAAAACTTTGGAGACCATCGTGCTTTTATATCAGTGGAAGAAAAATAAATATGGAATGAAGTGAGGAAAGAATTAAAGACAGAAGGAGAGAAGAATGGGAAAGAAAGAACAAAGGATAGAAAAGGAAAGGAACTGGAGAAGTAAGGGGAAAAAATAAAATATGGAAGGAAACAAAGACAGGAATGCAGAAAAGAAAAAGGTTTAAAAGGAACTAAAGATAGATAACAGCAATATTTTATAAGCTTATCTCAAGTCCAGTGTATTATCTGAGCCTGCAAAGTGACCAAAAAATGCAGTTTGAAAATACTTCAGATAAAGCATAAATCTCAACTTTGTGTCGCAAGTTGGGGTGTTTTTTGAATGTGGAATAGGCTCTTTTGGCCATTAGTGATGGGAATCACGGCTCTTTGAAGGGAGTTGGATCTTATTGCTCCGTTCCTCTCCGAGAGCCGTTGAAAAGAACGGCTCATCGTTCTTTTTTCTTCCTCTTTAGGGGGCAGGGGTTACTAGCTTTATCTGCAAAATAATCACTAGAATAATGATAGGGTAAGATTTGGATCAGATTCAGACTTAGACTTGCATGTGTGGACTAGGTTTAGCAGCACGAAATTACTTGCATTGCCAGACCTAATGTCAATGATCTGCATTGTAAAGATTACATGAGGTGACGCCATTTCCCTCTGCTTTGAATTCACCCTCTATATGAAATGTGTTATGTAAAAAAAAGTTGCCTTGCCTTAAATGCAAATCATGCAACACTGTGACTGGCTGCTTCTCACTGTTCACATAAAGGGGAGTGGATTTAGGGCAGTCAGTGAAATTTGGGCACAATAAAAAGAACGTCTCTCAACAAGTACGACTCGGTTCCCTTTCGTTCGCCCACCCACTATAACTGTAAAGTAACTCCACCCTTCAAATATAGTGTATAAGTAAAACATATCCAGTGCCTACTGGAGGGAAATATTGTGCAGAACGTATGTACTTAGTACCATCTCTGCTCACCCATACCAACATACATGGAATCCTGCATAACATTATATCTGTATGCAAAAATCTCTTTCCATGGGGCTTCGACCTGCAACGTCTTAGTAAATGAGAGTCTGTGAGATCTATTTTAGGGTCCATCACATGAAAACTGTGGGATGTTTTTGATATATCCAGTAGGAGTCACTCTTCCCTATGGACATGTGCTTTATAAATTAGGACTACATGGGCTTTTAAAGTCTGTAAGAAGGCTTTGAGGGTTTAAAACCTACTGCCTGGCAGTGTGGAAGCACCTGTTAAGCAAATGTCTAACAGATCTCCATCTTTACAGCTCTGACTATAATCCTGCACTGACTGAGGGCATTCATTCTGTGTCCATTATGAGAATAAGAAAAATTGTCCATAGCTTTCAAAAATGCAGATGGCAACAACATTAAAACTCTACAAATTAAGCATGTTAGCAAGCTCAGTTTTCCTTCCAGTTTTAGACCATTTCATATAGGGATGTCTCACTTTATAGCAATGTACTCACTCCACCAGTAATGATATGAGTTTAAACAGAGAGGTGTCTCCACTGGTCAGTATTTGTTAGCATTCATCAGTCATCACCCTTGATTGAGGAATCCAAACTATGCTGTTTGCCAGGAAGCTGCTGTTGCCATAGCAGCTCAGACAGGCCCAGACGTCTTGATTGTGTTTACTTCTGGAAGGGCAGATTAGCAGTTAGAGAACATTCAGTTACTGAAGCATCTTGTGTTCGATCCCTGCAGCAGCTAACGTCAAGTCATGTCACGTTTATTTGTATGTAACACAAGGACTCAAGTCTCAAGTCCTATCAGCCTCAGCCATGTTAGCATTTGAAATCAATACAAATGTAGCAGACTAACCTGCCTACAGTAATATTACTGTCAACATGCTACACGTTACAGGCTAAACGTTAGCATATTGACAGTTTAGACTGGTGAAAGGTGAGTTAAGTCTGTTAAGGGCTGAGTCTGAGTCTGAGTCTGTCCTAAATTTGCCAAAGGATGATAAAACCACGAATGTATTAAAGGAATAGTTCAACATTTTGGGAAATACGCTTATTCTCTTCTGGTGTTATATGAGTTGGGTGGTGTTGATTAACTTAGATAAGCATATAGACTTGAAGCAGTCTCTATGCTAAGACAATATAGCCTGGCTCTGTCCAAAGTTAAAAAAAGTTAAAAACAGAAATGGAATAACAACTTTGTGGTTCTAAATTGTGGTTCTATGGTGTGATACATTACACTAATTTCTATTTTCTCACAATGGTAAGACTCCTGGATGTCACTGCTCCCACCTGATGTTGTTTAATCCTTCACGAGAGGTGGATACGAAGCTGCAAATCCGCCCTGTTGCTAATTTTGCCTAGTGGCCAACCACGGTATTGCAACAAAGAAGAAAAATAATCCCCTGCAGCACAAAAAGCATTTTCCACTTAGACTGCTATTATAAAAAAAGACATCTGTAAAAACTTGAGCTGCAAACAAGGTCAATCATTACTCTTTGAGCTTTTAAATTGTGAAGGTTTAATATAAAAAAAAAAAAAAACTTTCCCAAATCCTAGAAAAGCCTTTTTCAAATAAGTGACATCACCTCAACGTAAAATCTATAGGACAAGCAGGTGGAGCCAGGTAAAGAGACATTAATGCACATGTACAGCGGGAGAAACTTTCATTGGAATGAATGGGAACCCTTTTGCAGTCCAGAATCCAGTTCTACATCTGCAGCATAAACCCTTTTGATTTAGGTAACAACATGGTTTGTCTTCTGGCACCCTCAGGCCAAACTTCATGTATTTGTTTTTGTTTTCTTTTGTTTTATGCCCAAAGATTTAAGAATAGTAAAGTTGTCTTTGTTGTCATCCATCCGGTAATTTAGTTTCTGGTGTAACGGGCGTTGTAATGAGTATTTGCAGGGCCACCAGCGTGGCAGTAGACTGTTTGTTTGTCTCTAAGCTTCACCCACGAAAGAACTTTGAGACAGAAGTGATGACTGATTCTGATCTGGAAATATTTACATAGAGCTTAATGTTGACTTTCTTCATATTGACTTTGGGTCTCCTGGTTACTGTTTGCATTTCATGATAAGGGCACCAATTAATGACTCCGTCTTACAGATGGCAATATTTGTTTCAGTTAGACACAACAGGCTGTATTCATATCTCTTTGCATTGTTTTTACCACTAGTGCCTTGCCGTAATCACTCCACAAGGAATTAAACCCCTAACCGTGACTGTGATTAACTTCCCTGGACTGAACTTATATCTCCCTTGTTGAGATAAGCTCAGCCGGTACATGTCATGTGACCGTAGCATGTTGTAAAGCAGGGTGTAAGTGATCCTGGAGAGTGAGTTTCAAAGGTTGCTGTGGAAACAATGTAGACAGGTTAAAGATGTTGACATAGCTGGGTGAAAGAAAGTCATTTGAATGCATTATACACAGTATTTGGAAGATTTTATTTCAGCAAACACTATTATTGTGTTCTCACTGCGTTTTCAACAGGATAATGTAGAATTAAATCTTAAAACTGTGGCCATACACTAAATTAGATTCAATTAAATTTAATGATACCTGCAGAAACGGCATAATTGCAGCAACAAAGAATCAGGAATATAATCAGACATACTACTAAAAGTATTACCACTACTATTACCACCAGCAGCATAGTACAAATTTAAAAAGCTGCATTTACAGTATATTTGCATGGCATCCAAATGTTTTATGTTATCAAAAATAAGCCTGCACTGTCTATATCTGCAAATCTTTTCCCTAGGCTACTTCCTACGGTGTCCTGACCGCTAACGTCGTGGCTACAGCCAGACTTCTCATTACAAGTTTCCCTTTCCTGCCATTGTCAACCACACTCTTCCTCTTCTCAATGCTGTGAGCTGGAAAAAGCTGCAGCTGAATTCTCACAGAGGTAATCAGTGCTCCACTCAAGGTTACAGCATGAAATGATGACATGATGATGGTGATACTCTGCTGTATGTGGATTAGAGGGCACACAACAAAATGATAAATTTAAAAGGTCTAATTGTAGAGCATTATGTATCTTATGGGTTTGGCTTTCATGTGTGCACCCACTTTGTCAGAGTAAATACTAAATATCATCGTGGAATTTCTAATTCACTGTTGAATAACAACAGCAGCATTCTGAGAACAAAGAGAGTAGTATCCGGCCCTGAATGCATCATTACTTTATGTGCATGACTCATTCCAGCCATTTACACACTCAAGGTCCTTTTTTTCCCCAAACACTGAATTTTAATTTAGTTCAAAGTAGAAGTTTGCTACAGCAGTTGACTTCGAAATCTGTGACTCTTATAAAAACGCATTTTAGGTTATTTCTTAAGTTTTCAGTTTCGTAAGTATCTACAATTTCAACTTCACAAGTGCATATTGTGGAGCCTAGATACCAATAAGTAAACTGAGGAGTGATTGGAAAGAAGGTATGAAAATGACATCTCACAAGCAGGCGCCAAAAACAGAAAAACACACAATCCTTAGTCATTTGTAAAGAAATTCAAGGATGCACAAATCGTCCTTATATTCACTACAATGCAACAATGAGTTTTTGTGAGCTTGCCTTTTACTTGTGCTCTGACTTGAGTAATTAAAGCAGCAGAACTTGAGTTCAGAATCTTGACTTTTTCCACCTCTAAATAAACTGGAGTCACATATGCTGGACACATCAGAGTTGGACAGTTGTGGACAGTTTAGTGCTTCTGTTAGTGATTCAAGTACACCATGTGTTTACAATTCTAACTGTCTGAAAAAAAAAAAAAACTACATATTCCCAAAAACTAAATTTCTTTCTTGATCCTCCACCCTGCCCCCACAGTGCCAGCACCATCATACAAGTCATCAGAAGTTCATTCATTTCCCATAGAGCTTAATGACCATTGAACATTTTTGGCTACTGCACTGATGGTCAACAAGCTTGTCAGCTGAGAGAATCTGACCATGGCTGAACACTCTGTGGTCATCAGCCTTCCAACATCCAATCAGACTTCTGTGCTTCCTTATTTCCTCTACGATGTGATTTTCCTTGAACAATAGTTTTGTTTTAGTCAAGACCCTCACGTTGTGGTTCAAACCATTTATTGCAACAGTGAAGTGCATGGGTTTGGCTTTGCGTGATGTAAAAGCAATGTGAAATAGTGTTATAGTGATGAACCTTCAGAGAATCATCACCTGAATCTGCAGCTCCCCTCGGCTTTACGGAGCTTTATGGTGAGTTTCAGCTCATTGATTAGCTGTCCAGCCGCAAATTGTTACTAAAAACTACTGTTTTTGGTTCAGTCTCACCGGTCTCATAGCATCTTTCAGCAAAAATGTGAAATGAATGATAATGTTGCTTCGTAACTGCTGGATGTGTAATTACTGTAAGCGACTGCTTGCTAACAAATTAACCATATTAACTTAAAAGGTGGTGATGATATGTCAGTTTTGTGTTCAGAACCTGTTTCTGCTGCCCCCAAGTGGCCAAAAATATCAGTTATTGCGAGTTTAACAACAAGTTGGCAAACAATTGTCTATTTACACACCCAGCAGATGCAGAGCAACATTATTTGAAGTCGTGTTTCTGTCCTCTTGACCAGTGTAAGTGCAATATTCACTATCCTTTTAGCGATAGGTTAGATTCGCTAGATTTTCCGTTTTCTTCACCAGCTAGTCACCAACTGTAATGCTGCTGTTTGGTGCAGGTTAATGAGAATGCTGAGACTGAACTGAACAGTAAATGTGCCATAAATCCAAAACTAAAAAGAGCTAAAAGAGGCTAAAAATCTCTTTTCTCATTTTCTAAGTTAGGAGATAATTCACCAAGAGCAGCGCTAAACATTACAAAGTTAGCTTGATCAATTCCTTAACATACAAAATATTGATTAGTGGAGCTTTAAATGACCATTAACACATATTGAGAGAACACCTACATGCTAGTACAAGAGGCAGCCCGGGGGTCAGAGGGAGTTAAATTTACTGGGAAGCAGTCAGTGGAGTAACATTAAGGAATACTAAGAATTGATGGTAAACTCAAGATTTTTGTAACTAAAGGCTCTGCATACCCACACAGGACCTAGTATGCTGGCTATTACATTAGCTCACAGAACTCAACGAATTAAAAAGAACATCAAAGGTGTAACTTGTCTTGCGTTAACAGGTGCAACAGGAGAGTGATACCAAGCACAGGCTGCACACACCCACACAGTCCTGAGAAGAGGTCTAATCAGGCATTTATGGTCAGTAGCGAGAATGTTTGTGACTATGTGTGCATGCATAGATACATATTAGTGTGTGTGTGTTTCATCAAACATACTGTAGGTGCCAGTTTCAAACATAAATGCTTTCACGTGTGTGTTTCAGTACAAAAGTCTGTTGGATTTGTCTTTTTTTTTTTACATCTGGTTTTAATGAGGGGATTCCACTGCTGTGCCAGGCGGAGCAGAACCGAGCTGTGGAAAAATCATTCACGTACACACAGAAGAGACTCTTAACTCATGACATGGAACAGCACTCTGATACTAAGGAGTTGTACAGTATGTGAGTGTGAGTGTGTGTGTGTGTGTGTGTGGGTAGGTGTGTAGGTGTGTGGGAGTTTAAGCTGACATACCAGTGTCTCTCTCTAAACTAACATGGATTAACCTACTGACCTGCATATATGAAATCATGATGTTTTTGACATCATTAAAAAAATAACACACACAACTAACAAGTGTGTGAGCCCAGAAGAATGTGATCCCTCTAAATTTAAAAAAATGTTATTTTCATTGTAAAGTGTGAATTTTAAATAAAGATACTTTGATTGAGAAGGTGTTAAGTGGAATTCTGACAAATCTTATCTGGGTGAATTCAAGATTTGTGGGATTTGTCCAACACCCAATAAATACTCATTTTATATATATCGTTAAAACCTAACTGTAATACCAATTTCAACACTTTTTATGTCTTCAAATCCAGTCTAAATCACTTTGTATGCCCAAATCACCACAGATTTAATGCCTCAAGTCCATGTTCTCGGCAGTCTGCAGACCTTTGAGACCTATCCTTCTTGTCCAAACCCAAATTCCCATAGCAATTTTACTGTTTCCATAGATACATATCATCATCTATACGCATGCATCATGTTTCCACTGAAGTCACTCTGAGTCAGTAGGCCTTGAAGAGGAAACTTCTCATTCCAGACTTACACTCCCATACATCTATTTGACCTCATTTTCTCTCCACCCTTATTTGTTCACATTAACCTTTTACATTCACGCATCCCTCCTTCCACCACTCATCTTGCTCCCATAACTCCCTGCATATAGTAAAAGAATAAATAAATAAATGTCTCCTCTACTGTAGCTAGATAAGAATTCCTCCCCAGAGTTTTGGCAAGCACCAGGAACAAAGTTTAAGAGCCTGTTAATGTCCGAGGCAAGAATGTGAGGCTGCCTTGTATGGTCATAAGAATTGACTGCTGGTTCTTTTTTTATACTCACTCGTCTATTTTTTCCCCTGTGAGGATTTAGGCTGGTTTTGATACACTTTCACAGAGGGGTACAGAAGGAGGGTAGAAGCAGGGAGGTGGAGTAGGAGGTGAAGATAAAGAGGGCTTCCTTTATCTTCACCTGAATCGAGCCAAAAGGAGCTTTCACACTGATGGCTTAGGCCAAATCTGGGAGTGGTTTGTCACAAGTATAACAATGTTTTTGACCAAACTTAATTCATTTCAGTGGAATTGTTGCATTCAGTGGATTTGATTACTGGGGTAAATCCGCTCAAAGCTTTTGCATAGTGAACTTCTTTGGTGAAAGCAAATTTGCACTGTTGACCAATTGCAAACCGTCTGGACTGTGCTTAGCCGAACTGTCCAAGATGGAGGTAGCTAGTAATTTAGCTGTCTAATTTTATGTAAACCTGCTCTGCTGGCTGCTCCCCAACACAGATGCAACATGGTCTGCAGTCAGGCACGAGACAGGAGTCAATAGTTCATATGGCATTACTGCTCTCATTAATGTAATTGTGAGGTTAGCAACTTAGCTAGCTAGCTTCCTAAGTGTTGGTTAGCTAACTTGTAGTAAGCCAGCTAACTTTTGCAAGCTTTTTTGGCTACCCAGTGCCAGCCATGGATGTATAAAGAGAACTGGATACAGCGTCGGAGGCGGGGCCCCGTTCATCCCTATGAAAGCTGCTCAGTGGCGCATGAAGCCAAAAAAGTTCGACTTCCCAGGTATAAAATTACCTGGATCTTCCACATAGCTTCCGCGTTGTACGGCCCATAGAGCAAGCGCACTAGCGTTTCCTTTAGCCCCGCCTCCCAACCGCTCAGTCTCAGGCTCACTCACATGAACCACAGTGACTCTATAACTCTGGATTCAGCTATTTGTGAATTTTACAACTTTTAAGACATAATGATTTAAATAAGGACTATTTAAGTGTTTGTACTGGCTAGTTGTACCTCAAAAAAAAATTATCTGCTGATTTTCTCTTTCACAATGTAAGTCTATGGACACGGACATGTGAATTTCTGGTGTGACTAAATTATTAGCTTTGGCATTTGAGTGCCCCTCACTGGTGACTGTAAACAGCTCAGTAGTGATTAATAACCTTGTAAAAAAAAAGTCTTTAATTTGGCCTAGTTTTGAACTGAAATTACTGAAACTGTTTTAACCAGTAAGAGTTACAATTTAGGCTAATTACAATTCAAGCATGAACGGTGACATGTGATTTGTTTGAGCGCTGTTGCAGTCAGTTTGCTTAACACTTGTCATATAAAGCATCTTTGAGTACACTGAAAAATGCTCTATAAATAAAATGTATTATTATTACTATTATTATTATTATAAAAATTAAATAGTCAGTGACTAAGAATATTTGCGCTGATCTTAATAAAATGATTCGAATCAGTTGAGCACCTCTAGAGTACGCCTGAACAAGGTGGTCAGCTGCAGTGAACTGTGAAACTGCTTGTGTGCAGTCTGAACGCATTCCCAACTCCCCACACGATTAAAGATCATCATGTGTTCATGTCCTGCCAACATCATTAGCGGCATTCTGGCATTGTTAAAAAGAAAGCTGGGGAGATATAAAATGCCTCACAGATGTACGAGCAGAAAATAACACTTAACTAGGTTCCGCATGATGTTTTTTTCCAGTTAGGTAGTGGAAGAGGGTCACTTGGTGTTCACTTCTTTGCAGCCTGTACAGACAGTTCCCCTTCTTTCGGTCTTACTCACCTGGCTCCGCTCACCTGTGCGTTGGTTGTTTTGCTGACGTCTTGAAAGAACGGGCGCCACAATTGTTTCCTGGCAACAGAAGTAACACTGCACTTTGATAAAACGCACCACGAATGGAAACAGTAGTAAACACGTGTGAAGGCAGACCAGAAGGATTAGAGAGATGGGTAACAGTCAATCTCTGGTTTGGACTCAGATATACACTACATATAGACAAATGCAGGAACACACACATACTTTCGATCTTGTTCTCTGTAACAAACGTCTTAACATGCCTCATCAACCCTCCCACAGATCAGTGAGTAGCTGCATCTGGTCCGAGGCCAAGCCTTTTCACCCAGGTTATGTGTAGTATGTGTGCGCAGTGAGCTTGGTGGTAAGGAGGGTGTGATGTTTACAGATCTGTCCAAGATCATTGCTCTGAAACTCTTTCACTTCTCTGCTTTCTCTCTCTCTCTTTTCTGTATCTCCTCCCTGCACCATACACACACACACACACACACACACACACACACACACACTTGTCTTGCTCTCCATGTGGGGACTTTTTGTTGACTATATTCATTCCCTAGCCCTTTACCTTAACTTTAACCATGAGAACTACATACTGAACCTTAAACCTTACCATAACCTTAAAGTAAGTCCATCCTCGCTAAACCTCAAAGTCCAGCTGTGACACACATTGTCACTGGCAGAATCTAAACTGTTACACGTCTGAAGGACGTGGATAAAATGTGCAATGAGACATTTCTGAACAGATCACATTAACCTCTTTTCCACCGAGGCAGTTCGAGGGCCAGTTCGGAGCTGGTGCCTAATCTCGAACCAGTTCTTGGCGTTTCGACGGCCAAAGAACCAGCTCTCGGCCAGGAAAACTGGTTCCAGAGCGACACCAACACTGGTGGTCTAGAACCAAGAACCACTTACGTCAGGGGCTGGGGAAGGGTGCTAATTTCTCACATTGATCTTACGTTTGTAACATCAATGTGAAAAATTACTAGCTATGTTTGCTTGGGTAATGTTTGCTGTCCAAGCAAGCTAGCGTAACGTTGGTATTAATAGCTAACGTTAGCATGCTACTTTCTAACACTGCCATTGGTTCAGCTACTAACGTCACTTAACATTTGGCTTCACAAAAGGCTAACATTGTAAAGTTTGTTTTTAAAGCACAGCTCTCTTGTTTTTGTTGTGTTTAGAGAGTTGTCTGCCTGTAAAGAGATGGTGTAGTCCACCACTGTTGTTGTGCTTGAAGTTGGCGCTAGCATTGCTGGGAAAGCGGAGACATACAGACGTATACAGTGACGTAATGACGTGGAGCTCTAGCCCGTGGAAAAGCAAAGTGGTTCTTAGAAGGTTCTTAAGTTGAACCAACTGTGAACCGGCACTAGTACCAGCCCAGAACTAGAACTTGTGACGGTGGAAAGTGGGTAACTGACAAGTTGTGTGTGAGCTTCACAATGTGAATGAGCTTATACATCATTATTGTTTTTACTTCATCACATTCATATTTCTATGGGTAATGGGCAACCTTGTAAACAAGTTTGGTTAAGTCTGCAATTCAGACCCCTATCAGACTTGATGAATTGTGGATTTGGAAAGCTCTCATCAGCACTCTGCACTTCACATCAAGTCTGTGAGTGCATTGAAGCCACTGATTCAGGCCCCGGTCCATCTCATTCATTTACATCTTCCATTCATCAGCCAGTATCTTCCATCTTCTTATAGGAAACTATTCATTTCAGTGAAGAATTTCTATGTTTAAGCAACTGCTTGTACACATAGGGACGTGTTTTACATACAGTATAAGGGAGCTTTTGTTGTGTGAGGAGACATATTAGTATGTGTTTTAGTTTTTCAGGTGAAAACCTATGTGGATTGATTTGGAATTAAGACAAGCATACACATTTTACCTTCATAATGATCTATTTTTTGTATTATCCAAAAGATGATGTGATTTTTTTGAGCCTGTGGAGGAGCATGGCATTTCTTTGAGAGCATGAAACCCACCAAAACTGGACATAAACAGGCCAGTAAAAAGCTTGAGAAATTCTGTTTTATTGCTTACTGTGGACATTATCCTTTCAGGTTGAGGTGATGAGGCATGTGGAAGCATCCATTACACCCTTCTTGCTTTCATGATTACAGATACATCCATCCTCCTTTTTGATTAAATCGTCTTCTGACAGCAGAAATGGAGCAGAAACGGAAGAGAGAAAGATGAGACAAACTTTCTTTCATCCTTCCACACTCTCACAAATTCCATGAGCGAAGGTCTGGTGTCAGCCCTGGCCCGGCTCTTACCTTGTGACCTTTGACCCTTGACCGCACCCACCCTCCTAGCCGCGGATCAGTGCCAAAATCCACACTTCTTCTGTTTGGAGTGAGGGAACATTTCCACGGACAGCCCTGCGTCGCTGCCTTTGATGGATAGCTGCAGGAAACTCAGATACACACACACTGAGTCAAAGGAAACAAATGCGCAATACTTAATTTATTCATCAATGATTTGTTGGCATATGGAGAGAAATGTAGACACAGATAAGAAGACATAGATTAAACTCTTATCTCACTCAGCCCTTGAAGGAACCTCTTAGAGCTGTAATTACTTCATATACCCCTGTGGGACGGCTCGTTTTCCTGGCAGGAGTACAGGGTCTAAATTAACGTCTGTGTAAGAGATTAATTTTCCATAATTACATGACTGCTTGCTGAACATCTCACGGCTGTAATCCTGAGACATTATCCCATCAAAATGATCGACTTGTTTCAACACTGCTTATCTTCGTGATTTCCCAGCAAACACCAGCATCTGCGTCTGACTTGCTCTGTGTGTTTTTTGGTGCGCCGGTCGATACTTGTTGAAAGAATGTGTTCATGGGAATGTTGTTATTGCACACTTTGGCCTTTCCTTTCATAGAAAATATCAGGAAAACAAAAACCCGAAGGAAGAAAAATGAACTAGGATGCTTGAACTTTGACCCCCAATAAGTACTGTAGAAGTGCATGTCGTAGCTCATCTTTTCTTGGCAGGAGTCTGTGTGACTTTTTGATTGTTGGTCTTGTCTTACTGTGCTGTATGTGATGAAAATTCAGGATGGTAAACCAGTGGGAATGCAAACTAGCGCTCCACCAATAATGCAAAACTTGACCCTTTGAAATGTAATCTATAAAAAGAGGGAAATCATCTGGCCTTAGGGTCACTCCAAACACTTTAAATTACATTTCCACTGAAGACTTCCTTGAAAAGAAAATAATTTTCCCCCTGTGAGTTACCTTCTAGCTGTCTAAGCCTGTGTGAACGTATTCAATGGTTTTTCACTTTTGTTGCATTAAACACCAGAGGTCATCAGTGGTCATAATAAAACCATAGGCCAGTATGAAATGAACAAACTCAGTTCACAGTGGTCCCATTTACTCTTACTCTTCTCATTTCAAGTGACTGACATTCACACTGAAGTCAATATGTTTCTGTAATCTATTTTTTATTATATTATATATATTTATATTATTTGTAATTTATTTTTATGCTCTGCCTGGAATATGATCTCCTGATTTTGTATGTCTTATAATTTTATATTTATTGTTTTTGTGCTTATATTGTATTATGCACATGTATTGTACATCTCAAGGGGTTATTCCTAATAAAGATTTCCAACAAGTGTCTCATATCTGCATAAAATCTAGTTGCTTTTTAATACAGTACACCGCTTTGTCCTTTCACTTTAGTGAGACAGACAAGGACAGCTAATTTCAGTGTAATTTCAGTGTCAGCTGCCATTATCACAGGGGACAGACACTGTGAGTTGCATAATGGAAATGTGGTATCAAATCTCTTTTGAATCACTTGTAAATAAATTGTTGTTGTGTACCCTAAAGTAAAATACTGCAGGATGCATGCTGGGCTCAAACCCACAATCTCTCTGTTACCAAACCTGCTCTTTGACCAGCTGAGCTATGACAGGTTGAGCTCTCACACAAGAAATTATAAGATATGGAAACTAGGTGAGAACATCAACCGAGTCCTAGTATTCATCAGAGTTGTGGTAATAAACACAAAGTTTAAACCTCTACATTTTTTGACCATTGTTTTAGTTTGCATAGTTACAAACACCCGCCTTTACCTGAGGAAGACCACTGCCACAAGACATGGGAAGTATTTTTTCAATCAAAGAATACTTTAACAATGACTTCATTTTATACTTTTTTCCAGTGTGAACATCTTTAACACTCCTGTCTTGAATGTATGTTTTCTGGCCAGGATCCTTAGTCAAAAATGTTATTTATTTAAGTTTTGTGATATGAGAAGGTTGTGAAGTCTGCGGCGGAATATGTAACATTTGAACTACAAACTTTATGAAAGATGAGGTAACAGTGCATTTACAAGAGCAAACAAATAATACAGAATGAATCTATACGAGGTAAATTTAACTGAATGTGCAGCACTTGTTTTTCTCCCATTCTTAGCATGCCTCTCATGTTTACATGGTGTCTTACATATTGATGTAATGAGCTCTGGCTGTCAGTAGATCTGGACCAACCTGCTCTACATCATCTGTCAGTGCTGTGATGCCAAACGCTGGCTTCCTCTCGCATAGCATTCATATTCAACAGGTGAAGGAAGTATGATAGAGCTCTCTGGGGTGAAAGCAGGGTTTTGTAGGGCGTGATGTAAAGCTGCGTTTGACCTCTGACCTTCCCGCACAAGAAACGCTGATGTCGAAGTATGGAAGCTCGGGCCAAATCTCTGAGAAAATATAGGGTTAATCCTCGAGGCTCTGCTTTGATCTCTCTGGCAGTGTCTTGAGAGTTGTTATTTTTCTGACGAAGGTGAGACGTATCAAAAGCTTTCTCTTGGCAGGGATTTTCATCGTACCTCTCGTTCTTTGTGCGTTAGGTAATCATCAGGACACATTCGGGCTTGATGGGCAGAACCGAGCGTGTCTCTTCTTTTCACTTTTATCTGCTGCATAACTTCCTCAAGGCATCGAGAGCACTGCACAGACAACAGCTTTAACTGTTCATTTAGTTAAAATTCTGACAAGGGAAACAGATCATACCTAAAGTATATTAGATAACGCTTTTTGAACGATATTAGGTTCCCAGTATGTCACTCTTGATTATTAAGAACAACTATTGCTGCCAAAACACTATTTATTTTATTCTTAAAGAAAAGAATTAAAAGAAATTCTGCTGTTTTTTACTACTTGGGGCTTGTTTTTGTAGTTTTGACCATTATTACAGTCAGTTACGATAAAACTTGTAAGGTTAAGTTTGGAAATATTGGGATACTCAACTAGGTCTGCTCAACACGACACTGACAGACAGGCTTTAAGTACCCCAGTTTGAATGTTTAATCTAAAGCACTTAAACTATCTCGTTAGATGTTTTTAAGAACAGCTTTATGAATACTAGTTGTGCTCTCATGCAGTTTTACTGAGCAATGGACGATTCGCGTACACATCCTGTGTTTTCACTTTCACATAAGTGGTTAAGATGATTGGCATGAACTGGAAATTTGTTTAAAAAGGTGAGGGTTAGGATTAGCATTGCATATGAAATAAAAATAGAAGCCAGAACTACTAAAATAAGACCCAAGTTTAAAAAAAACAGAATGTTCCTTAATAATGTGTTTGCACTTCTTTGTATTTATGTCCCTGATTGCTAAAGCACTTTGCAAAAAAAAAATGTTTCCTCTTTCTAAATAGATCTCACTCAACTTGACAAATTGCTTCACATGTTGATCTGGAGCCCAGATCAGTGTTAAGGCGACCCTGGCAGACTCCTGCGCTGACTGGGTCATGTGTTTCCCAACCAGCCGTCCAGCAGACAGACAGACAGCGCTCTGAGGCCTGTTACAACCCCCCGGTGTCCCTGAAAACAGGCGTCTATTGAGCCAACCAACACACTTTTCACAATGTCATGGACTAATTCATGTCAAAGTGGGGCTCTCCCTCCATGATTGGACTCAATTAAAGCCACTGAGGCGTGAAAGCACAGCCCCAGGAGCAGGGAAATCACACATGTACACCAATAGTAGTATGATGTGTGCATATGTTGAGCCATTACACACACACAAGTACAAACAGACAAATGCAGTCATTGTAGAATTTCCACCAGTAAACTTGGTGAATTACTGCTGTACTTTGGCTCCGTACAATACACACATTGATGTGGCAACTGGTGATTCAGAGATAACTAGTGTTTTGTGCTGGAACGTGCTGAATCATTTCAACACATAGGTCACTGGAAAATTCCTCTGTAATCCCTCTGACTTTTTTATTTTTATAAAAGGTATTCCCCAGATGTACTCTTGCATTCAAAACCATGCAAAACATAACCCATACACATACAGAATATCATCAGTACTGAGGAATTTACCGCCCCCACCTTGCCATTGGGTTGCCCCCATCTCCTCCCCCTGTCTTCAGGTGGTACTGTATGTTTCAGGTCCTGGTTCAGGGATGGTCTGGGCGGATTAGGAACGTACTAACACATCACAATCAGTAGGTGGACAGCTGTGGTGATGACAAGATGCAGCTGTTGTTTGACAGTGTGGACTATTGAGCAGATCGCTCTGCTACCTGTGGTATGGGTATATTCCATGTACAGGATGGATTTTCTATGAAATAAGTTACAACACATGAGACTTAGATATAAAGCTGTCTTTCTTATTGTAAACAGTATAGTGTCTACTACTTCTGAGGTGGTGCAGGAGGTGACCTGTTTTACATTTAGTGGAGGTTGTACTCAGCTCTGTGCAGTTTGCAAGGCTGGGGTGGAGATGCATGCACAAAAGAAAAGCCCACATTTCTGGGGGGAAGGAGAAACACACCTACTTTTAAACATGATGAAAGACTTATCAACAGGTTTTTGGATATGCGCATATATACAACAACTGGAGAGTGAAGGACATGTTAATCAAGCTCAAGCTGTACATGCACACAGTCCTGTGAAGAGGTCTAATCAGGCAAAATAAGTGACACCCGCGTGTGTGCACCATGGCTGTGTGTGAGATCCTGAGAAACGCTGTTAAACAGTCGTCCAAAGGGGATGTTTGACTAATTGGATAAACTGCGAACCACAAATCACAGCTATTACTAAGGTAACTTCAACACATTTGACAACGGATGACATCCATGCCTGCTTATTAGCAACACCGGAGGATCTTTAATGAAAAACTTTACTTGCCACTCTTTGTGTGATGGTCCCTCACCCTGTGTTTTTCCCACGATGTATGCTTGTGTGTGTGTGAGTGTAAGATGGGATGGACCATTTCTCTTCCACCAGGACACATGAACAGGAGCCTCACTGTTTCTGTGTGGCTGCTGGAGAATACACTCGGCCCCTCTCGCTGTAATAAATTGTGCAGCACCATGGAGCCGTGGAAGGAATTAACACTCATAGCTCTTCCTGCGGTCACTGAGGCCACACATGCTTCTGACTGTGGTGCTCAGACTGCGAACACTCTCGCTCTGTTAGTGTGTGTGGACCTGCATGCAGCGGTGGTGAATAGTGTTTGTGTGTCTTTGTTCCTGTTTATGTATCCTGAATGCGTGCATGAATGCTTGTGTGTGTAAATGCTTTACACATATTGTGTGTGTCTGTGTGTGTGTGCCACACCCACCACGCCAACCTTTCCAGATGAACCCAGCAGACTGAAATGTGTCTCCCATGATATTATTTCCACTCTATTGTCTCAGCTGTTTATACTTTCTGCATTCCACCTCATGAGGTTCGTGTCAGGTACGTTTGCTCATCTAACATGCAAGGTTTACACCGTCAGACAGCTGCTCCACTGGCCCCCCCCACCAATTAACCTACAGGGGGACTCCTTACATGTGTATAATAGTGTCATAACATATCATAGATGCATGACAAAGATCAGTCACAGGACGGATATTATTGATATATATATTTTTTTATTTTATTGTACTTTATTTTAGTATGCTCTTCATTTTTTAACATCAGTTTTAATGTAGTTAGTTTGTTTTAATTTTGGTTTGGTAGCTATACTTTATATGTAGTTTCAGTTCTTCTGTTATTTGACTTTTTGGCTACGTTAGCAGCTAAAACTTCAGACAAAAATATCTCCAAAACTAGTGGACGCATGAAATATGTCCCCTTCAGGATGAAAAATAGTATAGTAAAAACATTCATCCCCTGCATTTTCGTCTAGCGCCATCATCAGAGATCAAACTCTCACTTTGTCCAATACTTTGGTTTATGAGCAAATACCTGCAAAACTAATGACCGTTAGTTCCCATCAGCCTCAGCTATACCTTGTATTTACTGTTAATTACCAAATGTTAGCATGCTGACATGCTAAACTAAGATGGTGGTAACATGGTAAACTTCACACCAGCTAAACATCAGCATGTTAGCATTGTCATTGTGAGCATTTAGCTCACAGCACCGCAGTGCCTCGCAGAGCCTCTTGCATGGCTGTAAATGTAAATGCATAATGATCTTAAAATATGTATTTTATACGTTAGCAGTGTGTATTGAGAAATGAAAACAGAAAGTCATACATTCAGATTTTTCCCATCACATGAGCAGAAAGATTAATTCTCTGGATGCAAATTGTGTTTTTTATAATATAGTAAAACTAAAATACCAATGAATGACATTCATGAGTAGCCTAAATTGACTTGAAATTACGAAGCATTCATACCTGGCTGAGACACGTAACGGCTGTGCTATATGCATAGAAATACATGGTGATTAAAATGGTTGAAAACATTCAGAAAATAAATACATTTATTTTAATTACTCAGGTTTATTTTATTTTAGTTCTATAGTTCTGTTAAACACCTACTTGTCATCCTACTTTTAGTCTACAAGTCATGGTGTAACAGGTTGCATCCCTGCAACCTGACCACCTCAACAGGCTCTGCAAACCTACCTGCTGGACGAGAACAACTACATGCCTTAAATGTCTTAAATAAGCCTAATGTCTATGTGTTTGGTTCACTCCAACTCAAAAGCCCCAGATAGTAATAATTATAATAATAATTATGTTGTTGTTTATTGTGCTTGGTGAGCAGAAGACAGATTTCCACCCTGGTGGACAATAAAGATCTATTCTATTCTGTTCTATAATTATCCACAGAGGCTGTTTAGACCCTGCACTTACGCAACAGAAAAAGCAGACATTACCCAGCGATGGAAACCTCCAAATTAACTCCAGAAGTTTGTTCGTTAGCTGTGGAGGAACATTTGGTGAATGAGCAGGTCGACTGGGGACAGTAGGCCACACTTTGATCATAAGCAGAACAAGAATAACCCAGTAAGTGAATTAATTAGAAACCAAGACTGATCCGGGCCTGGGGCCAGCTACCCCACTAACAAGAGACAGAGAGAAGACCTAGACCACATGTGGGTACACCCATATCACTGACTGCTTCCCAGCTCTTGTTTTTAAACCTTTTTTTATCCAGGGAAAATTCACTGACTACTGTCTGCTCTTATAGCTACATCCTTCTTCATAGTCATACAATTTTAAGTATTAATTTATTTAGCTGACCACTACAACACAGTCATTTAGAGCTTGATGCTGGCAAAATTGTCCAGATCCCCTTCAAAGGAAGCCCTGCAAGGCTTCAGCTATGTCATTAGGACACAGTTTGTTCTGCGATGACTGTTTTCAGGCGCAAGGAAAGCCTTTTCTTAGCGATCCATGACACAGCTTCCTTTGTCAGCGCAAAGGAAAAAGTACACAGTGTAGTTTACGCCCTCTGGGGTCATTTCCCCCACCATGTTTTGATATTTTCCCTCCTGATTAAGTTGTTGAAGAGAATCCATTGGGGGAGTCCTTGCCAAGCCTCTCTACTGTACCCCCTCCCCTCCTCTCCCCTTCCCCCCCGTGGTGACAATACACGGAAGCAGCCAGCTGAGGCCTATTTGGGTAACAAGAGAGCACTCTCTGGGGTATCGTTTTCACATCCAGAGCTCCAAAACATGCCGTCATATCCTCACCGCTACCAGGCGGCATACAATACTCTGACATGGGACAGTGTGAGCCAGAGGATGAGGGTGTGTGTCAGATTTACACACATCAACTGAAGCGGCCATTAGCAGAGCAGAGTTCCACTAACAGGCTGAGGAAATCCCTGCTCCCGACCCGTACGTGTCCAGCCACAAAAAAATATATTCCCTTACACGGCTAACTCGTCCATCTGGACTGCACCACGTGGCCACGGGGCTGTCCTCAGACATGCGGGGATTCTGACGTTCCCATTTGCTGATCGGCTGCCTCTATCTGTGGTTTTTTTCCGTGGGTTTTCCCTCCTTACATCTGCTGTCTAGCATGTGGTTCGTTTGAATTCTATTGTGTGTACGTGTAAGAGTGTGTGAGTATGTGAGAGAGTGTGTGTGTGTGTGTGTGTGTGTGTGTGTGTGTGTGCGTGTGTGTGCGTGTGTGTGAGAGGCTTTGGAAGGAATTTCATGGGATGATAGGGTTTCCCTGTCAGGCTTTTGACAAACTCCCTACATCCTACGGAATTCCCTCACATGTGGCCGACGACATCGCCAGTCTTTCCCGCCTCGTGCCTTTTTCCTGTTGAGTTCCTGATATACAAGTGTCCTTCAGAGGATCTGACAGATTACTTATGAATAAAATATTGTAAAACTAAATAACAGAATATATTCTCATGCCACACTCATTTAACCTTTTAATCATGTTTCAGAAGTCTAAACAGTTGGTTTTAAACTGTCATTAAAATCATAAATGGCGGCAAATTATTATTATTAATTCAACTGTCCAAGACAAAAAAAAAAAAGTGTCTTTATTTACTCAAGTGGGTTAAACATGTTTCAGGTGGTTCATCTGTCAGGTTTTCTTTTCTCTCTATTAGTTAATGAAAGCACCTCACTTTGTGCTGTAAGGACTTTCAGGACTTTCGTTGAGCAGCAAACCAGTAACAGATTTCCTGTGAGACCTCATAATTGTTTTACCCATTTATAGTGGATAAACATGTGTAGTCCCACAATACATGCATTCCTGCATTGAAGACAGCGCAGGACTGCATGGTGCTGTATCCAAATTTTGAATGTAGGCCCACACTTTGACAGAGGCTGTCAAATTTCTCTACGATGGCGTCATGCGTTTGTGGCACGAATGCTTTTGGTTTTACAACTGTCACATCATTTTTCCAAAAAAAAACATATTTCTCATTCTGGAATCAACCTCTGTTAAAAATACCATTCAGGCCAGTTTGAATCAAGCCTGTAAACTATAAAACAGTCATTTACTCTCTCTCTGTGGAACTTTCTTTTCCTCTGATGTCTTATTTTGGATCCGAACCTCGATCCGTCTGGCGTGAGTCGGCCACGTTGTCCCAGAGCCCAGTACAGTATCCAAACCCGTCCTGCCTCCAAACCCGCAGGACCAGCCGGGGGCGGGGGGAAGAGCCAGTCATCCCTCCTCAGTTATGTAACCTCCTTACCACTGTTGACATGGCAACCTAGTGTTGTCATAGCAACCTGCCGCCAACAAGTTACAACTAGAGGAAAAAGGGGGAGACACCGGTGTTGACAGAAAAGGAGCTCAGAGGGGTATTCGTGGCAGGGCAGGACGTACGTCATCTGCAGAGTATTCTGGCTCGCTGCATTGTGGTTTTACAGTCATTGTGTCAATATGTGTGTACGTGAGCTTGTGAGTGTGTGAGCGTGTGTGTGGGGGGGTCATATGCAAGTTTCTCATTGAGTGATTATGTTTAGCAAACACTTTGTGTGTGAGTGTATATTTTTGTGTGTTTTTGGCTATAATTTTATGATTATTATTATTATTATACTACTGCTTCATGCTACACATTGGTTGTCCTTGTGTTTGTCTGTGTGTGTGTGTGTGTGTGTGTGAGAGAGAGAGAGAGAGTTTTTGGACCAAGGCCTTGCGGTTTTGCGGCGTGGAGAGTGAGGAAGCCCAGCTGGCATCAGCGAGGCAAGAGATGAGGACCAAGAGCCAAAGATGGCCCCTGCTGGATGCCTAGCTGAAGGACATTTGCAGTAACCAGCATCACCAAAGCCCTCTCTGTTTATACAATAAAATAATTATAATTCTATGTTTCAACCTCTTGTAGCCACAGTTTTGTATTTAAAAAGGCTCCATCATTTAAAAAAAGCTCTTCAAGATCAAATCATTAGGACAAAGACAAGCATTGACAAGAATCAAGGTTATCTGATAAAATGTCCAAGGTGCTACTCCCGAGAGACATTATGGTAAGAAACATCCAATCGTGAATCTTTATCTGTATCCTGCACAATATAAAGTACAGCCTCGGTCACACACTGCCCTTTGTTTTCCTCTCTTTGTTGAAGGGATCTGGAGTTAGTATGTGCACACACTGTAAAAACACACACATTGTATTGGCCGGTTCTGCAGAAAGGAAGAAGGGAACTCTGTTATTCAAAGGCAAGACTGAGTCACCAGAACTGAGGAACACCAGAGAGGAAAATTGCAATTCTTCTTTCACCACTGAGGACCACAGGATCACGAGAAAGAAAGATTAGGGAGAGAGGGAAGGAGAGGAGAGGCAGACAGACTGTTAATGAAGAGAAACAGAAAGGGAAAAGTGATGTGACAGGCAGGTGAGAGTAGAAGACAGATGTGAGAAAGAGGCAACAAAATAAGTTACTTGAAGAAATGAGGAAGAAGGGAGAGAGGGACCTTTTCCGACATGTATCTTGTCACGTAAATGTGAACGCAGCATGGCAACATCCTGTCATTTTTTGCTATTCTTTAGCACTGTCAGATTGAAGGTTAATAGGTAGTAAAATTCTATAGTAAAACTAATAAATAGAGACATTGATGATAAAATGTAATTACTGTCTCTGGGTTGGTAAAACAAATGAGAAGCAAGGGCAAGCATTCCTCGTGGTCATAATAATAGTCATTAACCCCTTGCGTCGAGTATGAACCCAGTCCGGAGAGAGCTGGGCGCACTCCTAATTCTTGATATTTTTACTTTCCAGCTCCAACAGCTGTCCTCCAACAGTGCTACTGCTCCCTCTCGCGCACCAGGTGCCAAATATTGCACTAGCATTGTAGCTCTATGTCCGTAAATCTCCAGTCAGTTTGAACAGAGCCCTTACGGAACATTTAGGAGGCCTTTGTTGTAATGCCATGACCCATTACCCATTACATGTTACAGAAAACAAGTCTGAAAAGGGCAAGAGAGAGTGAAGAAGGGAGAAAAAGAGAGAAACACCCTCAAAATGTTGCGTTTGATTCCCTTGTATTTGATCGTCTGGATTTTCCCACACTATGTCCTGATAACAGAGACATCCAGACACTTTGCCTGATTACAAAGGCAGGCGGAGTGTGCATTTCTCTCTTTCCCTCTCTGAATGTGTGCGTGAGTGTGTGTGTTTGTGTGTGTTTTATTATTGTATCCAAAGCAGCCGTCTCTAAGTTTCCATCCTCCTCCTCCTCCTCCTCCTTCTCCTTCTTTGGAGCGGCAATTTCCTGAACCGAGGCCAGGAAACTCTGCGTCGGTCGGTTAGGCTGAGAGGCAGAGAGGATTGTGGGAAGGAGGGGGTGAGGGGTGGAGGGTGGTGGAGGCTTTATACAGACACTTCTATGCAGCTACACCTCTGTCTGCTGATGTTAGTGGCTAAGCGCTAACAGGGCATGTAAAGACGGAACGAGAGATATTTTTAAAAAACGCGAGGAAAAAGAAAAAGGGAAAGACACAAAAAAGCGAGCATGCAAGAGAGAGTGTGTGACGAGAAACAAGTGAGCGAGAAGTGGTGTGAAAGGGTGACGAGAGACAGAAACACAGAGGTGACGAGATGAAGAGCAGAGCAATGAGGCTGAAAAATGACAGAAGAACAAAACAACCGCAGAGACAGATTGACAGTTAATGAAGCCCAGACTGACAGGCTGCACAAAGGAAAACATGGAGGGCCATTACTGTCCCTCAGCCACCCATGGGTGAATGAGACCACCTGACCTCCCACCACTCACAGCCACTCCACACAGGGGGAGAGGCGCTTGATTTGACCACCCACATTAACAACCACATTGCTTCAAGGGATTTTTTGCACTGCTTAAAACGTATGCGTCGTCAAAACAGCCCTGACATTTGTTTCATCTTAGAAAGTTATACTAACATGTTAGCAGTTACACTTACACATTCAGCAGGCATGGAGCAACATTAGCATTCATTTGGACTCATGTGTCTGGCCACCTGATGAATGTAAGTTCAATATTGAATCTCTTTTTAGCTCTGGTTTGGTCTCCACCAACTCCTTAGGGAAATATTTGGCTATTTAGCTAGCTAGTTAGCTAGATGTCTGAATTTCTTTCCCAGCTAGTCACTAACTTTGTCTGAGTCGGTAAGAATTGGGTCTATGCCAGTATAAGAGTTTTTACTTCTGTAAGTCGACCTTCAAAAAACTGTACAGCCTCATCGATATTTTCCATTCTCTGTCTGAATTTTTCATGAAATCTGAAAGCTTGGTAGCTAGCTAGCTAAGTAGGAAGATGATGCCCCCATTCTCCCGCCTACAAACCTATTTGAATTGCTGAACAAGTCTGAGATTTTGGCAGCGACTGATCCAACAACTTCATGTTAGTTTTTGAACATCAAAATGGAGCGTTGTACTGCCTTCAGAAAGTTTAAACAACAGTTATTGCTCTCCTACTCTACTGAAGTGGCGTTCATCATGACCTCTACCAGCTCCACAGCTGTTGTTCCACAGCCTGACCTCTGACCTGAGATCAATTAAAAAAATGGCCACCGGGGGCCTGAGGGGCCGAGATAACGCCTCTAATTTCATGTTCAGCTGCACAAAGAAAACAAATCTCACACTTCCTGGTTGTTATTAATTAGCCTTAGCCTGGCCACTTGTGTTGCTTATCCAAGATTTTATGGCTGATCTGCACACAGACACAAATACATGCACACTCAACTACACACCGCTCCCCCTTCCCATTAGCTCGTTATCTGCCGTACACCACTTCCTGAGGGGAATGTTGAGGAAGGCTTGTCTCGCTCTGGCACGATGTTGACATCCCTGGCACAGCGAGATGCTGTGTGTGTGTGTGTGTGTGTGTGTTTCTGTTTGCAAGCTAGACAGACTGAAAGAGAAGAGGTGAGATTCCTGAAGAGTGAGCTCATCCAAGGCTCAGAGTGTTTTAAGTACCTAACTGAACTGCAGCAAATGAACTTTGTGCTATTCACCGTGTACAGTGGTGATGCTGAGTTGCAGCTGTTATATGAGATAGCTATGAGAAAGAAATTCAGATATCTTTATATGTTTTGTGTCCATGGGATGTGTGTTTCAAACTTTAAATTCCAAATGAGGGTGAACAATACCTGTGGATATCCGCAAATCACTTAAGTTGCTTGTGGAATATGGCGTTATCTTTATTATATTTTTACAAGGTATTATTTTTAGTGTGCTCTGGGAAAATTCATCAACTAAAACATCAGTC
This sequence comes from Macquaria ambigua, assembly GCA_008360985.2. NCBI lineage: Eukaryota > Metazoa > Chordata > Actinopteri > Centrarchiformes > Percichthyidae > Macquaria > Macquaria ambigua. The sequence goes on along the minus strand of VMKM01000445.1, from coordinate 311,891 downwards.
AGAGCGTTAGTACTTGGCTAGTGTTACATTTAGTAACATCATATCCACAGAGAATACTTCTTTCTGATTGGCTGGCAGCTGTCTGCTAAAACTGTAAAACAGGTCACCAAACAAAGATTTGGTCAACAGTTTGGTAACTGTTCTAAATGAGAGGTCAAGGTATATAAAGGTGCGAGCAACCGTAGCAAAAATATTTCTGCTTGATGCTGACTTACGTAATGGAATTAACAACGTGCACCAGTGGTAGTTGTACGTTATATTTCAATAGTGGAACTTAGAGGGCATTATCCTGCGTATACCTTCAATGGCAACTGGCCAATAAAATGCCATATGTAATCAAATTCAAAATGTCAGACGTTCATTTACTTATATAACTAACTTTTGCTTTACTGTTTTAAATATCATGAAACCTCAGACCTCAGAATTCCTTACCCTTGCATTTCTTAGCAACATCTTCCTTCATTTTTAGCTAAACGTGAAGTTCACAAGTGTTAAAATCGGGTTGGATCACACACATACAGCCCCTTCTATACAGCCTGTTCAAGGCGGGAATGTTGGGAATGTGCCGTTATTGCACCTCGCCGTCTTTATAAAACGTACGAATATGGAATGGGGTGGCATTTAAAAAGCAGGTAGTAGCAGTTAGCAGCTAACTCAAAGAAGAATAACAAGTTAGCAGCTAACCTACGGCAACCGAAAAAAAGAATGAATTGGAAAGAGAGCATTAATTTAGTATGGAAAACAAACACCTGCATCATAGGTGTTCAGTTATACAGTTCGTTGCTAGAAATTAATGAACACCAGCCAGTGAATCAGAATAGAGAAGTCTTAGTGGCCGTGATATAAGCGCTAAGAACTCACGCTGAAATGGGCCGAACCATAACTTAAACTGACTATAAACAAACTGAGAAAAATGTACCACGATTTGGAAACCACTCCACTGTGCTGTACATACTCCTCGTGTCATTTTTGTATATCAGGACGCCTTTTGTGTATTATTACTAACTTGGCTTGATGTATTAATGGCTTACATACTATCAAGTGCTGTGATTTTTCTTTTCGGGGCTACTTCAGTACCATCAGGAGGTACCACTCATGTAATCACAGACCTCTCGTTTTGGCATGAAACTCGTTCGTGTTCTTTGGAAAATGACATACTTGATTATTATGAAGTTGTTGTGTTGAAAGAGTCTGAAAGAGAATAATTCTGCTTGTGATTCATAACTAACACAGTTTGTCTTCATAATCTGTCTATCCAGGTCAAGGTAAGGGTAAACGTTATTATCCCAAATAGGGAAATGTGGGTGGTCAAGGTGTAGAAGTACACAAAACAGTCACATAAAAACAGATAGTTTTAATAATAATAATAAATACAAATTGGGAGCGATTAAGCCAAACATGATTGGATTGATGCTGACAGGCCTAAAGTGCCATGAGAAAATCAAAAAAGTATTGAACCGTATCAGATTAAGGCAAAAACCTGGAGAATGGTGGTCTGATGTATCGGTGGCTAATATTAGATGCAGTATAGTTCTTCATCAACAACGTTTCATGTCCGGTCTGTGGATCCTTGTCACCAAAACAACAGATGAAAAGCTCAAAACCCTCCCAGAGGTGCTTATCCTTTGGTCTGCAATGCCTGAAATGTGGAGGAAAATCATCAGTTCACATGAAAAGGTCCGGTTGGACAGTCTTCTAAGTGTAATAGAAGTCTTTGGATGTGAACCAGTGTGATTTTGTCTCGTCTGCCCAGAAAATGACAGATTGTGTTTCTTCTCCCAGCAGCGCCTGATCCCATGAGGAGCCCGGGGTTTTTTTCCCTCTCTCTGCTTTTGACCTTTGGGGTTAAAAGTGAAACTTAATTTGAGACAAGTGCAGACATTTACTCTAAAAATAGCTGACACTTAAAATAAACACTCTCTCACACACAATTTGCAGTAGAATGTCAGAGTCCATGTGCAACGTGTCTGCTGCTTTTCGTATGACGGAGGCATAAAGAATGTCTTCTATAAAAGGAGCTGAATGTTTTAGTTTGCTGCCATTTTACATCTGCTCGTTAGAATGCAATCATCCCTTTGAACAATGACTCACCAACTGTTTAACAAAAGTGAAGTGGAGGGATAATTTGTTTGTGATGGGTGTTTATTTAGGTACATGATAAAATTTAAATATACCTTTTCACTGTAACCATTACGCTGCAATTTTTGGAAAAAAAATGTAATTTGGCTCATGCGCTTTTATTCCATCATCAAATGTTTCAACAAAGTTTCAAAGAAAATCTGAGTAGATTAATTCGTGACTCAATAAAAGCTGACCGAGACGAATTGGCTTCTGCACACAAACACACACACGTATACACACAAAATGTCAACATGCACACAAACGCTCGCATGTACAAATTGCAGTAAGTTGCTACTCGTGTCAGGACAAATGGCCGCATCTAATCAGTTTGTCAGTTTCCAGGCGTCAGCGACGTTACGCAGCACTGCACTGCTCCAGTAAACACTGAAATGCAGTCCATGGAGGACCGGTGTGAGGAAAATCTGTCAGTCAAACAGAGCCTGGCTGCTGTGATGAGCAGAGGTCAGCAGCTTCTCTTCTCTCAGGGCCGAGAACTTTATTTGCATCACGTAGTTCATACGCAAGGACATGCAAGGTGCCGCTGTGGTGTTTATCTTGTCTCATTATTGTATTATTATCTTGTGTTGTCTGCCTTGGTGTGGCTTTATTCAGCTTTTGAATGTATGAGAAGTCTTTGACTATTTGATTTATGTAATGTTTATGTGTAATAACGTGGGTTAGTCTCAATAAGCTATACAGAGGAAAGTCTTTGTAAATATAATTGGTAGTCTGTTGTATGCATCATCTGCAAATTGCCAGTTCATATAAAATAAATCAATATTTGGTTTGGACTTAAGGCCCCAGTGGTGCGGTTAACACCCCAAAGAAAAATATGGAATGTGACCAGCGCCTCAACTAACCCTAACCATAACCCAGGCTGTGATCATTGTTCTTTTCCCCCACCACTAAAGCCTACCCGGCATCTTTTTAATATTTTGTTTTTAGGTTTTTAATAAGTGTAATAAATGTTTTATATTTAGAGGAGTTTTAGATTATTTTACCTGTGCCCGTGCACCACGAGCTACCTCGGGATGTAGACTGCCTCTCCTCCTCTAACCCTATGGATAACCCCAATACTTATATACCCTTTTTTAACCTATCCCACACCCCTACCCCTGTGCCTGAACCCAACCTCACCCCTAATCCCTTGTCTGCCTCCAACCCCTGTTTTCCATCCCATGGGACCAGTAGCTCACAAGCTAATGAACAAAACCTGTGAAAAAGCTGAGCTGGGTTGACCCTGTTCCCAGCGTGAAGGGGAGACCACATGATTGTATACTGAGGCTGAGAGGCTGGGATCATTCTTTTATTCCCTAAGGCCTCACTGGCACCTTTTAAAGATTTTATTTTTTTATTATTTTAATACGATGTTTTGATTTTTTTTATATTGATTTTTATTTGTGCCCGTACACCACAGACTTCCTTGGGATGTAGTCCATCTCTCTTCTAACCTTAACCTTAACCTAAACCTAATTCTATCTAAACTCACTATCAAGGTCTATCACTCACAAAGGCACACACACACACACACACACACACACGCAAGGACAAACTCTACTCAGAGGTTTTGGAGGAAACTGAGCAGGTTACAGATTCTCTCTCTGTGCTCGTCTTTCCAGCAGATGATTCTTTATAGTTTTTGTCCACTAGAGGCACTGTTTACATCACATACAAAGCCCTGAGAGTAATTCTCCCTGTGTCCTGATAAACCCAGACGGTGGGATGGGATATAATTTCACATCAGAAATAAACCGCCAGCCGCAGCAATTTTTTCCCCTTGTCAGCCATCATATTATATACTTATTGATCATTTAATAGAGATTCGGTTGTTTCCAGCAGCTGTGTGTGGTATAAAAGTGGGTTTCTTCCATTTATGCAGAGTATGGCCACATAGTTTCCATGGTAGACCATGATGATGTCAGTCCAAATTTATATTAAGCATGTGTATATTGTGCAAAGGTAGTGTGAGATTTGGTCAAAAGATCTTTTATGGAGGGGGTTATGTACAGTACAGAGAGTCCGTGTCCATACGTGACAAATCTCAGCACCACCGAAACATCATCCAAACAAAGTAATTTTAACACTTAAATGTTGATAAAGTTAAATTTGAAAAATATTTTATAATATATTTATTGCTCACCATTTTAGCAAAAAAGAAGTGTCATGTTATGCGAATATTTATTTATTTACAGGGTTCGTACAAAGTCTTGAAAGTTTGGAAAATTATTAACTTTAACCGTTATCTTTTCGAGGTTAGGAATATACTTGAATTTAAATATACTCCTTGAAAAACACTTGATTTTTCAACATAATCTGGTGTTCGTCATCTACTCAATCACTCATTTAAACCAAAAAAATGTAATATTTGAAATGAAACAATCCCGTTGTCATATTATTTAGATGTGATGATAAAGGCTTCGAGAGTCTGGAAATTTTTGGTTTAGGTACCTTGAAAGAGCTTGAATTTTACTCTTAAAAAGCTGTACGAACCCTGTTATTTATTTTTAAGATTGCCATGAACAAAGCTATAAGGTATGTTATGGAGTGTGACAGGTTGATCACAGTAGTGCTGTCGTACATACTGTACATGGCAGGATATATTTAAATAACAAACCCACCAACGTATTATTAATAATCATATAAAGTCATTATTTTTAGCATTTCAGGTAGTGCTTAAATAACGATGTTTTTTTTTTTAAATGAATTTTCCAGAACTGCAATTATCTACATATTCTCAAGCATAAATCAGCCTGTTGTGCGGTTGTGCTCTTTGAAAATCCGCTATGTAAATGACCCCACCCTGTCTGCCACTCCCAAAGTGAGTTTAAGCTTAAGCCATTCACTCGCTTGCTTTAGTTTTTCATTCAGTTAGTCAGCACTTCTCTGCCAACCTGTCAGCACAGTTCTGCCAAATTTCCCGTGTCCTTAGGCAGTGAATTTTCCACTTATAAGGCTCAACCACTGTTTCATACCTTCATTCAAAACCTATGAAACGTGCCGACACAACAACGCGGTGCGCCGCAGCTTCCAGTGAGGCTTTTTGTGGGACAGGAAAACAGCAAACATTTATTCAAATCCTTCCTAATCCCACCTTCATCCTTTCATCTCTCTTTGTCTAGCATTTCTTTCTCCTACCTGACTATACCGGGAGTCATTGTTAGGCTGCCATGACTCTGACCACAGACTTTTGACTGGTTGCAATGTTGATGATCTAAGAGATGAAGAAGAAGTCCCTCTGCTATCTGATAATGCCAGAAATGTAAAATGCATACAGAATATTCCTGAAAAATATACAATAGTTGAGCTGAAGATTGGTAAATTACTACAAAATCAGTCCACAAAGATTGAGGGGCTTTCTGTGTGATGTCCAAAAACTCTATGCATGGATCCATCTTTGATATAAAGATAATCAATAAACCAGAACTTCTAAGCTATGGACTCAATCCTTTTTACTTTGTGCTTAGAATCACTTTATTATGGAAGCCCATTTCTGCCAGGAAAATAAAACATTGAGATAAAGTTAATGAAAAAATAAAAAATATTAAAATCATGAGATAACACTAAGTCAAAATTTTGGCATGTATCTCATCATTATGAGTCTTTTTGTTTTTGTTATTCTTAACATTTCAGCATTTTTCTTGTCCTGGCATGAATGGACTTGCTTTGTAGGAGTAGGTGTTGCTTTTCTCAGATGGTGGATGTGTCATATTGGAGCAACCTTTTTGTCTTTTCCATTTGTCTCTTTCTTATCTCCAGCTTCTTTCTCCAGACACCTTGCGCGCCCCTGACCAGCTGCTCCTCTACAGCAACGGCTCCCTCTCTCCTCCTCCTCCTCCTCTCCCTCTCCTCCATATTTTTCCTCCTGTGAGGAGTCACCGGGTGCGGCCTTTGAACTCTGAGCCGAGCCCGTCCTCCCACCAGCGCTGCAGGTTGCGTTCCTAAACAGAGGAAATGTGCGGTCCGATATCTGCTGCTCTCTCTTGCACTCCCATTTTTCCAAGAATGTTTCTTGGCTACATGGACGTAACAATGAGACCCAAAAGGCCAGAGCCACGCCCTCAAACACAAAGGTTGGATGACAGTGAGGTGGAAAACCGGCTGTGTGCAAAAGCGTTTAACCCATGACCTTTGACTGGGGTTAAAACTGAATGTAACCGGTACATACTGAACATCCAGCCAATTTTCTAACATTTAAATACAACGATAACTCCATAGCTAGCAATGTTGAAAACCCATGTATACATGATGCTGAAATTAAACTAAACAATCTTACAATTCTTATGATTTTGTGAACTGTGGTTTCATGGCTTGATTCATTTGGTTGGCTTCATTTTGGGTGCATTTTAAAGCATTTGACAGTGCTGTATCAGAGATGCTGTTTTAATGTATTTCAGGAGCGCCTTAGCTGCATTACAAATCCAAGCTGTGACCTTTAGGTTACATGTAGGTCTGTTCCATCCAACAGACATATAATGAACACAGGTTTTAACTCTCATGAATGTAATTTCTGTCATTATTTGATATGTTTGTTTGTTAACACTACGCAGGAAGTATTTTTATGTTCTATGATGTGCCGTGACACATTTAGGAGTTGCAATTTTCACCAAGAAGACAATGAAGCAGCAGGAGAAGTTTTATACTCGGCTTAAAAGTTAAGTTTAAAAGTGATATTGCGTTGCCCCTGTGAAGATTTTATGTTTGTTCAAGTGGACTTGATTGATTGGTTGTGTGCAGCCAGCGAGGTACGTTTATTTAGGTGTTTATTGCTCGTTGTTTATATTTATAGTTATGTTTCTACAGTTTGTGTGTGATACGAATGCGTCATATTCTGTACGTTGTGATGTATTGAACAGTTCGACGGTGGATTTGATGACGGAGATGTTGACTGAAGTGCAATAAGAGGGTTAAATCCATCAGTAACAGAAGAACCACGGTGTTGTGTATTTCCTGGAGGGAGAGATACAGGTGGAGTGAGCAGGTGACTTCTGGGAAATATTGTATAGGCAGTTGATAACTTGCGCTGCTGCAGCTAACAACAGAATCATAACACTGCTGTTTGGTAATGATGACATAACTGCACATTTGTCATCTTTTCACTCGTGTAACTTAAGTATGATTTTGAGGTACTTTTACTTGAGTATCTTCATTTTATTTACCACTACATCATCCACTACAGCATTTATTTCAAACCTGTAGTTACTAGTAACAAAGTAGATTGTTTATAAAATAAAAAAGAAGGCAGCATTAAATTAAACTACCCAACACTACTGATATGCCAAACCCGAATCAACCACAAAGAAGAACACATAGAAGAGAAAACAACACCTCAGGCCTTTAGTAGAAAGTTAAAATCAAAGTGTAAAAAGTAGTTCAAATGATCTCCATCTCGACCAGCTACAACATTAAAATGCTTTCATGTTAATGCATCACTAATAATATGCAATATTAAACTCTTAAAGAAGCCATGCGGCATAATGAGTAATTTTTACTTTTAATATTTAAGTGCATTTTGCTGATAATATTCATGAATACTTCAGTAAGATTTTAAATGCAGGACTTTTATTAGCAATCAGATATTTTGACAATGTGGTATTGCTTCTTTGAATTGAATGGTTATGAATACTTCTTACAACGCTGATTTCTTTGGGCCAAAGCCTTTTCAAATGTCTCTATCAGGCATGATAGAGGATGTGAATGCATGACTCTCCTTCAGTCTAGTCTGTTAAAATCTCCTATCATGGCATTGCAGGTTGACCTTTGCACTCCTCATGTCTTGTTGCCTAAATTTGTGCTAAAGAGACTCTCAAGTCACTCTCTGACAGAGCACAATCCTAAAAGTAAGAAGCAAATTCAGTCCAAATGGCAGCGGATTCTCTTTTAACATGGCACCACACTGCTCTGATCTGGTCTTCATCTTGCCGTCTGTTGGCGAAGAGGGCAAAACAAACAGCCGCGCTCGGTCAGCGGGCTGAACTATGCATGCCAGATGAGGCCGTAATGAGTGAGCGAATTGAGTTTTCCTCCTCCAGAAGTGGAGTGGAGTGCTTGTTTGTGGAACAAGGTGGAAAGAAAATGGGCGGGGGGGGCGACCCTCCTAAAAATATCGTCCAGGAGCTGTTTTGTCAAAGCGGCATGCGAGTGGAGGGGAACAGGAAAAGGCAGAGCAAAGGCAACAGAGTGGGCAGTGTCCGGGCTTGGATGGTGCGGCTGAAGAGAGAGAGTGGGAGAAAAGTAGAGAAAGAGAGAGAGAGAGAGGAGGATAAGAGGGGAGCTGAAAGTGAGCGAATGAGAGATCAGGCGTAATTACAGACTAACGGCAAGTCAGGACGATTTTAGCGAGGGAACTCCGTGGACTGGTGAGAGGAGGGGGGAGGCGGAGGGGGAGGGAGGGGGGAGGCTGCCTGTGACTCAGAGAAGGGATGTTTGTTTGACTGGCCCTGCGGTTGCTTCCCAACATGGCAACCGCCTGTTCGCAGCATAGCAACCACTCCTTCCACTTGGCCACCAAGGGGAGATTCCTCAGCACAACGTATCATTTCGATGAAATGGGAACCAGACACTTGTCCTTATCATCAGCGTTACCAGGGCAACTGGCCGGGCTTCCCAGGCCATTCAAATATACAAAACGTAGAAGATGTACTGACAGACGATAGTAACCAAAGTACAACCTGTGCAGTCCTGTTGCACTGTATGTCATATCCTTGAGGAATGAAACATCAAATTCCAGGTATTGTTTGGTGCCATTCAGCAGCTTATATTTGCAGTGTTTGGGGATAAAAGGTGTAACTGCCTCCCACTGTCAGTTCAGTTTCTAGTTTGCTGTTTTTTGGTTCCTACCTGTAACAATAGTCATATCCTAGAAACGGAACTAACTACCGCCGATCTAGTGTATCCGTACGCTATGAATAATCAGCACCCTCAAGCGAAGCGCCAAAAGAAGCAGCATTGTACGAGCCCTCAAGTTAGGTTTTAAATATTCAGAATAAATGCTAACTTAGAAGAAAGACGGTAAAGATGAAGTATTTAGCCCCTGTCAAGTAATAAGCAGTCTACGAGGTGTGTTTGAGTTCAGTTCTGTACGGCAAAGTAATGCATGTTACCTAGCCGTTAGCCACAAGTGCATTAGCCTACGAAAGGCATAGGAGTATAAGGTTACGGTTATGTTTTTAATGATATATTTCAAGTGCATAATTTAACTATACTATGTAATGTAATATGTGAATGTGTTAGCTCAATATGCTACCCATTGTAAAGCTATAGGAAAGGCAAGACATGCATTTTGCTTTGTTGTACCTGTATCTATTACTGGAGGGAGCTACAAAAGGTATCTTTAACTTTCACTCATGATTTCCGTGTGAATACTTTACTTTTATTGGTTATTTTCAAATTGCTGTACCAGCGCAAAACCTCCATCACAGTGTTTTCCTCAGGATGTGAAGTGTTGATGTTAGCATGAAGAAAAGTCAGTAAAGACTTTCAGACCTGTATGTATTTCTTGCATCCACAAACCGTACAAAACCTGAAAGCTATGAAGAACACCTAGAACAGTTTGGGAAAAGACATGACAACATATTTTACACATGAAATCCTAATGAATCCTTTATTTTTATCAAATTGCTGCTGTACTATCTATCAGGGTGCTTTTCTCAGGGTGTGAAGTATGATATTTGGATGAAGAGAAGTCATGAGTGAGGCGTATTGAATAAATCTGGGTGCTGAAGTTGAATAAAAATGTAACCACACAGATTCAAGGCTATCCGTTCATTTCCACAAACTTTTAAGGCCTTATTTTGTTTCCCCCACTTCTGTAAACTGTCAAGAGTTTTCACGGCCCGTAGGAACTCTTTCCATACCATGAATGTATTGAAAGCTCTGTGAAATGTGTCTTTGGATCAATGCCACCAGGACAAATTCCTGCACATGGATTGACTGGATGAGTATCAAAGCAAACGCCTCAGAATTGATCCACTGTTAAAGGAGTGAAGTACAGAGTGTAAGTATGTGCAGACAGCTACAGACAATGCAGCGCTGTATCTGTGAAAGTGGACTGGGCCACATGCTCTGTCTTGAGGGGGGAAACCCTGCCACAAAGTAGCATCATTAAAACCGCAGATTTCCCCCCGCCGTATTAAAAGAAAGCTTTGTGCCATTTTGAAAGCCGTCCAGCAGTGGCCATTTTGTGTGAAAGCATCATTCACGTCCTAAGCTTAGATTTCTGTGGAAAACTACCGGGGAGGCACTGTGTGTGTGCGTGTGTCAGCGAGCCAACGTGTCTATTGGCTCGTAGCTCCCCAGTTCGCCACACCCTCCATGTGTGTGTCAGGTGTGGAAGTACCTCAGGAATGAGAATACCTCAGCACGCTGAGAGCAGGAAGCCTTACGCAGTCAATAAAGAATGTGTTTTTAAAGGTCTATCCGGTTTATTGACCCAGTAAGACGCTCCATTTGTCCATTTGTCCATTTGTTATCAGCAGCGTTGGTCGTGTTTATATCTCCTTTTAGATGCACAAGAGTGATGTTGCTTACAAAGGCAACAGAGAAGACAGTACAGTCAGCGTTAGCAGAGGTTGATCTGCAAATTTATTGACCCACTAAGGCACTCTGAACCCTTTATTATCACCATAGCAGCAATGTTTGTCACAAAGGCAACACAAAAACCTAGTAACTCAATACGTTTGTTATGTTTAGGGTGATGTTGCTTACAAAGGCAACAGAGAACCTCATTCAGTCACTGCAGTCTGCATTTTTAAAGGTTTATCTGCAGCTTTATCCTTTTAACCCAGGGCTCTCAAACTGCTGGCCCGGGGGCCAGTTCTAGCTCACAAGACAACATCATAAGGACGCCACAACATGTTTACTATTCAAATCTTGCCTGCAAATATTTTTCCCCCCTCCAGTTTTCTCCTTATTTTGGTGTAATTATTTAACTTTCTAGCACAGCTGACTAATTGGAGATACATTTCATCTCCAATTGGATCTTTATTTCACATTTAACATTTAGCAAGCCAGTCCAGTATCCCTTGGAATTATGTCCATTATAGACAATAGTTCACTTCACGAAGTAGTAGTGACCTGTATGTGGCAAGGTTGAAAGATAAGGCTGAGGTTTCGAAGAATCGTCCAGCATCAATGTTCTTGTCTGGTGATAGGGTTGAGCAAGCTGCGCTAAACTGTTGTCAACATTAACAATTTAGCTATGACTGATAGCACTGTGATTTACTGCAAAACACCTGTCTCCATTGTACTTTGGTGGGAGCGGAAATCTTAAAAACAGCACAAATAAAACCAAGATTTTATAATTCGGGTGGAGTGACCTTTAACTTGTGTGTGCATATTTCAGCATTTATGTTCCGCCTGTGTCTTTGTGGGTTTCCTCCAGGTGCTTCTGTTTCCTTCCACAGTCAAAACACATGCAGGACAAGTGAAATGGAAACTCCAACGTGCCCCTAGGTGTGAGTGTCTTTGTCTGTCTATGTATGTGATACACCTGTCCAGGAGGTTTTCCATCTCTCAGCCAATGTGTGCTCGAATGGGCTCCAGCCTCCCACGACCCTGAACAGAAGAAGCAGTACATCAATAGAGGGATATTGTGTTCAGTTGTATTGAAAGCAATTCCATTCTTTGCTCCTCTTGTCTGCCGTTCTATTATATTCTATTGCATCCGAAGTAAACAACCACACGCCGTGCAGAAATTAGCAGAATGAATGAACACATCTGTCTGGAAAATTATTGTGATGTGTTTGCTATATTCGTCAGTTGCATAGTTTCACAAATCTTGTTTTTGCCAAGTAAAAGCCAAGCCCTCGCATTCCTCTGCTTGATGGAGGGCGATAGAGCATAAAGAAAGAAAAAAAAACGAAAGGAAAAAGAAATCTTTAAATCTTTAAACAGTTATTCAGAGCTTCCAGTCAGAGCTGCTGTGGTTTGGGATATGTGGGCTGGTGCAGATGTGTGTGTGTGTGTGTGTGTGTGTGTGTGTGTGTGTGTCTTGCAGAGGATGTGCTGATTCTCATGGAGTAGCTGGGTGTGTCAAACCCAGCCCGTATTTGTGTCAGGGTTGAAAGCATGAGTAAGGCTTCATGGTTAGAAGTAGTGGGAACCTCCTGAACGATGGAGCTTATATAATCCTTATTCCTGGAAAATCTACACTGTGACACATTATTATGTATTATTAATGTTAGAGATTTGATATTGTGTGATGTCTTTCCCCCTTTTTATTCAAACTGGCTGTGGCCTCATGGGACATAAACAAAGTTCATGCATCATTTCATCCCTGTTCTTACATGAGATGGGCACTTCAGTGGCACAAGGGTGCTCCAAATGGCCCTCTGGTCAGCCCATGTGCGTAAAATCCTCTTAGTCTTTGCCTGTTTTCCCCACTCCTGATTATCCACACCTGCATCCACTCACCTGCCCCTGGTCCTACCTTCAGCCAACCCCATTATATACTCCCCTGTTGTTACTGCTCCTTTGCCAGATTGTCTTCCTTGTGTCTTCTTTGCTTTCCAGCATTCCTATTGTTCGTCCCCTTGGTTTCTGGACTTTGCCTTGTTCTCTGGTTTTTGGATTTTGCCTACTCCCTGCCTGGATTTGTTTGCTTGTTGGACTGATCACCCGTGTATGACTGCCTGGCTTCCTAGTAAAGATCTTACCTCGTGTACCGTGTCTTTCTCTGCGCCTGAATCTCTGATCTCCCTAGAAACGTGACAGTGTGTCCCCTTGCATCAGCATTTTTTGCTACAGTCACTCTAGTGTTCCCTAAAGTCACAACCCTGAATCTAAGGCCGTGCTCAGACAAGGACATCACAGCATGAAAAGAGCACAGCCTCTTCACTTATTTCTGTGAGGCCACTGATCATCAGATCACGCTGGCCAGCATCATCTGATGATCCGTCTCATTTCAAAGGATCTTCCAAATGTGACAAAAAAAAAAAAAAAACAGCCTACTTTTGCCAAAATTTGGAGGGCACAGCAAATAAACTGATATATAACTAAATAACTATGATATAATAAATGTTACACTGATTTATTATATCATAACACACGTGAGGCATTTTATCACACCTTCCACTTCCCAAAGAAACCCTCAAGCAACGATTGTGTTTTTAACCCAAACCATGATCTTGTCCTAAACTTAACCAAGTAGTTTTGGTGCCTAAACCTAACCAAACTGTGACCGTTGTTTATTATATACGCCTATATATATATATAAAATTGTCGTTTTGGGAGTCATTGGCAGACGACCTATTCTGTTGTTTATGTTGGAGGACTTGTTGGTTAGCTACCTAGTTTCAAAGGAACACAGCAGATCAAGTCACTAAGTGGGTGATGATAAGCTGATTAGCTTGTGAACTTATTTAGTTTAGTTCAATATCAATATTCTGTTGTACCAGTTGGGAACCACTTGGCTAGACCATGTCCAACAAGACCTAGCTCTCCCCGTAGGTGCAGTGGAAATATCTTTACCTGAACAAACACCAAATAAGTAAGTAATGAAAGATACACAAGTAATGAACGTGTTTAACTGTGGTTAAGTGCTATCTTTAAGTGTTAAACTCTATAGGTAACCGGGTTTGTAGAGCAAAGAGCAAACACAAGTTTTAGTGTTAGTTTAGGTTCACCTATAACCAATTGATTTCCAGTCCTGAAGCTGCGTGGTGTCTTGAATTCACATGCCCACCAAATGGCTTAAATGTGTTATTATGTAATACCTACTAAGAAGACCTTTTGTGCCAGACAAGGACAGACTAGGGGCAGTAGAGCTTGTGCAGTGTATCCTTTGGCAACAGTGGAGTAAATAACAAGTGATAAGGAACAAGAGTGAAGAAACTTGGCACCACTGAAGTCCCTGGTATTGTGAAAATCTGCAGCTGCGCCATCGAGTGATTTCAGACACATTTTCACCTTTGACTCACAAAGGTTTGACTGTGCTGTTGCTGTCTGGAGATGAAGTCTGACATCCAGACACGATGGCTTTTCCATTAGAAAACAAGTTCAAGATAAGACTTGATCTGATAAACATGTGCAACTGGAAAATACTGTACTTTAATACAGTTTTGAGATACATCTCAAACATCTCCTTTCAGAATGTCAAGTAACTACATTTACTTGACAGATATAGTTACTTTGCAGGTTGCGTAATTACAAACAAATGCTAAACATTTAACAAGCTAGTAGTATAGAGGTTTGACATAACACCATGTGGACCAGCCACAACATTAAAATGCTGCTTAACACTGAATGTAGCAATAACACTCTGAAAGGGGCCATTCTGCGTAATAAGTACCTTTGCATGTGATACTTAAAGTGAGCTGTTGGTAAACAGTTGCCACTGTGACCACAAATTGTAATTATGGGATGATGGTACAGTAAATGTCAGAATAAGGTGTGACAGTAGCACTTTAAGAGGAGACTCAAAGTCAGAAAACTGATTCCATTATCATAGCAATACCTGTCTAAAGTTTGATAACGTTAGTTAATATCAGCCACCACATGCTACTGGTCATACCAGACCAAGTAAGGCTGTAGCAGCAAAACCTCTATGTGTAAAGAATTAAGCAAAGGTGTTGAGCAAAGTTTTATTGCTTATAAATTTAACTTTCCTTTCATCTTTCAAAATGTATATAGACACACAAAGTCATGCTTTAAGTACATTTTGCTGGCAATGCTTCTTTACCTTTACTTACCTTAAGTACAAGTTTGAATGCAGGATTTTAACTTTTAACTGAGTACTTTTACATTGTGGTAGGTTTTACTTATATAGGTGTTATAATTGTCCTTCCACCATTACTCTCTCAAGACCAAAGAGGCTGTGTTGATTTAGATTTCACCTCCGTTTTGGTGGTCAAGTTGTTTTGAGCACTTCTTCCAAAAAATCTTGGTTACCTGATAACACCAAATGATAAATGTCTCCGGTTTACTGGAATGAAAGTGGACACTCTAACCTGAAGCGACACTGTTTTTGTTTTCATACCTAAATGCTTTTCTCCAAAAGATCCAAAGAAAAAGTTGCCAATTGTTCAGCGGGTCTGTCAACTCTGGCTGACTCAACACTAGAAACATTGTACCAGTGTAGTACTGTGCATGACCCAACAGCTGCTCCGCATACCTTCCAATGCTGTCATCCTTCACGTGATGTGCAGCCGCAAAATCACTTTCAACAAGGGAGAAAAACATCAGTGTCTTCCACCTGGTTGGAGCCAACACTCATCACTTAAGAGAGTAATTCTTTGTCTGCCATCCGTGAGAGGAAATTACATCCCTTTGGCACAAGGCGTGAAATCTCTATCAGTCCTGGGATGACAGGGTGTTACCAAAAGATTAGAGGGAATGCAGCGCAAATGATGTTGTTGCTATTTTCTCTTTGAGATACGTGCTGCATTAGTGACTTTGTAGTTTGACTAAATACGAGCATAATAACTCGTACAACCAGAGACATGAGTGATCATTTTCCCCCTGGGGTCTCTGCAGTTCTGGGTGTTTATATTTCAGCGACGGAGAAAAAGCAGTGACAGGTGCACACAGTTCTCCTGCTCAGCGTGAGATAATATTTTCCATTTTAAGAGTGAAGAACCCTTCAGGGTGATGACACAAGAGGCCGTTTTATGGGTAATGCTCCCAGCCCAATAGGTGGCATACTGAAAGGTGATGTTGTTAGTGTGGATGCCTTTAGAGAGAAGTTAACCCTTAATCATCACATATCTTGAACTACAGTTCAGCTGCAATGGTTCAAGCAGAGCATTGAAAAACTGTTTGGTCAGGCATAAAGTAAGTGCTTTAGTTAGAGTGAATGTTTAATGTTCCCAAATTGGTATCTTGCTTTATACGATGTGCAAAGTTTGCTAGAGCGTTCTTGCGGCTCAAACTTGCAGAAACTGATCAGGTGTGTAGAGGGTGGATACCCAACGGTTCAGACAAAAATTTAGAAATGGTGTTCGGGCTTGGGTCGGGTTCGATCACATCATACTTGACATGGTGCTTCCTGTTCAGTGCTGGGGTTTGTTACAGCGATACTGCCCCACTCTGCTATCTATATAATAAGATGAGACTTCCGACGCCCAAATCAAGGGCACAACATGCATCTAAAGGCAACACTTTATGTCCTCTATGTCACATTCATTAAACACATAACTTTTTTCAAACACAGAAGACACTCCTTATGATGTAATTGCTCTTAACTGTGATCTTGATACCACAGAAAAAGAGATGAAAAGAAATGACACGTAGTTGTGTGACATGTCATAATGTAGCAGCATCTTTAGATGAGGCATACTTCTTGTTTGACAAAGCTCTATACGACTTTACTCTCAGTGCAGCATTCACACTGTGAAGGTGACAGATGGCACTGATATGACAAATTCAACCAATTGACTCCAGGAGACCAGACTTCACTCGAAGTAAACCCCAAACTGATCTGAGTTGGACCAGAGGCTTTTTTGGGCTGCTCCCAAGTTCCCCAACAGCTTCAACAAACATACCAAACTCTCAGGGAAAAAGGCCTTGGGTCTGAAAAAAAACAAAACCCTCTGGGATCAGTCCAAATGTGAAAATGTCCGAAACCTCACAATCCCTAGCTTAGGAGAAAGTGCCT
Organism: Macquaria ambigua; assembly: GCA_008360985.2. Classification (NCBI taxonomy): domain Eukaryota; kingdom Metazoa; phylum Chordata; class Actinopteri; order Centrarchiformes; family Percichthyidae; genus Macquaria; species Macquaria ambigua. The sequence goes on along the minus strand of VMKM01000445.1, from coordinate 295,180 downwards.
TCTCTATAAACAACAGGATGCATTTGAACACACTCAGAGACACATGATCGAGGCCTGAGGTTGATGACTTGCCAACGTGTGGCACACTGATGGTTATACACGGATTAGCTCTGGTTTGCTTGGGCTACCTTCACTACAACCATTCACAAACCACTCACACAGAGGGCAGAAGGCTACAGATTTCAGCCAGCTCCGTGCTCACTTCCTGTGTGACAGGCACGCACATGCAGGTTTATCAAAATATAACGCAAAAGAGAACTGCCCCCATCAGCTTTTGTGATGTTTGTTTTGTACTCGTCATGGCAGCAGATGGTGCCTGCTCCCTTCCTACAAAACAACAGGAAATGACATCACCATCACCATCATACTGATGAGCACCGAGGCAACCTGCGTGGAAGCTTCTGGGATACAAGAATACCTTATTTTGTAGAATCTGTTGTTGAAAGCAGGTTGAGTGTAAAAGTGAACCTTCGACAATTGTCAAGTTATGTTTCAAGAATATGTGCAGCTTCCCCACTTGAAAGAGATTGATGCATCTACCCGAAGGTTTTTAAATCCCCGCTTTGAGATGCTCGACCGAGTAGGAGAGTATTGGGTGTGACATATTGAACACAGTGACTGGGGTGATATGCTCATGACCTGTTAACGTGGCGGGCTGCGTTCAACTCATAATCCATTTTATAACGTTTTTTTTTTTGTATTGCAAACGTGGCAAATCATTTGATTTGGGGTCAGATGCCAGAATACGCCTGTGCTACCCTTGACTGTAAAAGAAAAATCACAGATTTACAGCCGGCAGATTGAGAGCAGAGGGACAGGTGACACCGACAGCGTTTTTAACATATTGCGAGACAGCTCTGGGCTATTTTGGAAAATGGTTTGAGGGGCTTTCAAGCTTGTTGTGAAATTTTTCCACTGCCTAGAACAAATGTGACAGTCAGTGCCTCAGAATGCCAGGGCCTGTCAGGACATTCCTCCCTCCGACATCCCTCTTCTCCCCCTCTCATCTCTCCATCCGTCCACCACATCTGAAGGCTGAGCGGGAAGAGAGGTGCAGAGACAACGGTATAAATACTACATGTACTTCTATTTTTGACACTGAATCTGGGGAGCTCTGTGCGTGCTTCTACCACTGAAGTATGTACATTAACTTGTATTTAAGTATGTTTTGACTGAGTTATCACTCACGCATCAGTGACAGAGTACACTTGTGTGCTGTGTGAAGGTGAAGTTGACAAACAGTAATAAATGCTGAGTTTTGTTCATGATAGAGATCTATTAACATGAACCAAAATCCAAGCCTGTGGGTCAGCTAATTTGTTATCTATTGAATGTCTGACTGTTGCTGAATAGCCAGTAGGAGACCAAACACGTTATAATGTAGGCTAGATGTTCAAATTAATCACTGACTAAATAATGCCACAAATTTCAAACCCAAATCTTTATAACTTTCATGGTAGTTTATTACAGAAGCCGAGAACAGCTGTGCTTGCAGTTATTTTTTTTTAATGCCGTTATCTCGAGATCACGAGTGATTAACAGATGATCTTGACATAACGGTGTTAAAAAAATAATTGCAATCATGGCCGTTCTTGGCTTCTGTAGAACCAACAACCTTTTGTTTTCTCGTGATAACGGCTTGATTATCTCTTTATCTCAAGATAACAAAGCTTGTTTTCTTGAGATAACGAAATAATTAACTTGTGATCTTGAGATAACAGATTTAAAAAAAGGAATAGCAAGCACAACCGTTCTCTGCTTCCGTAGGTTTATAAAGCCTGGTCAAAATATTCTTGTTCTTGTTGCACTGTATGGAAATGATCAGTGTCTGGATTTTATTAAGCAACTGAGTCACATTTCAACATGCACACACAGCAGCGTTGCATTATATCTTGTGAAATATTATGCAAATTTGATTTACAGTGAACCTCATATGCTACATAAATGAAAAAAGAACGTACTTTGGTTACAATTAGCAGCTTCTGTAGCAGCCCTCGGCAACAAGAGTCACAGCAGAGAGTCTCTAACGGGTGCAGTACTTTATTCTTCAGACGTCATGATGAGCAGCATGACCAGCAGTATCACTTCGAGAGGGTGATATTCTGCACTTCAGCTATACAGGTTCCTGGGCTCACAGCATCAAAGAGCCACACCTATGTCAGCCACTGACCATGCATGATGACTGACCTAGCGGCCATTTGCAGCTTCTAAAACAGAATTTGGCCCAGAAAGTGATAAAAGTATGAAATGTCAGCACCTGGAGTAGCAAGAAGTCACTACTGCTGCTGATCAATAGTCCAATCATCTCCTATTATGATCCTGTTGCGCTTTTGTGTGTTACAATATGACAAAATATGAGCAAGGTAAATTGCTAAAAGGCTAAATTGGGATTCTTTCGATCCCTTTTAAATTCTTCTCATCTTCAATGTAGTTTTCTTGCACATTCAGTATTTACCTTCTCAAGAAAGAATGAGTGTCCTCTTTTCTCAGGTTACCTTGCCCGGGGTGGTGAGGGGCGTGGCCTCGCTGCATTTCTGACTGTGATGGCGAGGACAATAATCTTGGGCTTTAATGAAGAAACTCAACTAGACAGGTTTACGATTTTAGTTATTGCTTGTTAACTTGCCAGGAAACAGGAGACACAAGTAGATGGAAGGTAACACTAAATGCATCTGTTTATTTCTTAAACAGTAAGAAACTGACCTCATATTCTGAGCATGTCATTGGAGTTACTGTATTACAGGCCTGTGCATGTTATTCCAGTGTCTTTATGCATATGTGTACATTTTGCATAAGTCTGTGCGTTTATTTCCTTTTATTTATCACAACTGTAATGCATTTTCTGTACATTTCCTTGCTATTTAAATTAGATTTAAGTCAGTAGTCCTTGGTCCTATGTCACCTCTTTCTGTGCGAGACACATACAAGGCCTTGGTTTGATTTAGTTAGGGTCATTCCTTTTCTTTATTTAACAGACCCAATTCTTTACCAGCTGCTCTGTGCCAGAAAGCAATATTCATTATTACTGGAAAGAATTTTGAATGAGTCACTCGCAGAGACGGCAGCATCAGACAGAAAATGGCCGCTGGGTATGCCAGACACCAGGCTGGTTCACCCCGCCCCCTCTTGCCCAAAACCCCCCAAAACATTTTAGGCGCTGATCTGATTCAACCAGAGAAAACCACAGATTATCACTTCGGGATCAAACTTGTGACCCTCAGAGTACAGGACAGTCAGCAACCTCTGGCTCTCCAAAACAGACACTGCTGTCCATGTATCAGCACAGAAGGGCCTGCACAAGCCTGAACCAACAGAAATAAATACACACAGAACACATGCATACCGCTCTGCAGGCATTCACAAACAGAATCATGGAAGAATTTACATTGAACAGACAACCTCATACAAATACTACACGGATAAAGATAAACATACTGCAGAACACCACGTGTGTGTGCTCCCACACAAATATAGACGTGCACACACACCATCACACAAGCTCTGCTTTTATATGTTTTTATCTGTATTGGCAACCTTTGCTGCTCTGTAAGACAACCCAGCTCCATCAAATAAAAGCTTCCCAAATAAATTTGAACTGACATATTGTATATTCATTTTTCACAGTGGTGGAAATTCTGGGTTTATATGTACGCCGGTCTGGGTCTCATTTATCATGTGTTTTCACACACAATGTTTCTGGTTTGGCTCAAATCTGAGCAAAATCCATGATTTATTGCGGGCAAAGTTATCATGACGCAAATATCTTACTGATTTAAGTTGATTTTCTACAATAACTCAAAAGCTAGAAGTGATTTCCTCCGTTACCTGGGGAATACATGCTTTAGGTGACAGTTACATAACAGTAACATAAAAATATGTCGTAAGCTAGCAAGTTTTGTAGATGTGATCTGCTGTGTTCTGTGATGGAAATGCATCTTTTCTGTTACTATTGTATGATCAAATCTGAGATTAAGTCAGAACACTTTTAATAAATGTGAGTGTCGGAATGCAAAAACACGTGAGATGGAGGGTGAAGGAAAGTTTGGGTACACACACCTTCACACATACACTTATAAACACATCCACGTGTGAAAGCAAACACATACTGTACACAAGCACACGTAGTATTCACACAAGTAAAGGCAAAAACACACCCTACCACTCACTGTTCTTAAGGTGATGTGTGTTTCAGACCGTAGAGATGAGGGTCCTTTGGGTGTAACAGGAAATCCCTGTGCGCTGTGGGTGCGCTGATATCATTGTTCCCCCTGGAAACTCCAGGACAAATATGCATTTGTTCCCCATGAAATCAGAGGAAACGTTCCACGCGGCTCCGCATCAGGACGCCGCTCCTCAGGGGAATGCAGGCCGGGATGTCCTGGAATGTGGCTGTTTGGTTAATTCATTAAATATCAACCTGCAGGATCGAGAGGCTCACAGGCCAGAAGAAGGTCAGCCGGTGACGCCTGTAGTGGAGCAGCAGCACCATTCGGACAACAGCGGGCCTTTGAGGTCCAAGAGGTAGCAGAGGTCGTTCTGCATTCTTGTATGATCTTGTGTACTCCCAGACACTTCTGCAACACCCAAAGTACAATTCCAAGTTAAACAACTCTGCAGATAGAAAATAGATAAAGTTCCTGGAGATTTTACTTGCAATCAAGGATACATCAGATTGGTGACTTGGCCTGTGAGAATGAAGCTCAATCAAGAGCAACACAACACATCAAGTGCAGCAGGTTAGCAGTCAGTATTATTGTGGAATATTCATATTAGATACTGGGGTCAACCACAGGTGTGGTGTGTGTTTGTGCATGTGTGTGTCTGTGTGAGAGAGAGAGAGAGAGAGAGAGAGAGAGAATTGCAGCACTGCGGTTCAAACTTGGAAATTAGTCATCAGCAAGTCAGACATTTTACTCCTCCTCAGTTGGACACTATGAAACATTGAAATATTCAGGTTTATCTACAGGACGTGGACAAAAAAACATCAACAACACCTGTAAGATGTATTGTATAATAGCCTATTATGATGCCTATAATGTTGTATGTTTATAACCTATTTTGTAAGGTGTCAGTTTGATATGGTAATTCCTGAGGCTGTATTTTGTAACGTTATTGCATTGTGTTGCATTATAGTGTAAGAAATAAGTGCATGAGGTAGACAAAGTAACAGGTGCAAATTGGATTGTTATACAAGACAAAAAGTGTGAAGTCTTGTTAGAGACCTCGAAAAGGCTGCAATGCTCCGTACAGCCAACACAATGAAAGTGTTGCATGAAACAAACAGGCTTACTGATTATTTTGCAATTCTTAAAGGGTTATTACACAAACCTGGGCCCTATCTTTACATATTTTGGGGCCTAAATGAATAATAGAAACACTGTCGTCTTCCTGCAGCAACTCACCTCTTGTGAGATTTCAGAGCGAGATTTCTGTTTCTGGTTAAACAAAAAGGATCTTACTCTTCAACTATCTCTGTAGGGATCCTTTCCATAACGTTGTCAGACAGTTAGAAGAACAATCTGAGCCTGTCAGTGGCAAAAACAAGCACTTTTAGTTGATGTACTTTAACAGGCTTTAACAAGGATTACGTTGCAGTCATTGCAGCCCGTTCATGGCTGCCGACTGAGGCGATCTACTGGACCAAAAACCTTTTGTACCTATTAGTCATTTAGACTGCAAAATATGTAACAATAGGACCCAGGTTTACAAATATCAGAATTACCCTTTAACACCTTTGCAATCGTGAGACTAAAATGTAAAGATTGTCCTGAAACAAGAAGACAAGAGGAAAAGACTTGGAGTTATTCATTCGAATGGATGGAGCATAAAAGTGCTCTGCAATGTTCAGTGCTATCTCCCACTTCAATTATATATTGAATATTTTGTGCAATGTTGACTTGTGTTGGTTGAAGGGTTTTTTGACTTGAGCTAAATGTCTGCATATCAATTCCAAATGTCATGTCAGTCTTGTCAGTATTTGCTAAAATGTCTTGTTCTGGACAGAATGACTGACTGACCAACATCTGCATCCTCATTAGGCTCTGCCACGGGCTGAGCCAAAGTCTTGCGATAATCTCATCACACCATTGGTATCCAAACTGTAACACAAACCAAAGGCAATAACTTCCTCTGCTGCTCTGTCTCTTTCACACACTCACATACTCTCATGTCAACACTGTCCTCTCTCCCCACCTCATCCTCAGGCCAGCCAGCCAGCCAGGTCTCCCCTCGCTGAATGCTTGTCCGTCAGAATCGTTCTCTGTGTGTTAATCCAGGAGTATTGTGGTGTTGTACTGTGGCCGCGCTCGGGGCCAGGGATCACCCTGACTGCTCTGAATGCCCAGCATCCCTCTGTTCTGCCTGCTGTGTTTCTGCTTTGCTGTCTCTCACTGTCCAGGCCTACATTTTTTATTGTCTCTGTGTGTTACGTCCAGGCCCGGGTGTTGTTTACAGATTGCCCATCAATAGGCAGGATGCTGGGCCTGCTGCATCGACAAATGAGATGCAAAGCGCATAGTACTGCGGGCAGGTTGGCCTTTTAGTAAGACAAACTCTGCTCTGCTCTGGAGGAAAAAAATTACATTTTACTAGTTAAGTAAAAGCTGTCTGTCGGCGAGCAGCGGCTCTGTCCCTCCGCTCCGCCCGGCCCTCCCCACACAGCTCTCTGCAAATCTTTTGCTATAGTTCAATATTTACTATTACTATTTATTTATAAACTATTTATAGGTGGTTTTGGTAAGTTTTATTTTGTTTCTGTCAAGTTTGAAGTGTGTTTTATGATCTGCGAGGTAAAATTTGTGTTTTTGACAATGGAGTCTGGTGGCTTTGAGGTGAGCGATATAATGGCTATTTCTGGTTAGGGGGAGGTGTGGCCAACGTGCCGATTTGTTTTGGTCTGAGATGCTGGTGCTAGTGCAACATGTAGTGGCAGCGAATATCTGTATGTATATAGAACCTTTAAACCAAAGAACTGCAGCTTTTCTGACTATATGGTTATGTAATATTAGAGTTAAGACCAGCTGATATAATGCGGCCTTCAAACTCTTAAGAACTCTTTCACTAGCAAGGACCACACCATCAACAAGATGCATTTAAACACTTTATTAGGAAAATAATTGGTGTGCAAGGCTTGGAACTCTCTTGCTGACTGCGGTGTGGGGAAGCTTCGATAGGGAATCCGCCATAGCACCCGGGCATGACGGACCCCCCTCAAGACCATACGGCAAGGAGGAAGGAGAGGAAGAAACAGGAAGTATACAAGAGCGAAAGAGGAGGAGAGGGTTAGGTGGGTGTTTATAGGAATGCCGGAAGTGGTGTAACTGAGGTGTGGTCCTGCTCCTGAAACTCTGCTAGACAGCTTCAATAAAAAAATGTAATTTAGCCAGTTAGCTTAGCTTGGTAGCCCAATCCAAGTTCAAAGAAGCCAAATGTTTCTTTTATTCAATTTGTTGATTGACGTGAATAAATAAAAATGTCATTCCAATTCCACGTTCTTTACTTGTAGTATATTCTGAGGAGAATTCCTTTTTTTTGTCTTTGCAGCTTGGCAGTTTGAAAACAGTTTGCATCTGTAATCTTGAAGATGCACAAAAGATGAGTCCAAGAAACTACAAAAAATAATTGTCTCGACAGACATCTGTCCACACATGGTAAAGACAAAACTTCCTGGCCCTCCACTTCATCACTTTTTCTTTGTCTGTGTTTTTTTGGCAAATCTTTTCTGAGGTGAATTTAGTCCTTGTTACATAAAGTTAAAAATGTTTCATTTTCCACCCCTCCCTTTTCTTGCAGGCAATGTTGCACTTTTTACTCCAGTGTATTTATCTGACAGCTGCACTTGTGATTAATTGTGTTGTTTGTTTGTTTTTTCAACACAAGATAAACTCAAAAAAAGATGGTTGTAGAGTAGAAATCTCCAAAATATTATCTTTTCATTAACTCTGAAATCACAATGACATTTTAACATTAGGTATGGAGCTTTGGAAGATGATAGATGTGATGTACACGCACACAATGTATGCACGCTATGCATGCACACATTGGCCTACAGTCTCATTTTAAGATATACTTACTTAAATACAAGTTCTCTCACACAAAGCACACACAGCTTTCAGTAAAGGGGAAATTTTGACTTGAGCTAAATGTCTGCATATCCATTCCAAAATTTCATGTTAATCTTGTCAGTATTTCTTAAAATATCCTGTTCTGGCCCAAACCTTTGGACAGACTGACTGACCAACATCTGCATCCTTATTAGGCTGCACACTCATGAAAACATATACTTAGTATCATGACTCTATAACCTCACACAGTCTTAAATAATATAATAATCATCTCTCGTGTTCACAAACATCATAAACATATATGTTGCTGAGGGGTCATGGGGTCAGGTCAAACCTCTGTCCTCAGAAACGTATTCATCTCCATGTGAAACACCAGCTGCCTGAGCAGAATGTCTTCCTGTTGTGGTTCCTGTTGAGGACCTGCAGTTATTCTAACAATGTTGGTTGGTGCATTCAGAGCATGAAACAGCCAGAGAGAGAAAAAAAAATCACACAGACCAAAAAGAAAACTTGTGGTAAATCAACTCAACAGGTAGAACAATGTGTTCTGCTACAGCAACAATAATAACCAGGCTTTTATATTTACAAAGTGTGTGTGGGTAAACCTGTGGCTGCTTCTTTCCAAAGCACAAGGCCTGGGGGGGAATTGATGTTTTCTGCACCATAACTCAAAAGCACAGGTGGTTACATTTTCCAAAGCATCACTATTTATGTTAGAAAAAGAAATGTCTCCACTTCGCTAACCACTTTATAAAAAGATTAGTCCCTCAGTTGTGAAAAGAAATAAAAGGCCTGCAGGTACTAATCATGCTTAATCACATGGCTGATGAGGGTTGGTGTATTCAGCTGGCATTAAACCCTGAGGACTCCTGGGTCGCCATGGCTCATGACTGGAGGCCAGTACACTGCACAGTAGTGTCAGTCATCACCGAGCCCTTGAAATGGTCTGGGGAAGTGACTTTGAGCTTGTTGTGTCTCCACTGCCCCACGCTGCGCTGCTTTCCATACGGGGCGGGGTGCTGCTCAGTCCGGCGCACAGCGCAAGAGCGCACCGTCACCAGCTGCTCTCCCTGCACCGTCTGCCCGTCTGACTGGACAACATGGGTCTGGAAAAGGAGAAATCGGACACTAGTATAATTATGGACGAAGACGAGTTCAACAGATCGATACAACCCATTCTGTCGAAGAAGGGGAAGGTGTATACAGCGGCGCAGGACCGAGATCCAAACGACATCAACGCGCACTTGAAGGTAAAGTCTACATTGTGCGGAATTACTCTTTGAAAGTGAAACTACACAAGGTAGCTGTTGTCACGTTGAATTAATCTACAGTTACCAAGTAATACAACCGTATTGTTTTCATATAACAAACGGTGAGATTGGTAATCTGCAGCGTGAATACCTGGAAGTCGCTGCCTGCGCGTCAATCCATCATCCGAGACGTTACCGCCAGCGTCTGCTGCTGATTATGTTGAAAGCTCATTGTGTGCCCCTGACTTGTGTGACCTGACAGGTTGGTTTTGAAGATGTCATCGCGGAGCCCATCTCCACGCACAGCTTCGACCGGGTGTGGATAGGAAGCCACGCCGCGTTTGAGCTGGTCAAATTCATCTTTTACCGCCTGCTGACCACGCTGCTGGCCGTGCCCATGGCTTTCATCCTCGGAGTGGTCTTCGGGGTGCTCAGCTGCATCCACGTCTGGTAGGGAGACGTTCCTCGCAATCTGCAGGTTTCGGTTTGGTGCTGTTTTTAGCCTGGCTTATCAGGCACAGCGCCAAATGTTGCCCAAACAAGCAATATTATGGGTTGGTTTTTTTTTCTCCAGAAAATAGCACAGAAACATCATATTAGTGTGATGGCTTGAGGCATAAAATACGTTATATAATTTGGAAAGATAGTTAGTACTCCAAAGAGATTAAAAGTTCCAATTAACACATTATATTGTAGTGATACAAAACTGAAACATATAAAAAGATCATCATAAAGCTGCAAACACTTCCAATATGAAGATTATCTAAGTATTATAGTGACACAAAAATACTATTAAACTATGATAATATCACTTAAAAACATGTTCTGAGTACCAAAAAGCACCACAGTTTAAGTCGTCGTGGGAACATTACAGGAACAGTGTGTGACTTTTCCTCAGGGGCCACTGCTACTTGCCAGCATGCTTGTTCTGGCTCTTTGGCCGAACAGATGACAGAAGTTATTTTTAGAGTCAACGTCACGTAGGATAACACTGAAACATTTTGTCAGTGTTTTTACACTTTTATTTGGAGAATTATGTCATGCTTATGTCGGCAATACGCGCCTGCATCAACTTAAACCAGGTGCCCCCAGGTTTCCGAGCAAATCACGCAAAACGTGCCCAACCACAACCCAACCCAAGAGTCCATTTATTAACACTTGATGAAACAACGTTTTATGCCCAGAAGTAAGCGCTCTATGGAAAGTTGGGAGGAATGTTGAGTTCCACTGGTAGTTGGAAAAAAAAAACGCCCCATGCCCTTTGCCAGATAGCTGGCATTCTAGCAGCAACACAGGCCTGTTTGCAGACCAGAGTGTGGGACATTCTTCAGATGCAGATAGAGCGCTGCAGGGTGACATTTCACCTAGGTGAGGTCACAAGCTCAGGATGATTCCTTCAACTGCAGTGTTTCACCGCAGGTATTCATCAATACAGGACTGAGTGGTGACACTGAGCTGGTCAATGCATGTGGAATGTCAGGAAGGGAGATCACACAGAGGGCTGCTGCTTCAAAGGAGAGCACAGCTTTTTATTTTATGTAATACACTGGAGGGAAGGTCACATGCTGCAGGAATGTAACAACATGATGCGGTTCTTAATAGAGCTTTTTTAAAACAGAGATACAATCCACCTTAAAGATATGACAATAACAGTAGCTGATAAGATAACACAAATACCAGATATTCATTTAAAACTTGGTTATAGAAAAATAAGCCAAATATGTGTCAAAGCATCATATAAAACCATCTACCTGACTGGAAAATGTTTTTAAAAACATAAATATTCAAATCAGGGTTATGCCCTTTATTAACAACATTATATTTAGCAAGGGCTTTTTTCTTATATCTAAATTATTGTGAAGACATTTTGTTTTAAGACGTTGGTGGTATAAAAGACAGATGCCAAACAGGTCAAGCAAGAGGTGAAATCGCTGCATCCCAAAAAAATAGATGCTACAGATATTCAAGTGTCCCTAGAATAATAATGGAGGAAAGAAACGGCTTACTCTCAGGTTCAATTTCTGCAGCAAACTGTGTCCATCAGCAGCATCCTCGAGCTGCAAACTGAACCTGCTGGTTCACATTTTCTAGGATATGAATCAATAAATCTGTCACAGGGACAGCAATTTGAGTTCAAGATGGAAGCTTTTAGATGGAAAGGTTGTTGATTTGTGTGTACTCTTCATCTTTCATCTCAACTGTTGCTCAAACCCAGTTGCACTTCCCCCTGTAGATCAGCTAATTTGGTCAGGTGCAAACAATGCCCTTTGAACTCTGATGGTACTTAATAAAAACCTGCAAACCTGAGCCTCAGTCCTCCGCCTACAGATGTAATTAGGAGTGAGAATCTCATGTGTACCAACTACCCCTAAGATTGTTGGTTTTATGGGTACAAGATGCTTAGAGAGCAAAGCAAAGCATATTCAGGTACTTCTCAGTATTCTCTGCAGGAGACAAGAGCAGAGGAGCACAATGGTCCAAAGAAAATAAACTTTCCATTACCTATCCAATTGCATGTTTATCTTTAATCTAAATTAAATAATAGCCTAATTAACGTATAATTTGTTGCACTTTCTGAAAGCATTATTTGTCAGCGTCTGTCCTGAAGTGACTTTTTGACCTCTTCCTTCCAGGTTGGTGATGCCGGTGATCCAGAGCTTGTTGATGCTCTTACCATCAGTCCAGGTGGTGTGGAGGAGCCTGACAGACATGTTCATAACGCCGCTCTTCCACAGTATGGGAAAGAGCCTGTCCTCCATTCAAGTGAAGACCACCGAAAACTGATGCGTGAAATGTAGGACAGATTGCAGTCAAAAGAAAAAAAAGAGTGAATGATGCTTGTAGTGGAATACATGAGCTCTTTGTAAAGTAAAATATGAAATCCTGAAGAGTCCTGCACAAAGTTCGTATAACTATAAATAAAAAAGATCAGGCTTACTAAGCAATAAGCAGGAATTTAAAGACATCTTAAAAGCTGCGATAGATTTGGTGCAAAAGTTTTATGCTCGTCTATGTTAAATATAATTTAATATATTTCATGGTTTGGTTAGGACCTGGTATATATTGAAGTATATATTAAATGCTGTTAAAACAACCTTTACTTTTTAACCAAATTTAACCCGGTTTTAGCCCAGATGCCTTGATGTTATTTAACCTTCAAATCAAATAAATCTATGCACATGGGTATTTAAGGTTTACTATAGGAAAGTAAATGGTTGTGATGCTGTTTGGGACTTTATGAAAAGCTCATGTGCACCGCCCAAAATGGAGTTGTTTTGCTGATTGTGACCAAAAAGAAATTCTTGCCATTCCATTACTTTGTGGCTGAGAGAGCCGGAGGAGTGTAACAGTGTTGTTAAGGCAAACATACTGCTGACTTGCTGAGAGATGTAATATTTCTGCTTTTTTTTTTTTTAAATATATTTTGTATATATTGTAAAATAATTCAGCTAGAAGTTATGTAATGAACTGAATCAGAGTAGATAGTCTGAGAGTGCTTCATATGGATATTAAATGCTAAATGCAGCTTGTTGCACATTTTCAGGCTCTAACTGCAACAATACTGGGCATTTGCTTTTATATGGACCTAAGCTATACGCAATAGAATTGTTTTAACATGTTATTGAACTATGTAAAAAAAAAACAGGATTGGATATGATCAGAGCTGTGGCTTTCTAATTTATTATTTATGCAACAACCAATTCTTGATTGGCAGACAGAGATATTTGGTGGTGGAGGATTTCACTTGCGTAACTATAGTGTGGTGAAGGCGAAGCACATTTCGTACTGTGTTTGGTTGAAGCCTCGGTTGAGCTGAGACTCTGGTACATACATATTTAATTTAGAGGTGCTTGTTGTTTGCTACAACACAGCTAGTTAGTGGACTGGGTTTTGGAATACTTCTACAGCCAGAAGTAATCAGACAGTGACGTGATTTTTACCTCTTTTTTTTGCAGTGGATTTGATAAAGTAGAGTTTTAGGTACAAGCCTGCACAGTTCCCACTTGCTATGAGCTGTACAAACTCAAATTCAAGAGGCGATATAGAGAGAATCAGTGTAACAGTTATGGATTATGGATTATGTGCATTCTGGTGAGATTTCAGTTTTTCTACTGTGCACTTGAATTTGGTCATTGCAGTGCAAATCCACCTCTGATGAACGGACACATACAGCATGTTAGCTACATGCTAGCAACATTAGCTTTCACATGGAGTATTTCTGTCATCCCTTTTACTCCTGAGAATAAAACATCTGGCTGTTTAGCCACTAGATGTGCCACTTTTGTTAGAAGGTAGTTTTGTCTAACTTTTGTTTCCTGAAAAACAGCTGCCTGCTGCTTCTTAACATGTGGTTGATGAGTTTGCTGTGACTGAAACATGCATTAAAAGTGCTGTTAAACCATAACAATGAACTACTGACCTGTGTCCACATAGCGTTTTTTTCTGGCAGGGCGTTGGGATGAAGCATTTGTGTGGTGAGAGAAAAGAAAAAGCTGCATGTGGGTTTTGTTTCTATGACAACAATATCTTAACGCTACGTTAAGGGGGTGACTACACAACTAACAACAAGCTTACAACACGTAGGGTGATAAAAGCAGAACACTCACCAGCAACATTCAGTATTCGGCTTTTCTGTCTGGACAGACAGACACAGCCAGAACAAGTTTCTCCTCCATTTTCTTGGTTACCAGGGTGACGAGCCCCATCTAATTTGGTTGCCTGAAAAAAAGTGCCAGTGACGACACCAGAGCCTTTCTGAAAGGTTTAGAGATTGTCAAGACGTACAGAAGTACAGAAGCCGAGAATGGCCGTGCTTGCATTTATTTTTTTAATGCTGTTATCTGGAGATCATGAGTTAATCAACCCATTATCACGAGAAAACAAAAGCTCGTTTTCTCGTGATAACAGGTTCATCTTCTGCTTCATCTTCTCCTTAAATGACAAGGACTGATCTGAATGTTATCTAAATAAATAAAATAAAATAAATTAACTGAGATAGCAAAGCTTGTTTTCTCATGATAATGAAATAGTTAACTCGTGATCTCAAGATAAGGGCATTACCAAAACAAACTGCAAGCACGGCCGTTCTCGGCTTCCATATAGAAGCGCTCGGAGCGGCCGCACAACAAAGGTGGAGTGCTCTGGAAAAAGATGCTGGGTGCAGCTTTTTCTGTCCGCATGTGCTCTCTCCTCATCGGGAACAATTTTTTTAAAAATTGCTGGCACTCAGAAAATAACACTATGTGGACACAGGCCCTAAAAGCAGCTAAAAAGCTCAGTAGAGCTGTAGACATTGCTGATAATTCTCTGTGGGTTCATCACTGCAAGCAACACCTTTTACATTACAGTGTATTCATTTGATCCATTGTTGATATAAAAAATGTTGCTTGTTGAAGCATGACTGGTCATGGCTAAAGTGCTATTCCAAAATTAGGTGGATTATCACTGTACTGAAATACTAATTGTCACAGAGCAGGCATATGAACCAATAAGCCTGTTGAATACAGTTTGTAGTTGGTGGTAATGCAGATTTTCCTGGAAAAAGGGAGCACATGTGAGATTATAGCTGTAAATAACAGCTACATTTACGTTTTCGACAATCCCAACTTGTTACTTAACATTGCGCTGCAAGCTAGCAAGCTAACCTGCTGAACTTCTAAACCAGTTGAGAGAGACTCCAGACTGAACGCCACACAGGTTTGCCCTCTGACAAAGACGCTGCATGACGTGATGTTTTGTTTCCAGAAGTCCTGTCAGAGCTTTTTAATCCTTTCACTGGTGTTTGACTGCTGACGAGCTGCCAGTCGATATGCTTGTGTTTAGTTTTTCAACTCTCAGAGGGAATTCAAGGTAGGGTTGTGCAATAGTGGAAGACACAGGTGTGTGACTGAAGCTTTTTCTCTCCTCAGCAATACCATGAAGCATTAATCAACCTCAGCTCAGCTATTCCTCCCAGCTATTCCTCCAAAGTTATATATCCATTTTAGACAAATAAATCATAATGTGACATGTCAGTAAAAATTATTACTTTTATTTGTTTGCATTTCATTTTCATTTTTAACTGTTGCTTTGTGGATATACTCGTTTTGGGACTTTTGCTTTAACAAGCCAAATGTGTTCTTCATGACCAAAATAAATTTAAAAATAATTTCCTCAATTTTTCTGTGTGTGGTTTGGTCTTCTGTCACAGGAGATGAGTGTGGTTGGGATGTGCATCTGAGCACCAGAAAGGTCTCGTAAATCACTGCTGAGATTGCATAAGACACACTTTCCTACACAAAGATGAGCCGTGGGTTGATGGAACATGACCTGAGGCGTCGCTGTTAGACCTGCAGGCCTGCACAGCATTTCTACCTGTTACACTTACAGCACTTCTCTGCACAGAATATTCATTCAACAGCAGGGTTTTGCATATTTCTGTAAGTTTGTGATGTTTCGTACTCCATGTGTGAACAGTGCTGTGACACTACGACTACTGATACTACTATTTACTACAACTATTACCCTGCTGCAGTGTCCTTCAGCACTAAATGCCTAATGTTATCTTCAGTGGTGTTCGGTTCTGAAGGCATGGAAGTCCGACTTGAGCATCTCAGGCACACAACTTCGGAGGACGCGCTGCCTGTAAGGCTCAAATGAGGGCATAAATTCCCTACTCTATGTCAAAACCACAAGCTAAAGTGTTAATCGTCATTGACTCTCTTTTTGAAATAAAACAAATAAAACATTTAGGTGTGCAGCTCAGTTGCTTTGACTGGAATATAGTTACGGCAATACAATCAACCAATCACAAGCCACTCTGAAACAAAGCAGTGTGCAGTTTTTTTTTAAATACAAAGTACATTTAAAGGTAATCTGAATGTGTTGGTGTGGTTTTCTGGTGTGTGCATGTAGGGTAAAGCCTTTTGAAGGGAACCCTGACCTTTGACCTTCAGCCATAGACCAATACACACATTTAAAAAAAAGTAGTAGTAACAATAAATAATAATGTGATAAAGTCTATGACTATGGTTCCCAAACATGCTTCTATAAATACTACCATTACAAATGATACAACTGATGGTGAGAGTACTAAAAACAACTCAGGGAACAATAGTCAGCAGCTGACCCTGACCTTTGACCTCCGGCCTTCCTCTAGGCTGGCAAGCAAACGGAACTTCCACAAACACTTATAGTAATAATGGTAATGATAATATAATATTAAAGTGATACAACGTACTACTAATATTACTACTACCACTACTACTGCTTTCTATACTGTTTTTACTATTACTGCTGTAGTCATTTTATATTACTGCTATTATACAGTTTATACTGCTACCACTACCACTGTGATTATATGAGGTGAATAACAGCTTCTTGTTTCTTCCTATAACTGCTACTTCAAAATTACTTCTATTACAGCCACTCCTGCCACTGCACTGTACAACTATACTTTACTCACCATATATTAGTGCCGTAATACAGACACTCCCTCTATTATAGTCAGGGATTCCTATCAGTCTTGTGTCCACTGAGCTAAACATAGCGCCTGTGATAGTCACGTCACATCCTATGTGTTGATAAAAATGCACCTGACAAGAAATCACATGCCTTCTGCTGTGTGCAATTTAGTTATATCAGCTCTTACTTTGTTTCCGTTGCGTTTGATTTAGTCAGTGAATTAACTACATTTACCTGTAGTTAACCATCATCATAAGCCTGTAAATAATGCAGTATAGACTCATTGCTATCCCTTTAAAGGTGAATTTATTTCACTCTTGAGCTACCGCTTGTTTTAAAGGAGCCTTTTCAAGGTCAGAAAGGTCATCCTGATGTTGAGCATTCACTGTGATCGCACAGCTTTTTCCAGCACCATCCTCAAGAGCGAGAACACCACCGGCGCTGGGACAGAATGAGCTGTTGAACAACCTGTTCTGCCACCGCTCTGACACATTTACATGTTTTTTGATAGTCTAATCATAAATAAAACTGCCTCAGCATAAAGTTCCCACAGATCCTGTTCTGACATGGAACTATGATTCACTCTCATTATAGAGTGATGAGAGGTCACATGCCGATAGCACTTTCTACATCATGTAGCCTGGCTGTTCACGATGTTTTTGCATCCCAACCTCTGAAAACAAAGCCATAATTTTACTTTTCCTCAAGTTTGAATCCTGGAAGCTGTTCATAAAGTGCAAACACAATATTTCTCATACTGTAGACTTGTTTACAGATACAGAATGTTTCACAATATGCTAATATTTGCCCCCAGGTCAGAAACTGCTGATGCAGTCTCCTCTGTGAACCTACAGCACCATTACATCTATATTTGAAACAAGTTTTCATTTGTTTATTTTGATCTGTGTTTAGTGCCATGCCATATGAAGTAAAGAAAAGTAATAAGTATGTTTATTTGTATAGCACCTTTCCAGAGCAGATTTGCACACATTTGCTGCATCAAAACCAGCAAAATCAGTGACGTCAAAACACAGCAAACTGGTTCACAAAAAAAAGTAAGTTTATTAACAGTCAATAAATCATTTACTAATGTTTCATGGATTAGTTATAAGCCATTAATAGGGACAACTTTGGGTTCCCAGATTATAGAGTGCTGCAGGTATGACGTATTTTTGTAGGCCAACCCGGAAGTTAGCATCGCCCTGGTTCCCTCCACAAAAAGACAATGGGATTTTTCCATTGGATTTTGGATTATTGCAGAAAATAAGCTCTGTGGCAAACAAAAGTTTATGATGCTTACACGTTTTGTTCAGCAAGATAATCTTCACAAATGAACACACTTTTTATGATTTTTGAAGTGTAAATGCATTCACCAGAAGTAAAAAACTAACATTAGGCTATAAACAAACTACACCACGGTTGCATGACTTCAGTGTCACCGCCACTAAGCTTCCAACTTGTCATTTGATTTGAAAACACTAACTCATTTCCGGGTTTTAGGACTCATTCCTGCAGAACTTCCTCACGTCCATTAAAAATGGACTCTCAATTCGGACACTTCCGTTAGTACACTTCCATGTAGTACACTGTGTACACTATGTACTTACTTGCGTAGTGCGTGAATTTCGACAGGGTAGTGTTGTCTCAAATCGAACACGGCTGTTGTGCATTTTCTTCTTCTTTTTAACGGCGAATTGCGTTTGTTGCCCGCCTAAATATCTGCCGGCTTGTTTGCTCACTTGACTTCAAGTCAATTTTATTAGAAGTAAATAAGAATGAATGTGCTTTTACTTTTAGTGCGGTGTTCCGCTATGTAGCCAAGATGGCGACCATTGAGGGTTAGAAGTGTGCAGCGTTCAACACTCAACCTTTTGACCTCTATGAGTACACCATCTGAATACTCATAGTGCACTGCATTTTGCCATAAGTGTCAGTGTGAAAGCACTTATGCACTTAAAATAGCAAGTGCAAGTATGGAAGAACACCTGCCTAATGGCTTTTTCACAACCTGTCAACCCATAAGTTGATCTTAGTAATGGCTGATAACTGATCTATAAAGCATTAGTAAATAATTTATTAACCATTATTAAAACCATAAGTTACAACGTATAAACTCATTATCAAGACTGCCGCATAAGAAAGTGGTCCTGGAATCTTTTAGCTACCACAGGACAACCCTTAACAAATAAAATGCTCAACAAAATACACAACCTTTTCTGTGCTTAAATAAAAAGCACATTAGAACTCTAAAAGATGTGAAAACAACCTATTATTAAGTGCCAACCAATTTCTTTCAGTGCCACTCCCATCAGACACACCCAGAAATTGCTCCTTTCATATCTACTGGCTGAAAACAGCTGAGTGTGCCAGCTGGTGTCAGGGACTCCAAGGTGAACTGATGCAAGAATGTAAACAAACCAGAGTGACCAGCATGGCCTCCCAGCCTTGTAAAGCTGAGAACAACAACTGGCCTGTCAGTTCGCCAAATTTGGGTTCATCAAAGCTGTAAATGTTGGTATAAACGTATCTTCTGAGGGTAGATGAAACAAGTGATGACAGACAGGCTTCTATATTTGCTGAAATAGCTAAATAAATTCGGATTAGTTCTGAAAACTCCTCTAATTTTCTTATTTATTCATTTCTTTTTTGATTTCTAGTATGTTTTTCTTGTTCTCTTGTATCCATTACTGCATAACCACTTGAGTTGGTCTCCCTTAGGCTAAGGTATGGCAAATATCCACACCTTGCCATTCCCAATTAACGCCCACATTTCACTGAACAAAACGGTTATTATCCTCTAGACTTGATCCCCAAATAAAGTAATTCCACGCCAGTTACAACACCCCTTCAGTTTGAGATCACGTCAGTCTCTCCTCCAGCCGGGCAGGTTACACGGTGGCTCTCCTGTCTCTGCTCACAGGTGACTCCCGGGCTGCGAAGACGCGCTCTGCGGGATCCGAAGAAACAGGAGGTTTCCCCTCACAGCTCTGGCATTAAATTCTAGTCACGTTCAGCGAAAAGGGCAGGAATTAGATCACTATACAGGTCCCTGAGAAGAGCCCCAGTCCTCTCAGTTCGCCTCCACGCCTCCCACACGGCTTCCTATATTGTCTTCTTGTCTGTTTCACTGCGCTAATCTGTTCTAACGTGAGGACAGCATGACAGGAGGACTGAAGGACGGCGAAACAGAAGAGGTACAGTACGGCTCTCATTTACCGCTGGCACTATTTTTAGTTGAAAGATTTTAGTTGACACGGTTTTTTCTTCATCGGGGAGCTGATTATTCTCGCTCCTAATTTGCATTCATGAAGGAAAAGTTGGTGTTTTTCCAACCCCCGTCTCAATAGTTATCTTTTTTTCTGGCACCTAGTCATGAACGCTTCTCCAACACACGCTGAGGGAATGTGAAGGACTATTGAGTATACATTAGCATGCGGGTGTGAGATTTTACCTGCTAAAACCTTTAACAGAACAACCGATTATTGTTTTTACGCATCAACCACGAACGTTCACATTTCCGTGCGTAAAAACGCAAAGGAGAGGAAACCCACAACTGTTTTCTAACATAACATCAGTCATAAATCATGCACATGCTTTAACACTAACTAATGAAGCCATATGGTCGTGGGTATAAATATGAATGTGACTGAAAGATTCACGAAGGACAGAGTAGGACTGTGGGGATCAAAGGGGTCTTTACGCACTCAGTTTTTAAAGCGATGGACACGGAAACCCAGCGTGGTTCTACATTCTTTACTTAAATGAGTCCATATATTCATAAGTCAGATTGCAAATATAGTTGATAACCCAAAATATCCAAAATATATTTAGAAAATGCCTATTAAAGAGAGAAATGCTTCGTATTTGGAATATGCGCTTTTACGCACTTCTTATAAACGTTGCCATGCTCACAGGCACATGTTGAATCAACTGTATGTCAGATCAGGGTATTAGATTTCGGTCCGGGTGGTGAGGACCCCTTGCGGCTGGATCGAGGGGTGTGGTGCTTCACTTTCTATTCATTTAAACCCATCCCTGTTTGTGGGGCAGGCTGGTAAGTCGCAGCTCCAGTCTCTTTCCCTCTCAGCGCACTGCACACTATTCCTCCTCCTCTTCACTCTCATCTTTTTCTACCTCCTCCGGACCCTGACAGGAGTTTCTGCATTCGCCGTTCATCCGAAAACAAGGGAACATATACAAACCTAACAACAAAGACATGGACAACGACAGTCTGAACGAGAAGACGATGGAGGATGTCCACACCAAAGAGATCGACCTGGTCAACCGGGACCCAAAGCGCATAAACGACGACGTTGTCAAGGTGAGTCAAACCTGGAGGGCTGTTAACTTTTGAGCTTTATATTTGGGGTTAAACGTGCAGCTGTTGTGAGCTTTCTCTCTATTTTCGTGGCAACTCAAACCATAACTTCACCTGAATATCTGTTGCAGAGTTTGCACTTTACTTCTGCTCAGTGGAGCCATCTGACAATCACTGTAAACTGCCGAAGTTTAGGAGCTGTCAAACTGGTGCACTGCAGTTCATTTGCGCATTGTATTGCGCGCTGTGGTTCCAGCAGTGTTGCCCTTCAGTGACTTTCCCCTATTAGGAAGAGGCGTTGCTGTGGTATTAAAGCTCATGGAAGTGATACAATGGCAAGTTATCCACATGTGTAAAGATATGCGCGTCCGCACAAGCAGGGGACTTGAAGACTTGAACATCCTCACTCCAACAGAGGAAACATTACGAATTTCCTGTTGTTGGAACACACATCTCCCACAGTTCTTGTTGCACACGCCTTGCTGTTGGGAAAATAGAATTCTTTCCATAAGAGAGCAGCCTGGCCGCATAAATACCGAGTGTTTATTTTGTTTAAAGGAGTTAGCAGAGGGAGAGAGGTTGTAGCAGCAGAGGAGTGGCGCGCTGGAAGCCACCTGACGCGTCTGCATGGTAGCGGGAAGCAGCAGCTGTCTGAGCCCGGCCGCCCTCCTCTCCAGCTGGGGCAGTTTTTTACATAAGAGTGGGGTCAAACGGCTCGCTGCATGGGACAGGAGGGGTCAGCTCTTTGAAATGCCTGAACTCTGCCTTGTTAAAACAGGGAAACACCCAAGTAGCTGGTTAGTCTGAGGGGATATCCCTCACCACTCCCCATCTCTCCTCCCATTCTCTTCCCTCCCTCCCTACACGCCTGTAGTTGCGTCAGAGGAGCAGATATCCATGTGTTGCTTTTCAAATGATAACTGACATTATTCATTTTGTTGATTGGAAAGATGATCCTTAGTAGATAACCTCTTGCTATTGGGTGATTAAAAATGTGCTGATTGTAATTAGGTTAATTTAAACTCAATGAAGCTTTATTGGCATGGAGTTCTGATCAAACATATTGCCAAAGTAAATACATACAAAAAATAGTGATATGTGATATAGGTACATGCATGAAATAATACTAGCTACTGATGACGCTTAAAGTGAGAAATTGTGAAATGTGACCTTTCAGATGTCTACATTTCACATGGTAAATTTCTGCAAATCATATGTTCTTATACCATGGGAATTTACCACTTGTGAAATGTCTGAAAACCACATGTGCCAATATTTGGAAAGAAGGTACATTTGGTGTATTGGGTTATGAAAAAAGAAGGAAAAAGTGCTACACAAAGCATGTCTTGCCTGACCACTAGGTATATATCCTTCGTCCACTTACTGCCACATGAACAGTTTCACCAATGTGAGTTTGAATAAGCTCTCCTTTTTAAAAAAGAAGCAAAGATTGACATTTTCACTTACATTTTAAAAAAACATCTTTTGGGTGTTATAAGGAAATTGAACTTCAGTCTCTACTTTTCCTGTTTTCTGCCTCTGTCTTCACTTCTTCCACCACTCTGCTGTCTCTCCCTCCCGGTTCTCCTCCAGTGTGACAGTGAGTCAGACTCTCCTTCCAGTCTCAGAATAGAATGCGGCCTTATGATTGTCCCGCCCCTCTCTAATCAACTCAACAGACTGCTGCTGAAATTATCTGAAATCACATGTGCGTACACTGTAAAAATGAAAACCGTTAAGAGCCTGAAACTTTAAGCTTGTAACCAGTGGTGGAAAGTAAGTAAGTACATTTACTCAAGTACTTAAGTACAATTCTGAGGTTCTTTTTTAATGTTATGCTACTTTAAATTTCTACTTCAGTCCAAGGATTTATTTGACAGCTGCAGTTACTAGTGGTATAATGAGCATAGGAAATACAATACATTCTTATACGCAAAGTTAAACCACCCAACAGCACATTTTTAAATAGTTTAAATGAGCTGCAATGAGCTGGCCAAATGCTTCTTACAACAATGAGACACTGGCAGGGGCCGTTCTTCTGATACTTTAAGGGCATCTTTCTGATAATACTTTTACATAAAATTTTGAATGCAAGACTTTTAATGGAATATTTTTACATTGTGCTGTTGCCACTTTCACTTAAGTAAAGGCTCTGAATACTTCATCCACCACTGCTCTTAACTATTTGGAAAAACAGACAAAATCCCTTCATACAGACGTTACAAACTCCAACACATGCAGAGAAATACTTTTGGTTTATTTTCTATCATGAGGAACCCAAAGGTGCTCACTGCCTCCCTCTGGATTTGAGAATAAACTCTGATGAGCCTGTAGTTTTTTACAGTGTGCTGTACACAGCAGCTCTGAGGTGCTTTGAGGTCAATGAAACCGTTCTGGAAGTGTGCGTTTGGTGTGCCCCAATGAAAAGCCCGAGCAGGGAATCCCTTCCAGCAACCCCTCATTCTGCAATCCACCGTGACCACACACACATCCCCACATACAGTGCTCACACGTAAATGTGTGCACTGTGCATGCAGACATAGTGTACACACCCACACACACACACACACACACACACACTGCATTCTTGTAATCAAAGAAATACAAGCTGTTCTCCTGTAGCTGCTGCAGCTGGCCTCAATCACCTTGCCACATCAAACAAGTTCCATTACTGACATGCATGCGGAGTTTGCCCTGCAAACGTTTTTGCCTCTGGATAATTTGTTTGTCTTTATATAGCAGAGGGGGGGAGTGAAAATGCCCCCACTGGAGAGAATTTTTGAGAGGGAGTTGTGAGAAGTTTGAACTCCGACAGCAAAGATCCAAAGTCCTGAAGGTCAAATTGAAAGGAATGAAACACTCCCTGCTCCGGGACTGTAAAGCCAGTGATTGGTTGACTCTTGATCATGTTTGACCGCCTCATTCTGGGATGTTTATCTGATTAGAGATGTATTGTCATTGTTGTGTGTAAATCTCATACCTCCAGTTTGGACAATTTCTGCCCTTTTATCACAACTAAACAACTGCACACTTCCCTGTGGGTTGAGACACCTCGTGCTTGTGAAACTCTTTCAAGCTCAGCGCAGTGGGATTTGTTTCCAACCAAATGTCATGCAAATGTCACAAAACTATGGACATATCACAAAAATATATGCAAAAGATGGGTTGCATCACACAAAAAAAGATGGAGCAGATTTGTTAAAACTGATTAGATGTTTGGAAAGTAGTTATTACTTAAAGTTAGAATTAGGATGCATTTTTAAAGAGGAGTTTATGTGAAGTTAAACTGAAGTGGTTTTATGATATTAGAGAACTACATAAGCAAAAAGCATCTTAGATGAAAGATTCGGCTAACAGGGTAATATCTTCTTTTTTTTTACATCTGCATTCAAAGCTTTAATATAAATTATATAAACTTGTGGTCACTTCATTATTTTGTTAAGATGATTCTGAATCAACCTATTTTTGATGCAGAACAAGTCTTTTTTTAACGTGTAGTGTCTCCGCTGCCAATCATCCTAATCTCTCTCATGAACCAAACCAAACATTTCCCCTGACTACCAAAGCCCTCAAACCAACAAAAGAGTCCATTAATGTGCTACACTCTGACCTTCTCCTCCAGAGACCCACTTTGTCTATTCAAGCATAGTTGACAGCCTGAAGATAGAGTTCTGGAAATAGCACATCGACTTATTTACTCAATAATACAGTTGCCTTGCCGACTGGTCACATGCTGACCCCAAGACTCCATTGTTTCATATCAAATCTCTGACCGGGCCGCAGAGGTCCACACTTCTGATCCATTATAACTGGGCTGCTGCAGTAATAAGTACGCACAGCTTTTATGTTTTAAATGGTTTTTATACTGTAGATACTTATAATTGGTCATCGTTATTGGATTTCTTGATTCAATAACTACAAAATCCCGAGGACTCAGCCTGAAATTGTGGACTTGTGTGACCTTCTTCTTTAAAAACATCCTTACTTTGATCAAAAATCCTCGCTGTTGACCATATTGTATCTGTCTCTCTTTTTCAAATAGTGGACACAAGATAAAAGTCTTCTTATCGCATTGGAGTAAATTGCAATTTCTGGGTGATATTTGTCACTTTCTTGCCAAACTCCAAATTAACAAAAGAGTATAATAAAATAAAAACCTCTTAAATAGCAAAAAAATCAAACCAGTTCTGGCACTGTTGACACTGAAGGTAACCTCAGGTAACGACGATGATTTTCCTCATAATGTTGCACACAGAACAGTATTTAGAAAACTAAAACCGTGGAAAGTAAAAAGCACCAAACAGCTTCACTTTAGTCAAAACTCTCCACCATCCTGCTGTGGTTGTGTTTGTGCCTCGCTGCAGAAGGCCCTCATTTAGTCTCAATCAAAGTTCTGGAAACTGGAGCAGAGTGGGTCCACTTTAAAATTTGTAGCTGTGGAAAAATTAAATGGACGCCGCGCTGGTTTTGTGGCTGCAGTCAGATTTATATTATAAGGCTGAAGTGAGCCGTGCCAGTTGGTTGCTGTGTGAGAGGCTTTATGCTGCTGCTCGGAGGAAAAGAATTGTACTTACAAGCTGATGTTTCAAGGCAAAATAAAAAATAAAAAAGCAACTCTGTTGGGATATTTGAAGAGCTCTGTTCCAAAATAAGACATCCAGGATTGGAAAAACATGATATTTACTCTTATATAATGAATAACAGCATGGAATTAAGCCCTAAGATGTGTTTTATAGTCTGCACTCACTATATTTTAAAGGTTTTGAATTGTAAACTTCAGGGAATGATATGTGTTTCATTGATGACAGTAAATTACATATTTATAGTGTTAGGTTAGGGTTGTTTATATTGAATTATTCATGCATTGATTAGTACGGAAGCCAACAACGGCCGTGCTTGCAATTATTTTTTTTAATTCTGTTATCACGAGTTAATCAACCCGTTATCACGAGAAAACAAAAGGTTGTTTCCTCTTATTAGCTATTACCTATAATGTTTATTTAAGATCAGGAGTGCCTGTAGCAACTGATTAAGCTAAAAATGTCAGATCAAGGAGTAGCCTATCCATTCAATTAAGGTCTAACACAGGCAGAAATTGTATTCAGATCAGTCCTTGTCATTAAAGTTTAAGAGTACCAGATAAATGAACCCGTTATCACGATTAAAAAAATCATTGCAAGCACGGCCATTCTCGGCTTCCGTAGATTTGTTCTGGTTTAAACATGAATATATATGTGAATAGAATGTTTACTTTCAATTCTAGACTCCAAAATATCCTTCTTATCAAGTTTCTCAAGTTAGATCAGAAGATTGATATTGCTCTCACATCTGTTAGATATTAAGCTGGAGCCAGGAGACGGTTAGCATACAGACTGGAAACAGGGGGAAACAACAAGCCGGGCTCTGTCCGTTTGTTTAATCCATAATAAAACCAAAGTGTAACAAGCGTTATGGTTTTATGAGGGGGAGATGTCCAGGACTGGCTTGGTCGGGCATACTGACTTTGCACACAACCCCGCCGTAAAACCACAACTTGGTGCTTTTACATTAAAGTTAACACAGGTTTTTGTGTGGATAAAACAAATTAGAGCGCTACAGCGTGTTAATTAGTGAGCTTCAGATGTGCTGGTTACCTTTGGACAGAGCCAAGCTAGCTGTTTCCCTTTGTTTCCAGTCGTTATGCTACTGTAAGCTAAGCTAACTGGCATTTGGATCCTGCTTAATATTTAACAGACAGATATGAGAGTGGGCAAGAAAACAAATAAGCGTATTTCTGATAAAAGGCTAACTGTTCCAATAATAAGATGGAGAGTTTTGCAGTATTATTCCATTTAAATGATGATGATGAATATCTCTATTCAAACATGTATATGGCATTACAAAATAGAATTCCCATTTACCTGTTGGTATGCAGTTTGAAGTCAGCATCTTACAAATACAGAAATACATGTATCAATTAACAGATCAAGTTTTTTCAGAGATCTAAAATGGTAAAAGTAAACCATAACGTGCTTTTCTTTGATGCAGTCAGCTTGTGTAAGTGGGCATCAAGTCTCCCAAACAGTGGATAGAATCTCACTTAGGAATGAAACACTTCACTTTTCCATTTCACTGTCAGTGTGACACTGGATAATATCAGCGTGACTTATTGATATTGCAGCCATTAGACCTCAGTAGCCTGACTGGTCTGTTAGACGAGGCACAGTCTCCAAGTAACTGTAAAATAAATATTGACTCTGCACACAGAAGCCTGTGGAGAGGATGAGAGAGAGAGAGAGAGAGAGTCTGCATTGTGTTTACAGGGTGCGAGTTGCCACATTTCCCTCCATACCTTAAACAGCACTGGTCAGGTCACGGACACTTGCAGAGATTGTCCCATTTAAAGGCCTGCGCAATGTTCTTGTTCATCTTAAGAGGAGGGAGGTGGAGGAGGGAACCCAAAGATCACCTGTCAATCGAACACTGTGGGCGGTACGGGGATGTCTTCCTCTTTGGAGTTTCTGTAGGTAGCACTCTCTCTGTCGTTTGTCCAATCGTGGTGACCGTCACTGCTCACCCAAACTGTGCGGTTTTCCTTCTGTGTATTCCTCAAAAACCAGAAATGTGAAACACGTCACTTCATGTGCACCACAGAGTTTTTCCTAATAAAGACATAGCCTACTGTACCACACACAGAGTGTTTACAACAGCGGATGTAAAAGCTTCCAGGAACTAGATTTAGCCTGATAATTATTTAGATATCAAATACTGACATGGTGTCTTTAAACCACCAAGCAGACGGAGTCCTGACAGTGTTTTATTGGGTACATTTGGTCCATCTGTGGCCATCGTTTAACTTAAGAATAGCTGAACATGTGACTGTTTAGTTTGTCCATTTTGGTCCAAATTTAGCCTCAGAAGGACATCTGTTTTATCCATTTAGCTATTGGCACATTTTACACAACTAAGTGTTGACTTCTCTATCTATCTATCTATCTATCTATCTATCTATCTATCTATCTATCTATCTATCTATCTATCTATCTATCTATCTATCTATCTGTCTGTCTGTCTGTTTGTCTATCTATCTATCTAGTGGAGTTGGATGTTTTCAAGAGGCTCTGGAGACAGAAATCCTTGAGTTGATTTGCAGAAAGCAAAGCAGATGCCAGAGATAGTGTGTGTAGCAATCAGTGTTTTGGGCGGGGCAGTTAGTTTGTGGTTAGACTGTGTACCAGTCACTGCGAGGGGAGACGTACATCTAGTTATTAATCCTAACCCTCCATCTCTGCAAACTGACATGTTAGCAGGGAGTGGAGCAACTGATTTATGTGGAAATGATGAGCTCAAATTTGAATTATAAAGGCCTATAAAGTTTGTGTGATGGTTTCATTAGCACCGTATCAGGGCTCTTGTGAAATGCTGTTGGCGGTGGATGAAGGTATTTGACGAGTCATAATGATGAGACTAATGTGAATGTGGTGGTGCTGAGAATCTCTGTATACTGGACAGTACAAGCCGCTTTTAGTGTGTGACGGTTACTAGTATTTTATACTTATACTTACCTCTAGTTACTTTTAGTGCATGGTAGTTTCAGTTTAATATGACATGGTTTTCAGATATCCACTATATGAGATTCCTGCTGCCACCCAAAGATAACGGGAGTGAATGAAACATCATTTGTCCTGCTCAAAGCATTAAATTACATTTGATCAACTCAGAAAATGGAGCTTGCATTAGCTGTTTTATTCATGCTCCACCATCAGTGTCTCATTTATCAGCCGATAGAAACATCCAGTCATATTCATGCAGGTGTACAGCGGGGCCATTATAACCTGACATTTCTCAATGTTACTCTGCTGACGTGCTCCACTCGGTTTGCTGCTGCAGCACCGTAAGTGGAAGCATTTGTTGATTATACTATGTCTTTTAATATGGATCACAGGAAGAGTAGTAGCTGCCAAGGTAACAACTAAAAGACATGTTTTAACATGTATATAAATTGCTCTACTTTGAATAATAATTTGTATCTGATATGTTCTTTTCATACAAAAAAGGTTCAATTATCTTGTTAAAATGACATCTGCTCCTTCTCCTTGATTAAAAATCCAGAATCTATGAATATAAGTTTTCCTGCTGGGCAGCAGGTGTTTCCTGCTTCACTGTAAAGTCCATTCTCAGTTTGTGTGCGCTGGAGGCTCCAAGTTTCCACATCGCACATTTGCAAGTTAAATATCGGACCAGGATTTCCTTCCAAACTATTTGTGATGTCACAAATCACGCTTGAAAATAGGATTTTCAATGAGCACGTAGAAACTTTCCACTTTCAGCAGATGAACGTGAAAACATCCTTCTGGTGTCAAACTCTGCACAGACGTCATTCTGTAGAGTGAAGCTCAAACATTCAACTGCAGGAACAAGAAGAAAAACATCGTTTTGAGTGGAGGGGGACTTTGACAATCATACTTTTAGTCTATCTAGACTTATTATAGTGTTTTTGCCAACCTTTTTCTTGCTCTTCCACTTTCTCCTTCTTCAGGTAGACTTTGAGGACGTGATCGCCGAGCCTGCAGGGACCTACAGCTTCGACGGCGTGTGGAAAGCCAGCTTCACCACCTTCACTGTCACCAAGTACTGGTGCTACCGGCTGCTGACGGCGCTGGTCGGCATCCCCCTGGCGCTGATCTGGGGAATCTTCTTCGCCATCCTGTCCTTCATACACATCTGGGCCGTGGTGCCGTGCGTCAAGAGCTACCTGATCGAGATCCACTGCGTCAGTCGTGTCTACTCCATCTGCGTGCACACCTTCTGCGACCCGTTGTTCGAGGCCATGGGCAAGTGCCTCAGCAGCATCCGAATCCGCACCACCAAGGAGGTGTAGCATCCGCAAAGAGGAGGAGGAGGATTATCGAAAAACGGGGAGGGGGTATGGGAGGGCTGGAGCCACACTGACGGAGGGAAAAGTCAGAACAAAAATAGACCTTTGGAAAATGAGAGGTGAGACTTTTCCAGAGTTGGGCGGGGTTTGTTTGGAAGTGAAGGGGGCGTGGCCACAGGGCACCTGACCCCGCCTTTTTCCACCAGCTGTTTTTTCTCTCCAGTGTTGGTATAACCAAACGGGTGGGCACAGGAAATCAAAGGGTCGTTCTCCGGGGTTTTATTGTTGTTTTGTTTGTGTTCTCTAGTTTTTTTTTTTTTATTCCTCACTGTTAACTTTGTCATGCAAGCGACCGAGCTCCATATGTGTTATCTGTTAGTTTTGCCACATGATGTAACTTCCCTCCATTCTTACCGTTTCTGTGGAGAGCTTATCACTTTGATCGATTCGTGTGAAGAGGGGATGCCGGGGTGTATCGCTGTCTTCTCTCGTGCTTATTTGTGTTTGTTGTTTTGGAGCCGTACGGGCGGGGCAGGATGGTGGGATGTTGGGGTTGGGAAGGTCAAAGCAGAGAGAAAGAGTGAGCGCTGCCAAATTCTATCTGACTCAGCAAAAACAAAACAACACCACAAGCCGAACAGCCCAGCAACACCCCTCCCTCCCCCATGACCTCCAACCCACCAAACCCAACCACCCACCCCCCTCTTCATCCTGGTTTCCAGCAGTCTGACACACTGAACCTGCCCTCGTTCCTGCATGCACCTGCGTCGCCTTGCCAGCATTTCGCCGTCCACCGCCACGCCCCGCCACACAGCCTTATGATGTAGAAATGATCTGCATCTCAGCTCGCTCGCTCGCTCTGTGCGTCTTACTTCACCCTCCACCTTCATCGCCATCCTCATCATTACATGAGCGTGTGACAGACAATGTTAGCATTTGAATTTTACAAAAACTATTCTTTTTTCTGACCAATTTTCAAGCTCATTGCTTTAAATGCACATCACCATAGTTCCATAGTGAATGCTTTTTTTTTTTTTTTTACACCATGAATATGAAGAACTTTGAGGGGTTAGCTTCAATACTGTTGTTTTAATATCCTATATGTACTGTATGGGTGTTTATGCAGAAAATGAGACTTTGCAAGCTATGGCCTCATTCCGGTGCACTAATCTGTGGGAAAGTATTGTTAGTGAATAGCACTAATGAAGATCTCCTTTCTATATTTGCAAAGGTAGCCTTACTTTTGCACACTGCACGTAGGATGTGCAGTTACAAGCTTGCATGGAGATTTCTCTTACGCACTGTGGTACTTCCACAGGTTAATGCATTGGAATTAAGACAATGTGAGGTAGAATGTGTGATTTTGGATGCATTTTTATTTGTTATCTGGTCATAATTTTGCACCCCCCCCTTCTTTGTCTTCTTAATTTTTTTTTTGTTATTTCCCCTGACTGTGGACATGATGCTGAAAAGCATCAAACTGATGCCTCCCCCCCCAGAGATGGGTGAGGGGAGAGACGGTTGGGTAGGGTTTCTGGGTTGGGGTCACCTTCAGTCTACCTGCTGTCTTCTCAAAGGGATGGTAATATCATAGCACCTGTTCCTTGAATTGAGTGTTTTTAAGCTCTAAAGGTGATATTTTTATAAGAAAATATTTTTTTCCTTCCTTGCTTGTACTGTACAATATCACGCTGTGCACATTAAAATTTAATATAAACCAGTTGTTTGTTTTTGTATCTACAGTTTCTTTACCAAGATGAATAAAGTGATCACTCTCCATGATAGCCTGATATTAACAGTAGATTTTCTGTTCTTTTCTACTTGTGATACTGAGTCATAGCAAATCTAATTGTGTAATGATTCACAGTAGATACTTGGTGACTGGTTTCATTCATCTGTACTGCAGGAACCAGCCAGTTGAAGCTACTTGTGGAAAAAAATACATAAGAATGAAGCTGGAGCAAGAGCAGCTGAAAAATAATTTCCAGCAGCAGTGCCCTCCAAAACCCTCTGTAGTATTTGTATCTGAGTCTGTGTCAGTAAGGCCTAATGCCTGTGGCGCTGCTCACACACTTTTTTTTTTCCAAGCGTGGCACAACATTTCCATGGTTACTCTAGAAACAAATAAAAGTGTTGGGCAATGCTTATGAGACTGGAGTCAAGTCTCTTGACTGTATTCAAGTTCATTTACACCAAAAGTAGGCACATAATTATGCAGCCTGAGGCGAGCCTGGACTCTCATTGTAAAGTGTATTGTTCAACAGTAACATGTTGAGAATGAATCAGGTTGACTTAACAATGGCTCTGTTTTAATCTTTCAAGGGTGATTTTCAAGGATACAATGGGTACAATAGAAATAGGGAACTTGGTGAGATGTTAAATGCTGCCTCCAGGTTGTTTTTTCAATTTATGGAGCAAAAACTCACAGTAGCCTCTCATGTATTAACATTACATTTGAGTCACAGAGCTACACTAAATGGCCAAAAGTATAAGGACAGCCAAACATTACAGCCATGTGTGATTGTTGAACATTTTCAAAACCATTACAGCCTTCACTCTTCTGGGAAGGCTTTCCACAAGACTTTGCAACCAGGCTGCAGGGATGTGCTCAGGTCAGATGAAGTACCAGTGTTGGGCGATAAGGTCTGGCTCGCAGTCGGTGGTCCGGTTCACCCCAAAGATGTTGGATGGGGTTGAGGTCAGGGCTCTCATGCAGGCCGGTCAAGTTCTGCAGCAAACTGGGAAAATAAATTCTTTATGGACCTGGCTTTGTGCACGGCCTTCTCCAAAGTGTTGTCACACATTTGGAAGCATATTATTGTATATGTAAGCATTATGATTTACCCTGTAACTGAAGGGCCCAAAACATGAAAATAGCCCAAGTGACAGCAGTGTCCACATGCTTTCTTTCTCAAAGACTCTTCTGTCAATATGAGTAAAGGAGTAATCTATCTGCTGCACAATAAAAATGATTTTTAATCACTTCCCTAAATTGTGACTAATCCAAGCAAAGATAGTGGCCTAAATGCTCAGTTTGCATCAAGAATTTGCATGTTTCATCATGTACATTTATGTATATTAATGTTATTTTCCATATGTTCATAACACATTTAGATTTTTCTTGCGTTGTATAAACGAGAGCTACAACACTTCTCGCTGTCATGTTTTAAGGATTAACAACAGAGTCACAACTTAACAAACAGGTTGAAATCTTTATCGGCAGCTGATGTAAATTAGCATTCTTGCTAAACTCCGGCATGTTTACATCTTGTATTTTTATACTGATGTTCATTAACATGCTCTGTCCCTATCTAATAAACAAATAAATATAAAGTCGATTTGGGAAATGCCTTCAAAACTGCACTAAAGACATTTTGGGTTTTTCAAATAGAGATTTATCAGAAAACCTGATGGTTAGCTGTGTGATGTACATGAGAGGCACGAACTGGGGCTACAGGTAGCCTACCCAGCGTTATTCAGCCAAGGTGAATTTAAATAAGACAAATAAGAGTCTGCACTCAGACACTCAAGCATCATTACAGCAACACATCCAAGATGAAAAACTCCTGAGCAGGACGCGAAAGGTCCTGGCTGAGTAAAAACCTGCTCACTCCGGAGGGGAAATTTCCAGCCATTGGCAGTGCAGGACCAAAGCAGACATCACAGGAGGATGAGAGAACACAGAGACGGCTTTGTTACCTCCGTGCAGACGACAGGATTGGGCAGTGGCACTTGTGAGCTAATGGCAGTGACCTGATACAACCAGGGTGAGAAGTTACCACCAGCTGCTAGCTCAATGCTCCTCTGTGTGGTGGCGGTAAGTTTGCCTGTTCTATCAGATATTATTTGGGGGTCTTAATCTTTACTACAAACCTAGCTGGTGAAATAGTGAAACTGGGGTCTAGAATTAAAGGACTATACCAGTGATTTTGTCTGTTTTTACCAATAAAAAAATAATGTACATCACAGGTAATTCTTTTGCAAAACAAGCTGTTGTGTTTCAGATTTATGGATGTAAGTTCCCTACCTTTTGGGCAGCTTTTGGCTCCATTCATTTACAAGTTTCAAGAGTCTGCTAATTAACTGTACAGGATTTAATGCAAATCAATAGATGCCTGGAATAAGTGGGAAAATGACTTGTAGTTAAAGAGCAAAATGTTGCAGAAACACTGGTATTGTCCTTTACAGTTACTTTGGCTTGTTGGTGGTTCAGCTGTCTGTACTGCCCCCTCCAAAAGAGAAATTCTTCAAAGTTTGATCCTGTTCTCTCCATGTTTGCAGGGTTTTCTGCCAGCGAACAGACCTCCACAGGTGAGGTGGATTAAAGACTCTAAACTACCAATAAATATAAATATCAGTGTCTGCATATCTGTGCTGAGCCTGAGGCTGGAGTGGAAACCTATCCTAGGTGTTATTTTGCCAAGTGCATGCTAGGAAAGGCTCCAGCATCCTGTGACTATGAATAGAAATAATAAGGTAGAAAAAAATAAATGTATGGTCTCTGTGGATGAAAGTAAATGTTTTACACCTAATGTAGAATCACTATGAAATCATTTTTGAGTCGGTTTGATCTGTGTTAGTCTTACCTCAGCTTTTACAATGCAACAGCTCCCTCTAATGGGATAAATTGAAAAATGCATACGTATACTATATGGCCAAAAGTATGTGGACACCCAAACATTTCATCCATATGTGATTGTTGAACATATCATTCCAAAACCATGGCCATTAGTACAGTATCCACTCTTCTGGTTTCCAATGTTGGAGCCTGGCTGCAGGAATTTGCTCCCATCCAGCCACAAGAGCATTAGTGAGGTCCAACACTGATGTTGGGTGATCAGGCCTGGATCAAAGTAAGTGCTCCAGTTCATCCCAAAGGTGTTGGATGGGGCTGAGGTCAGGGCTCTGTGCAGGCCAGTCAAGTTCTTCCACACCAAACAGGGAAAACCATTTCTTTATGGACCTGTCTTTGTGCACGGGGGCGCTGTCAGGAGGCCAACCCCAAACTGTTGCCAGAAGATCGGAAGCACACTATTGTCTAAAATAGAGATTTTTTGTTTTTTTAGATTTCCCTTCATTTTCCTTCGAGCAGCCCATTGAGCAATATAATGTACTGTATATGCTGAACTGTATCTAAATTGTAGGTCTAAAGCTGCTTTTATTAACAAATCTACTTTGCTTAATCTATAATCATCTATATTTCTTTCATCTTGTATTTTAATATTTGATGCCAACAGGTCTGTCCACTTTAATGAGTCATGGAAAGGACAAGAAGTCCTAATATTTTATATATTTTACACACAGTAAAAGTGAAAAGTAATTATATTAATTTCTTTGATTTGGCCATGTTGTATCACATGACACTGTCAATCAATCAATCAAAAATGAATTTAGAGACTAATGCACTCCAAAACAATCAACAAGCATAATAAAAGATAATACAAGAAATAATAAAAGAAAAAAGAAAGAAGAAAAAATAAAATCATGAAATACTACACAAAATACATATATAAAAGTAAAATAGTCAAATGTTAACAAAATAAAATAGCATACAATAAATAATAATAATGATAGTAAATAAAATAAGCATGAATTAAAAAAACATAAAATTATCAAACACTACATAAAAACATTTTTTTTGCATATTTAACATAAATAAATCCACACTGATATTTGTGATGAGAGTGCTATCTAAGTGTTGGCTGCTTTATCTGCCCTCTTCAGATGATTTATTACATGTTAGGCATAAAACTCCTCAGTAGATTTATCCTGAATTCATTGGTTGCCATCTGAACAAGCGTCCTGTAGTTAAAGAGTGAGATAGCAGCTAGATAACAGACGTAGACATGATGTTCGGTCTCTTCCCTCGATGACTCAGTCAGTGTGTCAGCGGCGTTCGTCAGTGGAAAGTCAGAAAACCAGGGTGACATAAACATGGCGGCTTTTTAAACCACCTGGACGGGGCTGCAGGATCGGCAGCTGTTTCCTCTCGCAGCAGTGATTAGAGAGAGAGCTCCCAGTGATTCTGTGTGATTTGTTGCTGTCAAAATACATCAAGTAGAGACATCTGCCTTCCCTGAAGATGGTGGTTAAGAAGATACTTTCACATCTATGTCACTTCGGCTTTGTAGGCTTTGTTTAGCTGAACTCTTAAGGCCTGACCCCCTGAGCCCCCGGTTCTGCTGCCTTTTCAGAGTTTATATGGTGAACTTTGTTTACTTTGCTAGTGTGCATTTTGTGCGCGCTCTGTGTTTGCCATTTTACACTGCTTTCTTGGACAGGTCATACGATCAAAAAGTATTTCTAATCTCATTTTGATTGATTGATTATAAAATGTTTTATTCGTCCATGTGGCTTCCACTTCTCCTTTAATCAGCATAAGAGCCATTCAAGAAATAATGAAATGCTTTTTTTGTCTCACCCAAGAAAATAATCATGTAAAGCACAGTCGATTAAACTCGTTTTAATTTGTCATAATTGTGGCAGTAATCAAGTAAACACCTGACAAATGAAGGCACTTCATCACATTGTTGGAAAAGTTATATAAAAATCCAGTATTGCCTTAAAGCAGTGCAGCTCATTGATTTGCAATATTGCCCACAATATTCAATCAGAAACATGAAAGTGCGAGTTACCATGGTATAAACAGTGTGACGAATGTGATGAGTGTTTGTTTGTTTGTTTTTAGTGTGTTTACTTGTTTGCTTTTGTTTGGTTGCTTTTGTGTGTCTCTTAGTAATTTTCTGTTATTTATTGAAGCAAACAGTTCTCTGGAAGATGATAAAGGTGTTACATCCCGTTAGTCTT
Organism: Macquaria ambigua; assembly: GCA_008360985.2. Lineage (NCBI taxonomy): Eukaryota > Metazoa > Chordata > Actinopteri > Centrarchiformes > Percichthyidae > Macquaria > Macquaria ambigua. The sequence continues at coordinate 258,442 of VMKM01000445.1, read as the reverse complement.
TGCCTGTGCTTCCTGTTTTATTTTGTAATTCTTACCTGTCTTGTCTCTTTAGCTCCTGCCCTCGTGTTCATTGATGATCCACTTCCCTACTTATACCGGTCCCCTTCCTTTGTTCCTGTTGTTGTTGTCCTGTGTCGGTTCATTCTGATTGCCGTGTCCTTGTTTCCTTGTGTCTTGCCCTGTGTTTGCTCCTGTGAGCTTCAGTCACCCGTACCTGGATCTGTCTGTTACCTGTTGCCTGTCTACCTGCCTGTCTGCCTGCCTTCCCATACCTGCTTGTAAGCTATTTTTGTTAAATAAATCATTGAACTGCTGGAGCCTCCCTGTTTGTCTGCACTTGGGTCCTTTCCCTGCTGCCCTGCAGCCTGAAATGAGCTGAATTAAAAGATGAACAAGTTAGTTTCATTAGCCTTCATCTTAATTTCTTAACTTAAGTTCCATTTCTTCTCTTTTCTTTTTTTAGGGTTAGATGTGTTTTTATTGGCCTGACTTTTTTTTTGCTGGTTTTAAGAAATATTCACCAACAAGCATTAATGTGGAGGAAAATATTAACCCTCAGATTGTTTTGAAAAATGGTTCAACGAGATTCATTTTATCATTCAAATAAGGCAGGTTAGGGTTTATCTTTCCTCGACTACTTGGTTGCAACCTAAACCTGTTTTGAAATATCTTTACCAATCCACACCCACCAACTTTTAATTCTAGTTTGTTCTATGTATTTTGTTATTTTCTCTTACGTTTACTTAATTACGTCTCTTCTCTTGATTTGTGAAACGGGAAAACTGCCAAGTTTGCTTAACCCCCACATTATACCTACAAATATCTTTCTTTGTTTGCAGAAGTGTTTTTTCTTTTAGTGTACAGCCTGTTGCTGGTGGCTCACAACCATCAGTGGGCGCTGACTGACTGCACATTCGTCTGCGGTCCAGAGGAGCTCCGGCCTTCCTGATCTGTTGACAGACGTCTGCAGCTGAAGCACACTTCTGACGGGGTTTTTTTTCACAAAGCCAGTTTCTCGGGTCAGATCACCCACACTGCCCTCTGTGTTCTCCAGCATGTCCTCTTTATTTGGTTTCAACAAACAAACCCTCAGGGAAGCTGCTGCTGTCCTGGTTTTCCCCCTCGACCCCACAAGCTCTCTGGCTGTTTGCCTGCAGGGCATCGTGTCCGAATTCACACTGAATTGCACAAAGAGTTGTCTCTCATCCTTATATTGTCTCTGTGTGTATTGTACATGGATTTGTTTTTTAGTTAAATGTGATATTTCAGGTAACAAAAAGCAATTCCACCTGCCGTTTTTAAATTAATTTCTTTGGGACTCCTTGCAGTCAAACATAATATAAATACACATAAATATGATACATAAGATACTGCAAAAGACACAGGAGTCATATAGTCAAGTCAATCTTTATATAGCCCAGTATAATGAAAAGTATAAACCTTAATTTGATATAAAGTGCGCCTCTGATGGTTTCTGAGTTCTCCTATTGAACAGCATCTGCACCACATTTGTAATGCTCTATATTGTATTTTCCTTTTTTCCTCCAGTCTCTTTAATTTGCTTTGGCCGTTGATGAATTTACAGAAGCTCCTTTGTAACCAGACTTGTAATGAAAACAAGACTTCACACACACACACACACACACACAAAAAGGAAAAGCCCACATCCAACGTTTCCAGAGGAACAAATCTGAATGGTTTTTGGCCTCGCGCTCTGTCAGCTGTTCCAGCAGTGAATAATGAAGATGATGAAGCGTGCTATGACATCAAGCAAGAGGAAGGCTGGCACAAGTCCATCCCCTCAGGCTCAGCGTCCACCACAGCAGCCCTTTACAGATGTTCCTCCCCCCCTGCCCCCGGCACACCTGGTTCTCTGTAAGTCAGTCAGTGCACTCTTTGAATGGATACGTCACTTTTACTACATCTGTTTGAGACTAGGTAATACAACAGATCTCACAGGGGGGGATCTCTGACATCTTCCTTTGCTGATTCTGTCTCAGGTTTTGTTGTTGCTCTTTGCTGCGCTGCTGTTTTTGCACTGCATTTCCCAGAGATCACCTGTCAGTCAGCCTTTGTGACGACGTCTTTTAGCTGGAACATATTGTCTTGGTGACTTTTGTTTCTCTGCTTGTGGCGCTGTTTTCCTCTTCACTGTCCGTGTTCTTCCTCTGTTTATTCAAAACAAACTGGAAAGTAAAAAATTAGCAGTATGTGCAGAACAGCAGTTACAAAGAGCTGTCAGGAACTGCATGTGATTAAATCACTATAGTGTTACTGGAGAGCAGTATGCCACATTGATTGTCAAGGTTGACCGCTCTCATTTATCCATTCACACAAACATTCACACACCAATGGCGACTGAGCTGCCATGCAAGGTGCTGGCCTCCATCAGGAGCAACTTAGGGTTCAGTGTCTTGCCCAAAGACACTTCGACATGTGGACCGGAGGAGCCGGGTATCGAACCGCCAACCCACGTGTCACCTGTTTTGAAGATAGCCAGCAAAAATATAACATTTTGTGCTGGAAGTGTCATTCTGTGTCTTGTTATTGTTTTGCTTGTGTGTGTGTGTGTGTGTGTGTATCCTCACTCTGCCCACACTCTCTCTCTCACTCCCTGGCACAACACCCAGCTTCTTCGTTTGCTTTCTTAGTTTACCCTTTATGTCTTTTTGTAAATAAGTGTTGTTGTATTTTTTTGCATCTAACCCGGCGTCGTGTCCCTCCTCATGTTGCAGCTTTTCGAGCCGGTCCTAACAGTGCTTTTCACTGGATGATAACTGAAAAAGAAAGAAAGAACATTGGCGGCTGTATTGTTTTACAGAAGAAGAAAAAACTGGCTGATTCTTGTCTTGACAGCTGACCAAAATGTGTGCTGTCGTCCTCTACAGATGTGTTTAAAGTTGACCTACATATCTTTTGTTAATTCACCGACTCCAGAACAAAGACAAGCAGGAAGTAAGATGACGTGAGGCTGCGCAGTAAATCAACAAGACAACATCCTCTATTCTCTCCAAGCTGTGAAGATCTACAGAAAATAAGGCTTTCTAAAATAAAGGTTATTTTATAATCAAAGTGTGAATACTTATAAATATATAGAGATATATAGATATCAGGAGATTACTATTTGCATTAAAATAGGAAGAAGGAGCAAAAAGAGGAGAATAAGCATAAATATATACAGTATGGGGTTAAAGGCGAATGCACACGCAGCATAAAGCCCAGATGTCCTACTGTGATTCCACTGGCACTTAAGTGTGGTTTATTTTAGGCAAAGCTTCCACAGATAAACAACCAGGACGGGAGAGTTAAGAGCTCTTGAAGGCTTCCCATAAACAGTTTAACAAGATGAGACCGACACGGTCGAGGGAAATGGAAAAGGAGCAATCTAGCACAGTGAACGCCGTGAAGACTAATTTTGCATGCATTTTTATTATATTTCATTTGATGACATTACAGAAACAGCATGTCAAAGAGAATAAGGAGGAGGAGGGTTTTACGGTGTCAAAGAGCAAAGACATTTGTCCTGTAAATCTGTAGCTGAGTTATTTCAACTACTTGAGCAGGATAAGAGCAGATTTGTTTTACAGTGTATGTACAAACTGATAACATCAAAATGATCTGTTGATACTATGTTGAAGATGTTTTTAAGTTGATTTTCTGACATTTGAAACAAACGTCTGCCAGTTTCTGAATCACTTTGAGACTTAAGAGCTGACCAATCAGCTGAAACTTAAAAACATTAAACCCTGTGAGCTATATCTCTTGTAAAACATCTCATCACAGGGATATGGATGGACCATGTGTTCTAAAAACCATGTGTATACTCTCCTGAGTTATGCAGCTTCTTCTTTATTATATTCACACCTCCACTGATATCCTTCGTGGGTTGTCTGCTGCCTTGTCCTTCCTGTCTGCTGCAGTCACCATTTCCTGTAATGTAGGAGATTATGATCTTTTGATTTCCTTTTTCATTAGGAGTGTCTTTATCTAACACACAGGCGATGGAAGATGGGAGCGCTGATCTATCTCTCCAGACATGAAAATATGGAGTCCGGCCTTCTAGTCTAGTGGTCTGATGACTGGCAGGCTGTAACCAAAAGGTGACGAAAGGTTTTGTCGAGGCAGGAAACAATATGACTGTCAGTGAGCAAGACATGCGTCAAAAAAAAGAAAAGAAAAATAATGTCAAAAAGCAACATGGCACAAAATCTTCTATTTCCTATAAAAAATAAAATCACCTTATTTTAAGAAAGAAAAGTGTCATTTCTGTAATACAGCCTTTATTCTTTATAGTTTTACTTCCAATTCTAAAAATTCCTGAAGCTAGGGAAAGTGCCAGACTCCAGATTTGTTTTTTATTATATTAGGAAAAATAAAATTTAAATAATAACCTGTTAAAATGAAGGGTTTTTGCATTTACAGCAACTCTTTTAGCTTCTGTGGTGGCAGATGCCAGGTACCAGTTTCTACTCCCAGAGTAGCAGAAAATAAACCAGAATCCAATGTAGCTGCAGGACAGGTGAAGATCTGATAAACAGGTGCAACATTTCCCCAACAAGAAAAATCTCATTATAGTATTTTTAGCCGTCTTGGAGACACCGCAGAGCCCAGACATTAAGAAGAAATAACCATCTACACCAGTTGCGTTTGCCAATCACGAAACATCATCAGGTAGAGACAAACGTGTCACAAAATGGATCGGTTTTTGAAACTAAAAAGTGATGTGACGCTCCAAAGCATGTGGTGAGGAAATATGAGCCTGAATAAAATTTAATTTGTATTCATAATGTCAAGACAGTGCAAAGCACAGAGTGTTGAATGTGGTGAAATCCTGTCAAATAAGGCGCTAAAACCATCGAAGCTCCAGAGACACTTAAACACAAAGCACCCAGGATGTTATGTTTTTGTTCTCATTTATTTGGGAAGGTGGTCCCCGGAAATGTATTAGCGATCAGAAGTGGGCCTTAAGTTACAAAAGGTTGAGAACCCCTGATCTACACTCAATATTTGTCAGCAGTCTTCTTTAACAGCCTTGATGAAGACACTGACCTGCTCTCTCGTTAAGAGTTATACAGTACAGACAAGAGCATCAGCTAATAATCCTCCCTTGACCCTTTCATGTAACCTTTTATGAATTATTCTGTCATTTACTGTGCAGATCCTGCTAAAGAAGCCTGTCTTTGGAGATAAACAGCTGAGTGATGAAGGCAGCACACACTTAATCACCACTCCATCCGTAAGCTAAAGGAACTGCGAGAGAGTAAAGAGTCCATCCGCAGAATGAAGCAGTCGGGGCCTCTGGTGGGTCAAGAGCATCAATCAGAGTTTACTGTCCCGGTCAGCATTTAACCAGGGTTTGTATTGACCCTGCAGGTGATAAATTAACCTCTGCTGGACTAGGTTTAGGTGCACAGGAAGGGTTGACACAAACTGTAAAATCAAGAGTGAGTGCAGCCCTGCTCCTCCCTAATAATCACTCGCTTTTGTCTGTGAGATTAGTCTCTTCACTTTCAATTCAATAGCTTGGGAATAAGCCTGACCTGAAGCTCCCTTCATGTCTCTGGAGACCAGAAAATGCCTGTTCACCTTGAGCACCAGTAGATGGCGCCATAATGAGTCAGATGTCTGCTGCTGGAGTAGGATTTAAAGAGTGACTTCACCCAAATGACAGGGATTTGCATGAGTGATGTTGGCCGATAAGGTCAGTGTTCCACTTCATCCATTTAAAAATTCAGCGGCAACATTCATTTCCAGTAACAGTGTCCCTGTTTTTTGTAATTTGGGTGAACTGAGCCTTTAATGCCACTTCACACTCTCACAAACTATACAGCCAAGTCTTCTCCTTCGTGTTTTCCATCCCAGCTAATGTGCAGCCTCGACCAAAACATGCAGAGAAAATAGAAAGTGCATATTTGTTGTGCTGCAGGTGTTGTGGTTGCAGGATGCAGATCATTCCTGGAGCACGTGTCATACTTTGGGGTTTCCACGTTCTGCATACCAGCAGTGTGAGACTCACCACCCAACCAACCTTTTTCCTCCCTTCTTCTTCTTCTTCTTCTCCTTTTTTTCTGCTCCCCGCCAACACAAGGGCCCGAGCCAAACTGGAGTTTACCACCACAGGAGCCACACAGACACACCCCTCTGGTATACAGTCAGACACACACACATCCTGCGTCAGACACACCCCTTGGCAACAGCGTCAGAAGTGCCCTGAGGTATGGCAAAACATTGTTCTTCTAACAGACACAGATTACACAGAGTGAAGGAGTGTGTTGTGAAACTTCTGGCTCATCAGTGAGAAGTAAAATCAGATTGAGAACAATGGCCTTTTATAAGAGTACTTTTTTTTTTTTTTCGAAGGAACACACTTGAATTAAATTACATTTGGGGCATTTAGTTGATGCTCTCAACCAGAGAGCAGGTAAAAGAGACAAAGTGGCTGAATCCAGTGAAACAGCTTGATTTCTGAGCTTAACTTTGATTATAATTATGCTTAACGTTTGTGAACCTAAAGGAATAATTCAACATTTGGGGGAAATGCGCTTATTCTGCACCATGGCAAAAAAAAAAAATAGTCCTGCACATAACCCCCTGTAAAACCACGAATTGTTGTTTTTACGCTTAAGTTTTTGTACGGATTAAACAAACAAGATACAACATGTTAATTAGGGAGAGCTTTAAAGGTGCTGGTCATCATGCTAAGCTAAGCTAAGCTAAGCTAATGTAACAAGAAAGGGAATAAATGTCAAACTATACCTTTAATGATCTTCTCTGAGCACTGGTTTCATGATTTTTTTCTGGTTTGTTTACTCTGTGTTTCACCTTTAAATTAGTTTAGTTGCTTTACAATTTTATTTTCTGTAACTCAACACTTTTGTAAATGAACATTCCTCTGCAATGGTCCTTTGAGATGAAATAAAGGTTGATGACGTCCAGGGACAGTTAAAGGGCTCTCTGGTGGGATGTCCTCTGGGAAATCAGGGAGTTAAGAGTAGAAAGGATGATGAATTTGTTGGGTTTGTCCAGAAAACGTCTGTATGTGAAGTCAAAGATGATCAGTTTAAATCCTAAGAATGAATGTAGCAGAACCAGCTGAGCCTTTCTATCGTTAAAAAGTGGAAAAAGAGGAGAAGAGAGGAAACTGCTCCTCTGTAATGACACTGAAACGCTTATTACATCCACACACTGAGTGATATGTCTAGTTTTACGTGGAAGATGTCACAGATTCCATCACATCACTCGTCTGCCCACTTGAACACACTCGTCCCCTGACTGTCCGTCTCATTAAACCTTCACGTGTCACTGTGTCTGTCAGAAAGTGAGTGCAAACAGCCGCTGTGCCGCTCCTCAGCAGCTCTGTACCTATTAATTCTCCATCCACACTCTGCTATCAGGGTTTCCAGCCTTCATTCCAACTACCCTCCATTCAGGAAGTGGGACAAAGGAATTTTTTTGTGCTGGCCACTGTGATTCATGGCTGAGACGCACACACACACACACACACACACTCACACACACACACACACACACAGTTGGTTTAGCCTTTATAACTTTGCTCATTATTTATGGCTGAGTGAGCCGTTTTAACATGACAACCAGTCGTGTGACTCACAGGGGAGTCAGGTGGAAGAAGAAGAAGAAGAAAGAAAGACCTTCCTTCTGTGTAGTCTTTGTGACCTTTTCTTTGGGTTTTACTGGTCAGCCAAGGGCACATTAGTAGCCTATGTTGTGCTGTAAAATATGCTTTATTATGTGTTTAAAACCGCCTCTTCAGAGTCTGGTTCAAGAATAATCGGATCTGGTGATTTAAATCTCTCAAACCCAATTAGTTTTATGTTAGGTGATAATGACTTTACACTTAATATGTACAGAAGAGATAAATAAATGTACATTTTAGTTCACTGAGGTCATTATACATACAATATTGCATTAAATGATACGTAAAATAGCGCTTCTTTGGAAATCTAACTGATTTTGTTGTAATTGGTGTTTGTGTGCCACATGCTAATCACTAACTAGAGCTCATAATTTACTGTTTGCTCAGTGTTCCAACTCTGCTTTGCTTTCCTACCTGCTGTGGGTCTGTCTCACCTGAGCTGCACAGACGGAGGAGCCTGCAGCGGCACCTGGACGCGTCACAGAGTTTGGAGAGAAAGAGGCGGAGCTTTACGCGCCAAGAGAGGAGCTGAGATGTGAGAGCGGCAGCAGCAGCGTGTTTCTACTGGATGCAGTCAGTCAGTCAGCGTTGAGTCTCACAGGTTTCAGCTGGAGAGCAACGAACTAGAGTGTAACTACTGGAAAACAGGAAAAGTCAGATAAAGTGAGAGAGATAAAATCTGACCACTTTTTCTGGGAGCTTTTTTTTTCACGGGGAAGCGAAGAGAAAATCTACAGCGATCAGTTTGGACTTGATGAGAAAGTCAAGAAGTCCCGCTCCTGGAGAGACCAGCGGAATATGATTTGAATCAGATGATCGTAGAACACTGTTGCACGCTAACAGGTGAGTTTGTTATCTCTACATTTTCTCACAGTGCTTTGCTCTTTTATCATTTTACTCAAACTGTATTTCCATGCGTAAAAACGCAGAGACCCTGACCCTGAAACTCCTGACCCTCTCCTCTTCCTCCTCCCCCTCCTCCTCCTCTGGATATCACAGCTTGTTTTGAAATGTTTTTTCTGGCTCTTAACACTATTTGACCAACTTCCCATGTGTGTTTTTTGAGACCTTTCGCCATGAGTCACTTTCCTCTCAAAATGAAAACATTTTTACTGTTTCCCAGCGCCTTTTGTCTTTTGAAAAAACAGACGTGCGATGAGGCTGTAAATGTATTGTGTTCGGTGCAGGTGCGCAATGGTGTTACTCATAATTTAAGACCAAAACAAGACGATACTCATCTCACCATATGCATAATAGAAGAAAGCTGACTTTTAGACTGTTACATATTCTATAACAGAATCTTAACGTGTGTTTTGGGCTCTCAATTTACACTTCTTTTATCTTGATTTTCTACTAAATCACCCTTGTCCTCCCACAGTGTTGCCTCAGACTCTTATATTATGTCTTTGGCACTTACTAGTAATATTTTCTGCTCTAAACGTTCATAGGAGTTTGCCTACAAGCACCTGTTACATCAGTCTGTATTTAAATCTTCTCCCTGAAACGCTGAGAATATGAAAAACTGAGCTTTCTCCCTCAGACTTGCTCTAAAAAACAACTGAGCTTTTTTAACAGTGAGACATCAGTCATAAATCAGTCAAAATGTGCATGCAGGGAATCCCAGTGAGTTTATGCATCACTGTGGGCATGAGTGTAAAAACCAAACCTACTGTGCTGGATGTTATTGTCTTGTTTATGGGTATCGTGTTAAAACCACATCCAGATAGAGAGCATGCAAATGCACATTTTGCAAATTCTCTGCTGCTGCTCTCCCTCCACCCCTCCCTCCACTAAATGCATCTCCCAGTGGATTACCATTTAGTTGCTGGGGTTATTTATCATTTTGCAGCATGGTCCCCCTTGCCTTCTCCCTCCAGCCTCTTTTGTTTTAATTGAGTTTATCTCCACTCCCTTGGGGCCCTTGCTGTCTAAACTTAGGCCTGTGGTTGTGTCGCCCTGCAGAGCGGGCTGCTCTCTGGGTGATTCACTGCTTTGCATCTCGCTGTGGTCACAAGGGAACAGAGCCTGAGCACCGCAGAAGTGCTCACCCAGGTCTCACTGCTGGCTTGTCTAGGGTCAGTGGAGTCAGAAGTAGAAGTGCTGGTGATTAGGAGGCTGATATTAAAGCTGTGTGTCACCATAAAGCCTCCAGTTACTTCAGTATGAATGGTTTCACTGCTTGTGGTGAAGTGAGTAAACGCTGGTTTTATACCCTGACACAGTTCCATTTATGAGTCTAAAAAGGGATTTCGATGGCCCCCTTGTTTCTCCTTTCTGCACATTCACACTCCAGACAATTGAGGCCACCTATTCAAAGATATCTATGATGAATGTTTTGAGTTCTTTGTGTTCCAGCAGGGATGTTTCACCAACTCATTTCTCATGTCTCTTATTTCTGGAACAGGATGAATCTCCACTCGCTTCACACCATCATGCTGCTGTGGGCTTTGTGTCCCAGCGCGCAGGGCCAGTGTGATAAATCAGCCGAGACCAACAAACTCAACCTCTCAGTCACCTATGAGCTCCCGACGTTCACTGCAGACTTCCCCATCCAGAACATGGTGACGCTGGATGGGATCATCTACGTCGGGGCTGTGAACAGAATCTATGCCCTGGCCCCAAACCTCACAAAGCTGTCAGAGTACCACACAGGGCCGCTGCTTGCCAATGAGACCTGCGGCCAGAAACTGACCAGCGGCGGTAGGGAGGACAACACCAACATTGCCTTAGTGGTGGAGAACATTTACGATAAGGGGTTGTACAGCTGCGGCTCGGCAGACAATGGTGTTTGCCGCCGACATGTCCTGGATGACGACATTAGCCCAAAAACCGTAGACGAACAGGTCTACTGCTTCGGCGACAAGGTGAGGCGAGGCAAAGGTAAACCCAGCAACTCGGATGTTGTGGTCAGCCCTTCGGGCTCTCAGGTGCTCAATGTGGAGAGCAACGTCATCAAGTTTTTTGTCGGGAACTCTGAGATCCCAGGCATAGGAAACATATCAAGCAGTGCACCACATCCCCATACCATTTCTCTGAGGAAGATGAAGACGAGCCAAAACGGCTTCACTTTCTTCTCCAGCCGCTCGTACATGGACCTGATTCCATCTCTACGTGGAAACTACTACCTGCGATACGTTTACTCCTTCCACAGTGGACCTTTCACCTACTTCCTCACAGTGCAGCGGGTGAGCAGGGACTCCGAGGCCTACCACACCCGCATAGTCCGCATGTGCTCCTCGGACCACGTGATCCGCCGTTACGTGGAGATGCCCCTTGAGTGCATCAGCACAGATAAAAGGCGACGACGCTCCACGGAAGATGTGAAGGTATTCAACATCCTCCAGGCAGCCCATGTCACCAAGGTGGGCACCGACGTTGAACTGCTGAAGCAGCTGAAAGTGGAGGAAGGTGACGACGTGCTGTTCGCCGCCTTTGCTCGGGGAAAGCCGAACTCTCCGGAGCCGACCCCTAACTCAGCCGTCTGCATCATGTCCCTGAAACACATCAACAACATGTTCAAGATGTACATGCAGAGGTGCAACACAGTCGACCCGTATCACTTCACTGGATCAGACAAGAAGTCCTGCTACAATGTGGTAAGAGCTGGGAGGGAGCTGGGGTAGCCATTGCAGAACTCCTACTTTGCATTTGTATTTTTTAGGAGTGAAATGCAAATGTTGCCAACCATCAAAAAAGCACTTTTATTACTTTTATTAACCCATGACTTCATTTAAGAAAGTTGGAAAGTAGACATTTGTCCTGCAAGTGTCTCCTTTCCTGCTCAAGTTTTTACAGATTTTCACAATTTTTTTAGCAAAAAGGACTAGATTGTCACATCGCACACTGATAAGTTCCCAGCTTTTAATTCTCTTTTAATTAAAACTGAAATGAATGAGCCCAAATTATATCGATTAATTCCTAATTTCTGTTATATCTGAGACTGAATAAACTGGAGTGGCTGCAGTTATATGTGATGGCAACCTCTACAATGGTTACTGCTGTTTTAAAATGTACATTTTTGACACTTTTTGTTACTCAACAGAGAGACTGATTTATCTTTAAGGAGCTTAGTTGTAAGTGTACAGCCTGCACAAACTTGGCAGGAACAAATGTGTTTATATTTACAATGCATCTGACATGGTCTGTCTTGGTGTACAGGTCATATATTCACATATTTGAAGTTTTTTCTGCACACTGAAGCTGATGCCAAACACTAACACCAGCAGTAAATTGCAAAATTCCTCGCTCAACAGTGGTATTTTAGACATTTAAGCCGTTACTTTTTATCCAGAGTGATGTTGATTATATCCCAAAGACAAAATGACAGTCTCTGCAGATTAGCAACTAAGTTTGAGCGTCATCATGATGTGGTTTTTACGATGTCTCTTAGACACATAAAATAAGCCTGTTGTATATGCATGGCTTGTTTTTTTTTATCTTTTAGAGTTATAGGCCTTGGCTGTTTATTCACTGCAGGCAGGTTGGCTTGTTGGCTGGAGAGACTGTCTCAGTAAGTGGGTGGTCTCAGGTTCAGGCAGCCAGTGTGTCTACTGGATCTCTGTCCTTGTGTCATTGTCCAAGTGTCCTTGAGCAAGACGCTGAAGCATGTCCTGCTCCTGACTTGTCCCCCCTGACCACTGACCCCCTCTGGTTAAGAGCATACATGCAAGTCTGCGTCATATGGACATGTGAAGAAACAAATTCCTGATTATATTGTGTTTAATATGATGTTGGAGGCGTTTTAAAAATCCTAATATGCCTGTTTTACATTCATTTATTTTAATGGATTGATTTCCGTAAAGTTTTGGCTCTGCACATTGGATGTGAAATGAAACAATGACTTTGAGGTTAAAGAGCAGTCTCTCAGCTTTAATTTCAGGGCTGTTTACATCCATATTTGGTGAACAGTGTTGGTGAACGCTTAGCCAAGTTATCAGGACAATGATCCTAAACATACAGACAAGAATGGTGCAAAGTCTTGACTGGTCGGGTCAGTCACCTGATCCCAGTCCTAATGATCATGAGGTGTTTCACTTTTTGAAGACTGAGGGCAGAAAACCAGTTAAACATGCATAAAGAGAAGATGATTTGACCACAGGTCTGGCAGAGCATCACCAGGGAAGATGCTGCTCTTGGTTTAGGGATGAAGACTTCAGACAATTATTATTTGATTGATTTGATTTAGTTTATTTTAGTTTGTCCTGTACATGTTGGCCCCTAAAACTGGGCGACTATGTATAAATAGGGCTACAGTTTGATGTGGATGCAATCGCCCTCAAATCAAAGTTGAAAGTCAGCACTTTACTTCATTGCTTCAATTCATATGCACTGTACTGAAGTAACCGCCCCTTCCCCTCCCCATGCTGCTGCAAGTCAGTTGTTACCTTGCCTGTACTAACTCACCTCCAATCCATCAACATTGACTAAATCAATCGGTTGAATCACCTGATCAATAATGACATGAAGTTAACTGCCGACCACCCTGCCAAAGGGCCTGTCGATATGTGTACTAGCACTGCCCCCTCTGACTTCATCTTTACTTAACCCTCAGCATCAGTCAGTACTGTATATCACCAGTCAGGCGGAGGATTACCTTTAGTCTCCTGGATATATTATACACTGAATAAGTTGTCAAAGGGCAAGCACATACAGGAGTAATGCCAGAGTCGTGTGCAAACACCGAGCACACTCCTGAGGAGGACTTCTGTCAAAACACTGGGCGTGTGTGCGTCTATGTGGCCTATTGTGTTATGAACTAGTTTGAACATCGCTGTATGTGCCTTCATAGTAGGAACATTTATTGCTGCTGTTGCTTGGCAGCAAACCACAACCATGTACCATAACGCTGTGGGTAGAAAACATCAACATAAATACTATTTATTACAAACTATGTACGCTTCACATCACAGCTAATCATTTTGAAAACCAGGCTGCTGTGTTTTAGACTTTTCAATTCATTTTTTAGCGTTCCAGACATTTTTTATGATATAAAAAGTGGCACAATGAACATCAAGTCTGCATTAATGTACCCTGTTGAGTTTTCTTCTCTCTCTCTTGAAAACACCCTTGTGTTTACATTCAGTCTCATCATTGTGTGTATCCTTGAAGCCTAACACACACGTTGACTGCATTTCATAAACATACCTCCATAAAACGTTTTTTGAAAAATTTGAAATCTACATTGTTGAAATCGGCTAGTTGTCTTCTTCTTCTTCTCTGCCTTTTTCTGGTGCATTGCTTCATTTGTTTGCAAGAAAATGTCCATACGTGGAATAGCACCATCTCCTCATGTGGGCACTTGTGCATCTTCTTGGACGTACTACTAGAGCACCAGATACATAATAAACTGCGCAACAGAATATTGCTCCATAGTGCCACTAGTGGTCAAAAACTCCAGAGGGTACCTTTAACTTTTGTCAGTTACAGTATTATTAGAAGGTAACAGGAGATTTAGAGAGGTAACTCTTTAAATCAATCTGCACTCAAACTGCATTACAATGCAACGATAATGTACCATTAACAAAATTAATGCAGACTTGATTTTCGCAATGATGGATTATACAACTCAAGCAAAGTTTAAAGAGTCTAGTTGTTGATTTTCATTCTGTACAGAAAATAATGGAAACCAGTGGCTGCGTGGAAAGATAACAAACATCTAAAACTGTAACGCATGCATTGCAAATTGGTTGGCAAAAGTGTAAAGTGTACATGATTTGTAGTTAAGGAGGTATAACTTGCAAACACACTGACTGTCTGGCCCTTTAAGTTCAGTGCTGTATGTAGTGATTTTAAAAACAGGCTGCAGTGAAGAGATCACACAGACATACATGAAGAGTGACATGTGGTTATGTTCTTAAAACAGATTCAAACCACATACATGAAAATACATGGTGGGTGGGTGTTTGGGTACATCAGCACCGTCCTGACAGCTATCAGCGGTGGAGATCCACAGGGGAAAGTGAGGAATGCTGGGAGCTGGGAGCTGGGGGGGGCTTTGGGGGTAGCGCATATCTGACTCTCAGCGAGCCGTGATGAATGGCTCGGGGATAACAGGGCATCAGCAGCTGGGCGGAAGACGATCCCCTGACCCGCTGTGGCAGCCGGCCACGCTGGCGAGGCCTCTTCCCCACTCCCTTCGACCCCCACCTGTTACCAGCACCTGTGGGAAAGTGGATGTCGCATCAGTAACACCAAAGAGCCTTTTTATGTGGGTCGATGTTTTCACGGGTGATGATTTAGTGTGATCTTTCATCGACTTTCTGAGGCATCATGTCTTGATATGATCACACAAGTCTTTTGTTTTACAAGATTCTGTGGTGTAAATTAGAGCCTAATTACACAGCGACACAACTCAGGGGAAACCTGAGCTCAGCATATTTCAATGTGACTTGCGATTTGGACTATGGCTGGGCGATAAACGATAATTATTGCGATATAATTTTCCTCAATATAAATATAAGAAATGTTTGATGTAATTAAACCACCTGTACACCAGGAGAGGGGGGGATACTAATGCACCTTAAATGCTAGTTGCCGCCTGCCATTAAACAGAAGAAGAAGAAGACGAACAGCCAATCATGTCGCAGAAATAGAGGTATGCTTACAGACACAGTGGCTAACAGGCTTGTAGTTGGAGCGGAATAAGCAAAATACCGGTAAGTGAAATGAGCGACACCGAAGCCCATGAGCAGCTCGAAGCAGGACGAAGCCGTCGTCGACAAGAAAGGTCACTCAGCTTCAGTAGTGGGGAGATATTTTGGCTGTTTACAATCCAACAAAAAACAGAGCAAACTGTGCCGAAGACACGTGCCAGCTAAGACGGGCAACACCACAGACCTGTTTCATGATCTGAAACAATATCCCCAATATTTCACAGATCCTCAGATTTGTGAAATGTTCTGCTGTTTGGCAAGTGTAGTTTAAATAGTTTAAAACCACGATTAACCACCAAACCAGCCTTTGAACTTGAAAGAAATAATGATTTGACATTTATCGATGAAAAAATATCCTATGATAACATTTTTGGCTGTATCGCCCAGCCCTAATTTGGACACCTTTTTGTCATGGAGCACGATGAAGAAAGTTTGGAGACCTTCAGACAGATCTTCTGGCTCCGAACGTCTTTGGTGAACAGATGTGAAAAGTCTGTTTGTCTGATGTAATGCTTAACACATTTTGTGCAAAAGTCAGAAGCAGCGCTCCGCTGTAAACTCACAGAGCCTGTTGAGCTACTGTGCACGGGATCAAAGCAAAAAAAAAAAAATATCATCCTGTTACAAATCAAACAACTAACGCCTCGCGCTTCTCCAGCTTCACGCTATTTAACAAAAGCTGTATTGTACCAAGTGATGAACACAGAGAGAAACCTTTCTTTCCTGAAACTCCCAAACAGTAATTGTCTGTTTCCACCTCTTGACAGTGACTGGCGGTATGAAAACTATTGTTTTGATCACTCCGAGTGTACTATTCCATTATTAGACATTCTTTCCTCTTGACTCACTTGATTACTGGGTCGACGTGAGGCATGACATCAGTTTTGCAAGAGGTACGGGAGCATCTCTGTGCTGTGTAATAATCATAGGATCCTTCTGTTTCTAACGCAGAGGACTATCTGAATATATGTCTGCAAACAATATGATATCAAAGTTGAAATCAAATGATGCTGACTTCATTCTTTTGCAGCTGCAATACTTTCCTCGCTCAGTCATCCCTTTTTCAGTACCCTCAACTCAAACACATGCGCGCACTCAAATCCAGAACATTGCCTTTTTTTTTTCTCCGCAGAGACAAATGGCACAAAAATGTGCTGTTTCAAAGTTTGTTTGAGTTTGAGCCTCCAAACGCGCAGACGCAGCAGGTCAAGTGCTGAATCGCTGTAGCCAAAAGAGCTTTTATCTCAGTGCGACTGGGAAGCCGCTTTCCAATTTCTCTTTTATTGCTGACAGTCTTAACTTGAATCCACTTGTCCTCCGCTGCCAGGTTAAGAAACAAGCTGTAACGACAAAAGAGCATTGAACAACTGCCCATCTGATGCTCGTGCTGTACGCCTGCAGTTGAATGATCTAATCATAGCGCTGCTTAATACATTTATGACTTGTATTTCAGTGGCATATGGCAGGTAGACTCTCTGTTATCATGAGATTTGGGAGAGATAAGCAGGGCCATAAATTCATAAAAGGTGTAAACACTCAAGAGGAGGCATACTGAAGCACACAGCAGGTTATTTTAGTCGTTCGCTCCACCAAACTGAGTATTTCTGGTGGAGAAAACTCCCCAATAGGGATCTGGATGAGGTTGAAAGCTGAGTGCAAGAGCAAGTTTGAAGTTTTTAAGTGGTGGTTGTCAGCTCAGACGTGCCTCTTAGCTCCAGTTTAGGCAGAAAGATATGATAAATGTTGTAATGATGAGTGGCTCTCTTTTCGGGCTGTCTGCGTGATGGAGCAGATCTGCTGTTCTTATTGTTTCTCCGGGGGCCATTTCTGTCTTCAGGCTGCTCCCAGTTACACGGAGAGCATGAAACTGAAGAATTAATTACTGTTCTTCACCGTGAGACGTTGAGTGTAACTACTGATTACTGTGCTTCAGTAGAATTATGCTACTTTTCTAGGTACAGTTCAGAATATAACAGAAGTTCCCATCAAAAAGGCCTCAGTTGAGCCAGTATGATACTTTAAACTAATTTTCCAAACATGTGCCAGAATTTAACCTGAGTTGAGCAAAGTTTCATTGTGATTAACCAAGTATTTCAGTGGCCCTCCACCTCTCACATCAAAAGCAACTCTTTAAACTATTGATCCGACCCCAGAATGTGCTGTTGCCCGACAGCATTGCTTTAAAAAAAGACATGTAAGGCCATTTTGCTGGGTAATGTAGTGTGCAGAGCCGTGGCAGGGATTTGGAGCATCCCCAACACTCCTGGCACCCATTCCCATAAGTCTATTGAGGGAGCAGGAACATTTGAGACTAAAAATAAAGAACAGCCACGGGTCAAAATTATCATCGGATTACTATTGATTCGAGAAAACCCACCAAATGCCGATTGCTTTTAAATTGAATCTTGGGCCTGATTGATTATAGTGTGTGTAATATAATTCCAGTTGGGAGATGCTTTTGACCGACAGTCATTTTAATTAGCCCGTCTGTTGTAATGAACAAGCTTTAAATGCTGGCTTGAAAAAATGCCAAACAAGCAGCCACAGTGGCCCATTGATCTTATGTTATTCTGTTAAGGAATTCCTAATAAATTCTGATTATGAAATAGAATAAAGATCCAGTTATGTGACTACCAAGATATATTTGGCTTTGCCAGTTAGTTTTTGTTTTTGGTCACTAAATGAGATAAGATTTCATTTTATTTGCACATAAGACATTTGTAGAGATGAGTATGATGCAGCAGAGGTTTTGCCAGGACAACAAAGGCTTTATACAAAATTAATGACGAGATGCACAGCACGCATATGCAACTCTTAAACAACAAGGAGCTTATAGAGAGATGTTATAAATCTGTAAAAGCCACAGCTTTCATGGAGATCTAGTGGAGAAGTAAAGTGTCACTACGCCCTCAAATTCTGCTAGAACCCTCCCTCACAGCAAATTTAAAAAATGCAACGAGTAAGGGAACAACACCTGTAGGAGGCGTGGCCTCGTGTCTACGTCGTGTCGTGGGTCAGGGGACACGGAGTCTTTTTAATATAAATTTCATGACGTAGACAGGTCCCAACCGGTCGACTCTATGTCAGCATTGGCCTCGCAGGTTCAGGGCTGATTTAAAACAGTAGATGGCGTGTTGAGCTGTTTTCAACCCTTGAAATGCCGATTTTTATACATTTGGTAGGAAATGTCAATGTTAACAGCAGCAGTGATGTGTTTCATCACAGTACGGTCATATCATTTAGGTTACAGCTCAAAAAACATGTTTAAGTGTGCAGTACCTCTTTAAGTATGTGCAAATACTGTTTACTCTTTTTACTTTTTTTACTTTGACTTTGACTTAATTTGTTATTATGTGTCTTCATCATGTAACTCTACTAATGCTACTTCTGTCCATTCAGTATATATGGTACATATTGCGTAATGCTCTTCCTGCTCTCTTTTTATTACAATTTAGGCTCAAATCGGACTTAAGTCACAAAAATGGGGACATGATTTGAGACATGAGAGAAAACAAGTCAAGTCTCAAGTTTTGACCTGGTAAAATCCCAAATAGTAATAGATAATTAAGACAGTACCATGTAGGTCTTACATAATCAAACAGGATGCATTGAAAGGGGCTGAGATGCCGTGTCCTTTTAATGGTCAGAATTCAGGTGCCTGCGAGACTTGCATCTTGACTTGCACCTTGACTTTACTTGTCTTTTCTTAAAAACCTTGAAACTCAACTTGGACTTGCCCCCAAATGCCTCCAGCACTCCTGGAAACAGCTGCATTTGCTTCCAAATTTAGCTTTCTGTGACGTACTGAGTGAGTGAACTTTATTCGTGTTGCACTTTTCAAAACAATCGTTGCAAAAAACTTTACAGAAAAAGAAGAAAGAAAGAGAAAAGAGGAAGAAGAGATGGTCAGCATGATAAAAACACTGCAAACTGCATGTGTCAAAGCCTTCAAATTTACATCTCCTACTCTGACAGATGTGCTGTAATAACAGCAATTAGTAATAAATCAATCATCAGTTTAAGTGTCTCTGATATTTCATGCATTCATTGTAGTTTTGACAAATGATGAGATCCGCAGCAGCCTCAGTAATTCTGCTGATTCAATGGTTTCCGTTGTGGATGTCACAGTTTTTAGCCCCACATGCCCGAGCCTGCTCATGCCATCACTAAGCTGGTATTTGTTCGGTTGCGTGAGCCAGATGTACAGAACAGTGGGCCTCACTGGAGCTGGTACGCAGAACATCAACATTACCATCATCTAGAAGTAATATTCTGGAGTTACTTCCTTTGATGCTGCAAAGCGTGTATTACACCCCAGAGAAGATGTATAATGAGATTTTTATTTAGGTGTAGTCCTTTTGACCTTTTAATCTTACTTTGGAATAGTGTTATTTCCCTTTTATCCTTAAATACTTTCTTTATTAGGTACAACTAGACAAAACAGATTGAACTCACATGATAAAATACAGTATATATAAACATTTACCACTATTGGCAGCCAGAAAATGCATTACCGCTCACTGGAAAGCTACTGTCTTTTTTAACTCACTGCGGTGGATTAAGCTATCAAACTATTTTCCATTTTGCTTCTAGGACAGACCGACATGCAACGGGTGCCGCATGTACAGAGGAGACAGAAGTAGATTTACATTATGGAGAAACATAATTACAATATTTAGTAATCAAAGTACATACTGTAACATAACAAAATGTAAGTATTTGGAGAAGTCTGTGGATCAGAGAGAAAACACTTAAAAAATATGAATCTTGATATGTAGATTCATATCATGAATCGTTTTTGAGTGGTATAGTAAGATTTCCTGATTTGAAATCTACCAGACACAGTTGTTGATGGATGCAAACGTTTGGTTCGTATGAAAAGGGGAAATTATGTGTCAGATTTTATGTCTGTGTCACACAAGAAGCTCATCCTTCCTGAGGCAGGGTGAACATAAACATAAAAAATTAGCATAGAGTTACCGCTACCCTTTTCCGAGGTTTTTCACCACAGATGTCACAGATTTGTGTCCCACATGCCCGAGCCTGTCCATGCCATCTCTAAGCCGGGTGCAGAACCCAGCAGTGCTCTCAGCAGACGGGCGGGTCTCCAGTTGCGTACGGGAAATCAACAAAAGAATGAAAGTACTACGTTCTTGTCCTGTCCTGTCCTCATTTTAGTCCTCGAAAGCCTCCGTTTTGGATAAAGAAGACTGCGTGTGTGTGTGTGTGTGTGTGTGTGTGTGTGTGTGTGTGTGTGTGTGTGTGTGTGTGTGTGTGTTTGTAATGAGACTGAGATTGGATCTTTTGTGTTTCAATTACCTGCATCCATCTCATAAAAATACACACTTTCACACAGATCTTAACGTGTACGTACATGTTTGCACACAGGTACACACACACACACACACACGCACACACAGCAGAGTGTTGATGGATCAGGCTGTTTTTGTTTGCTTTTTTTAGCTTTTTTAAGTGTCAGATCAGATGATAGCAGCATTAAAGCTATAAAAACTGCAAATAATAGCAAATTAAATGAAACAGTTAGTCAATGAATCTATTAGTCCATCAACTGAAAAGTAATCAGCAACTATTTTGATGATCAGTTAATCAAAAATATCACAATTTCACTGGTTGCACAAATGTGAATATTTGCTGATTTTCTTAATCTTCAATGGTATTAAACTAAAAATCTTCAGGTTTTAAAAAGCTGAAAATGTCAACCTGGGCTTTGGGACATTGTGATCCGACAATTTATGGACCAAACTCAATCAATCACTTAAACAATTATGGATTAATTGAGAAAATAATCAGCAGATTATTCAATAATGAAAATAATCGTTAGTTGCAGCCCCAAAATACTAACTTCAGGGATTCATCTGAGAGTTTTAGTGTTGAAAAAAGCAACAAAAGAAGTTAAAAATAAAAATGCAGTAATGGGCAGCTTCAGTGCAACAATCATCCAAGGTTCAGGCCAGAGTGTGCTACTGTGTATATGTTGTAACATCATGGAAAACAGTCCACTTGCCCTGACCCGGCACACTCTCACTGGCCATATGGCGATGTGTTTTCGATGAGAGCTGGCAGCTGTGTGCCCTCCGCCCCTCCACCCTCAGGTGGGCCGCTGCGTCACCTGGCAGCCGTGTCCAGGCAGGTCCCTCTGCGTGAGGAGAGGCTCGGTCAGCACCCACATACAGCTGCACAGAACATCAGGCAAAAAAAAAACATGCACTTTATCCAGTATATAATGATGATAATGATACAAAAGCTTACCCTTGAAATACCCTTACATCAAAGCTGTGCCAACCGTGACAAGCCACATGGTAATTTGTGCTACAATAGATCATTAATCTTCATTGATTTTTTTTACTAATGATCACCTTACAGAATAACAGATTTCAGGTTAAACTGTCATGTCATGCGTGGGTTGCAGCAACTTTATTTCAACACAACACGTCCACCTCCGTAGTATCGGGTCATTGTGAGCCTGTTCGTATCTGCAGGCATTTCCTGGAAGATTTTCAACATGATTTCACATTGACTCAATGTCAGTGTTTAGTTTAGAATCCGCAGAGTTAATGATTAGCCCAGGAGTTTTCTTGTTTCTTATTTTGCAGGAAAGCTGGAAGTGTGTGTAAATCCTTTTTCATGGGCTTTTGTATGCACATCTTATCTTTGTTCTGTAGATAAAGAGTAGAGTAGTAAACATGCAAACTGTCAGTGCCTGCAAGCTGTCTTCCAATAAGCAGGGTGGGAAATTACCACCAGCCACCATCAGCCAAATACTGTTAAATTTAGGCCACGGCTGATAAGATTTTTAGTGCTAACTACCACCCTGCCAGATAAAGAACCATCATTTGTTGTGTTTTCTCTTCTCCTCTCGACTGTTACTTGTTCAGCTTCTCAAATGTGAGATTTTGCTGCTTTGCTCTGTTCCATTTCATTGTAAATGGAATATCTTTGGGTTTTGGATTGTTAGTGGGACAAAACACACAATCTAACAATGTCAATTAGGCCTCTGGGAAGTTATTTCTCCTATTTTTTCCCTATTTAATTTCTTTTACTATTTTCTGACAATTCATAGACTAAATGATGAATCAACTGTCCATAAAGCAGTAATCTTTTGCACATAGCTGGTGACTTTTTGAAATCTATCCTTCGCTGTGGTTGGCTGATGTATAAAATACTCTTTTTTTGTTTTGACACCGTCTTGCAAATGAGATACTTTCCTCAAATACCATCCTGCTGACAGACTCAGCTCTGATTGGATTTCTTAAATGCTTTCCTTACCAGCATGCAGGCGTTTGCCAGCAGTGCCAGAAGCCATTCGTGATACACTTGTTTAGTGTCAAATATGGAGGAGCTTTGCTCCGCTGAGCTTATGAGTCAAGGCCCCCGAGCTATTTCCTAATCAGTGGCATGCCTCCTACTCTTCTATTTCACCACATGGTGATATCCTGCTCTCTACTGAAATGAGACGAGTGGATGCTTATCTGTCAGCCCCTGCGCTCTAAATGAAGGACCAAAAGCAATCTCCTTTTCTCCTGCTGCTGTCCTGAGCAGCGGCCTCACCTCGACCCCATTACTCTCGTTTCCTTGGCTGGGGATCCTTCAAGCTTTGTCATAAGGTCTGAGTCTGGCCCTTTGAAACGCTCATAATCACAAAGGTCACTAGAGCAGCAAATGGTCCCGGCAGGCCTGCGGACACAGACGTTGGGTCGACAAATTAAATCTGACCTCATCTCCATATTTCTCAAGCTTCAGTACTTGTAGTAAGGAGTAGATGAAAAATGCAATGTGTAGATTGTTTACGTACATAGTCTGGTTGATGGCCTGCTCGATACCACAAAGAAACATGGACAGAAACTTTTGGCCAGCTCATCCTGTAGATGCATGTTACTCAATTGTAATAAATTATATGGGATCCAGCCATCGGCCATCAGGAGCCATTTGGGGTTCAGTGTCTTGCTCAAGGGCACTTTGACATGTGGACAGGAGGATCTGGGGATCGAACCACCAACGCTGCAATTTATGGAACCTTCTGAGCCACAGCCACCCCATAGTCACTGACATACAGTACTCAGAGTTTCATTTACCTGCCACCCGACTGAGACCATGCATGAAAATAGTCACCTGCATCATCAGCCGTATGTGCAATCGAAGGCTCCGAATTCTTAAAGGGTCAGTTGTGGTATCTAACTATGGAGATGGTTTTTGTTTTTTGTCCAGGTCTTGAGATGCTTCTCTCTGGGATTTCTGCCAATGGAGGTGAATGGAATTTGGTTTGAGGTGTTCACAGGAATAAAAAAATAACAGCAGCATGTCTTTTTGTTACTCAATAATCTACAGAACTCGCTCGACATTTCACAGGGAAAATGTCTTAGAAAGAAAGTGGTTCCAGAGACACTTTTTTGTAACTTTTCAGTGGCCTGGGCACCGCAAATAAAAAATGTTATTCACCTCCGTTGTGTCAGGGTTTAATCAGAAATCTCAGAGACAGCAATCTCAAAACCATCTGCATGGCTAGGTGAGTGAGAAAGTGTTTTTCATTTGAGAGAACTGACCCTTTAAGTCTCTTTTGACGTGAGCAATATGCTACATTTGCAGTGACGTGTAGCCCTCTATCAACCATTTCAGCGTGCTTCCTGAAAACACAGATAACCAATCAAGTAGCCCATAATTTTTTAACCAAATGGAGGTTGGACAACATGTCGTTCCAGGGGAAGGTCTCACCTCAGATGAGGACTAATCCCCCCTCATTCCATTCCACCAGTAATCCCCACACAATGCAAGCAGAGGATTGTGCCTGAATGTGTACTCAAGTAATGGAGGCAAACAGAGGAGAAACAATCCTCCTCATCTCTCTGTATGGCTTTTATCACCCTGCTGCGCTCCCAAACAATGCACCACAAACAGAGAAGCTATCTAGTCAATCCCTGGGACGCCGTGGATATTGTCTCCTGCAGACTTTGATCTTATCCTCCTCATCGGTGATCCTGGCTTGAATCATATTGCATGAGGAAGGCAAGCTCACACCTGAGAGGGCTGAGTAGCTCTTCTTGGAACTGAATGATGTGTTTTACGGTTAAAGTCCTGATTTTGTCAGCAGCTGGACTCTGCCAAGACTGTTTTTGTTTAAGGAGTGAGAAGAAAGTCTTAAAAATAACTTTAAAAGTTTTTCCCAAAACAGCTATTGGCTATTTTTAGGTTTTATGGGAATATAGAATTAGCTTTTGTTAGGTTTCCAAACCTGACTAAACTGTTGTTTCATTGTTTTGGGGGAGAATGAGTATCAGTTTGCTTTCAGGTCAAGAAATCATTGTTATTGTTAGGTTGCATCACACACCTTCCAGCCTGCACTATTTTCAAAGTAAAACGTGGAACCGAGCCCTCATCATGAAGTCAGTATACTGAGATCCTCCAGTCCTGAGCATTAAACATTCTGGCTTGAGGCCCGGTGGCTCAGTAAGTGAGTGCAAGCAGATGCAGCAAAATTATTCAGAGCCCTGTCCCTGAAGATCTTTGTTATATGTGTACAAGTGTGTGAGAAGGCGGTTGAGCAACGCTGCGAGGCCAGATGCCAACTTCCAGGAGTTTGTGGAGTGTGAAAAAGTAGCACAATGATGCATTGTTGCTCTCATGGTCAGCTCTCTGAGGACAGAGGCTGGCTGAGGCTGATTTGTCTTTTGTTTGCTTCGTCATGCAGCATAGAGACTCTGAAGCACTCGAATGGCTGCCACCTGCAATCCATCACAACATGCAGTGAAATACTTTATGGTGACTTCATAAAGATCTGCTTCTATAAAAAGCCATGTCTTTTTTCTCTAGTTTCCTTGATGAGGTTTTGGCTGTTTGTGTTTCTGTGCTATTATATTTAGCTCCGTCGGTTTCCGTGCAAAGCTGCTGGAATATTACATTTGCTTTTCTGTGTCACTTGGTGAAAAGGAACAAATATGAAAGGCCGTGCAGCTGAGCAATAAAAAGTAGATTCCCTGTGAAGAGCATTTTCTTCCACGCAGCTACATTTCGCTTTCGCTCTGCAGTCGTATTTGTTTGGTTTTCTTCATCTGGCTCTGATCTGAGATCCACTATGAGTACGAGCACAGCGTTTCTGCCAGCACAACGCCTGCCAGTGATCTCATCCCATCCAGAACCGGGCTGAGATGAGGAGGCCCGCGTGTTCGGACCTCATGTTGACCCTCGGTTGATAAGCTGCCTTGCTGCTGAGGCGCTGTTTACAACCTGAGGTTATCTTGCTGCTCCTCAACGGCTGCTGTTGGGCCACAGCTCTCCAGCTGCTGTTTCCCTGCCTTACCTCATGTATGAGCCCCACCCCCCGCAGTTCAATCTGTCTCCAAGATAGAAAATCGCCTCTCAGATCTGAAAAAAAAAAGAGAAGCAGAGAGAGCGCTACTTACAGTCCATGAAGGCAGCATGCTTTAAATGGTAGCGAGAAGGCCTGAGGAGCTGTTTTTGGCAATTTCTGCTCACAGCGAAATCTCCACTGTGAGGATTCTGCCAAGTGTCTGCACCGGTGGATGGATTTGATTATTCCAGACTGCTAGGAAGCAGGAATTCTGGCTGAATAACTGGTTGTCAGTTTGTATCTTTTTAGAACTTGTGTGCATATCCTCACTTCAAACCGAATGCGGTCTTCCTTCGCCATAAAGGGCCAAGTATTTGGACATTTTCAGTGAAGCTGTTATGGCTGTGCACAGCAGAACAGCTGTACTTTTAAACCCCCCCCCCCCCGACTGTAGTAATCAATGGGAGAAGGGAACGCTAACGCTAATAAAGTCATGCAAGTAGATGATTGGTGCTAACTCTCTGAAGCAGCCTCAACAATAAATCCCCACGCACCCCTTTTTATATTTATGTGTTTCTATAATTAAGAGCACATGTAGGAATGGCAGCTGCTTTAGTAAATACGACTGATCGCTCTGCTTAGCTGTCACTTTGGAGATTGATCTCACCTCAGAAAGCCATTAATGCTCCGAAATAATGTTCTGAATGAGTAATATCCAGCCTGAAAAAGCAAAGCGTGATGTGGCGCTCATTTGCACCCGGAAAATTACCCAGTGTCATTACTCATTTAGTTACATTGCGGTCAGAAAGTATTAAGACAGGGTGTTTGGATATTCATCCACATTATACTTGTAGTCCTTTTCACCCTTGGGGACTATATATAAAAAGCATTGCAATACCTGCACCATTCATCTGATGTGAATGTAAACTCCCTCAAATTGAAGGTTTGGGTTCACTCAAATGACCAAAAACACACTTTTCTTACATACCCTTGGTGGTATGTCAGCATTCAGATAGTTTTGGTTTTATTTGTCCAGGTTTTGAGATTTTTTTGCCTCCACCCTATAAAATGTAGGCGGATGGAGTTTTGTCTGTGGTTTACTGTCAAAAAAATCACCAGCAGCATGTCTTTGGGAAATTTTCCTTGAGAAATCTTCTCACAGCGAGGACAGTGGATTATGCAGAGTAGCAAGGACATGTTTCCCCCAATTTATTGTGGTGAATGCAGAAATGTATCAGAGACATATGTCCCAAAACCTGGACAAATGAAACCAAAACTATCTGCATGGCTGGATACCACTATTATAAGCAAGAAGGTATGAGCTTTTCTGGGTGTACTAACCCTTTAAAGCTGAAAGCCAGCACTTAAACCTTAAATTCAATCTGCTAGAACTGTGGTTCCCAACCTCTGGGACATGGACTGCCATTGGGCTAGGGAGCGTTTGCTATACTGGGCCGCGAGGAAATTATATGACACAGCCAAAAAAAGATGAGTAACAATTCTGGAACATTATAAGCAATTTAGCGCAGGTTTAGACAAGGTTAGTGTGATTAGCCCATCACCATCGTGTGCTCTTTTATTTTAGGCAACTAGCTTGCTATATGAGTGGGGAAAAACATTGGAAGTTTGAGTGAGAGCTTGAGAGTTTCTTCGCAGGAAGTAGGGGAGGTAAAATACCCCCAACCCAGCGTCCGTAACACTGTCGATGTAAAAAAAAAAAATCGTTGTGAAGTTGTGCGCTAGATAAATAAAGCCAAAACAAAATAGAATTTCTGTACCAACAAGTCGTCCAACATAAATGACAGAATAGGTCGTTTTCCAATGATTCCCAAAACGACATATATAGGCGTACCGGACCTTCGTTGTCATGGTAACAACAACACGTGGTGAAACTGTCGCAGTTTGGTTAGGTTCAGGCACCAAAACTACTTGGTTAGATTTAGGAAAAGATCATGGTTTGGGTTAAAATAAGTATGTTAGTTATTTAACTTAACTTACATACATAACTTGTAACTTAAGTTAAAATAAGTAAAGTTGACTTTTGGTTTCACACGGGACACGAACAGCGGTCTCCTGGGTGAAAGTCCTGTGTTCCATCCACCCACCCTGACCATGTCCCTACGCTGAGGTCACCGCCTAAATAAACGTAAATATGGGTCGTACAGGGTCTGCTACACAGACGATATATACGGTCGTATTTTTGGGGAGGACTGTCTCGTCATAATTACTGCGGCCACTAGAGGTCGCCGCCTAAATACACGTAAATACAGGTCGTAATAAGCTGCTGTACAGACAACCTATACGGCCGTATTTTTGGGGAGGACAGTCTCGATAACACACATACAAAAAATTCAATTGTCAAGTGCTTCTGGGCATCTTATATAAGTTCAATAGTAGAATAAGCTTCCTGTCTCACTTACATTATAAGCAGCCAGTAATAACCATCACGGGGGGGCTCCCTGCCGCAGCATCCTCACAGCAGATGTCACAAATATCGATGTGACCTCAGTATTTAAACAAATAAAAGTCAGGTAGAAAAGTGTGAGTCCTGCGGGAATGTTTTTACTGTATGTTTCAGGCGGAAAGTGCAAGCCAAGCATGACAAGCCTGGGTTTATATGGTGTAATGTATCTCATATGTCGGGAGCTTTTATGAAACACCTAGGATAAGAGCTGCATGGATGTAACCTTGTATCAGTCATCGCTGGAAAAAACGGCCCATCTGTTATGTGCATATGTGGCCTTGAATTAATGGCCATTGAATAATTTTAGAAACTTTCCCATGTGAAAAATATTCTCTCTTAATATCTCATCTCTATTTGCGAATGTAAGAAATGTATTAAGGAGTTGACCTATCTAATTCTCTTTGATCTGCAGACTGTTAACTTTAGCTACTGTGTCAGTCTGACCGAAATGTGGATCTGCAGGGCAACTCTGGAAAGCTCATCTGAAGAATGTGCCGTTGCCGTTTAGCAGAAGTGGAATCAAAGACGTTCTCAGGCAGAGCAGAAATAGTGTATTTTGGCCCCCCGATCACCGAACTCAGCGGTCCATCATTCTTCCCCCTTGTTTTGAATCGCATAAATTCCCGATCTCCGAGAAGAAGAGGAGAAAAATTTGTTGATACGTGCAGGAAAATAAGTCGCTGTGTCAAGCAGCGGTGAAAAATCACCCCTAACTGTGTTCTCAGAGATGATATTTTAGTCTCTTATTGGAGGCAGAGGAGACGGAGGACGCAGGGTCATCATTCACCCAGCCAGGTTTCATACAGTTATGGTGATTTAGTGGCGCAGAGACGCTGGAAGCTGCATTGTTCCTCTGTGGGAGAAACCTGGAGAACACACACAAACAGATTATTTAGAATGGGCCGTGTGTGTGTGTGTGTGTGTGTGTGTGTGAGGTAAAGGAAATAGAAAAAAGAGAGGAAGGTGGTTAGTCAAGAGAAGAATTGAAGGGGGGAGTCAGGAGAATAGGGGCAAGATTTAACTCAAGACCGGCAGGAGGGAAGAGGGGAGAGACAGAGAGGCTTTAAGACTATTTAACATTTTCACGATACAATAAGATCTTATTTTTTAGTATCTGGGCTGAACAAGAGAATATGCTTCTGCCAGTGGTGCGTGAGAATTCTTGCTTTGGTCGGGAAGAGATTTTGCACAGGAAGTGATTTGTCTTACGTATAAGAAAAATAAAGAAAAGGATTACGCCATGATCTGTGAGCTATTTTGGATGGTTGTAGTTTGTGGGCAGTTTGTGGGCAACAAATACAACACAATTATGCAATGGAATGGATTGCCTAATTTTGGAGGATGATCTTTCCCACTTCTTCTTCTTCTTCTTTCACGCATCTTCCCTGGGAAAGACTTTCTCAACACAGGCTCAAACATTTTCATAAAGCATAAACTCTGAAATGCAAATTACATGTTGTGAGCATGAATAATGTAAAGGCCGCATTCCTTCACAGGAAAGCATACAATATCTCATTATGGACACCATAGTTTTTCTCTCTTGGGCAACTTGAATATCTTTGGTCAAAAGAGTACTCCGGCAATTTAGTATTGCACCTCTAGAGAGATGGATTTTATTTTGAAAAAAAGTTAAAATTGATGCAGCAGAGGCTGAGTTATCCTCACTTATAGTCCCTAGTATGGTTAGTAATCCAAAAACACTGGATCTGGAAAGTGGATCGTTTGCACATTGCACCACATTTGGGTACAGGTGCAGGACAAAATCAGCATACAAAGCATGTGAGGAAAAAATCAGCCTTTACTTCACATGGATGTTTGCCTGATGATGACCGTTGGGGAGCATACAAAATTCAGTGACTCAGTCTCCTTTTACATTGCTGTACATGTGTTTATCTCACCGTTCGTGCACCGAGCAGTTCACCAGTTGCTACTTGCAGCCTCAGATTCTGGTAAAATGACAGTTGTGGAATTTTACATGAAGGGTGTCTTTCAGAAATCAGTGATTTCAGAAACCTCCAGTTTGCTGCATGGCTGCACCGAGACAGCCAGAGTGAAGTGACATCATGATGACTGTCATTTCCAGAACAGTGTCTATTTTTGAACATTTTCATACATGCTAAATGAATCCAAGCATCCCATTCTTTGGCCACACAGAGTGACCATTATCTGTGGACATAACAGAGGAGGAAACAGGACGTTAACTAAATACCATTGTAAAATGTGTCCCAATCTATCAACCTGAAAAAAGAGCACAGGTTTTGTTCTTTAGCGCCATCTTTTTTCTTTTGATATCCAATTTTGGAATCAAATATGTCGAAGGAGTTTGAAATAGTGTTTCCAAAACTACAGCGTGTCTGTGGAAATTCTCCGCTGTCTCATCTACAATCCTAATCTAAACACTGCACTTGAAAACAAGGATTACAACCTTGTATATCAGTATTATCAGTATCACTATGTTGTTTACATTTTTGAGAAACAGGATGTCTAATTTCACTATAATCTCCATGTATTATTCTCCTGTTGGACCTGTTTATGTGTGAGGCCATTTTCCTGCCCGTGCCCACCATTATAAACAAAGTCCTGCCTGGCGTCTGGGGGGCCACTCCCGGGCGAGGCCAGCTGCACTGCGAGCGCCAGGGTCTGTCCTCGCCTTATTGTCAGCCTCTCTCACTCGCTTAACTGTCCCTGACACCCCGACACTCCCCTACTGCAATACACACACACACACACGCAAACGTACATTAACACCTAACTGCGTGTGCTCGGAGCGACCAGCCACCTGCGTACTTAGACACACACACACACACACACATGTCACGGTCATTACAGCTACTGAGGGTCAGGTTGCAGAATAATGTGCACCCTAAGTCCAGGTGGAGTACTGTAATGTGTGTCCCAACATTACCGCAACACAAACACATGCACAGACAGACCTATATATGCGCTCTGCATTCCTTTGCATTTCACTTTCTCTAAAAAATGCATTTCCACACACCCCGATGACAACCAAACCTCTCTCCGCTGTCTGGAGTGCACAATATCACATGCAATCCAGAGGTCAAAGGTCTGTTATTCCAGTGAGAGAGCCAGCTGAGCGGCCTGCAACGAGACAGACTCCACGGGTTTGTGCATGTGTTCAAGTCTGCTAACTCGGGCTAAGCCTCCGCAACATGATGTGTATTTTTGTACATTATGCAAGAGCGCCCTTACCCTATTTTTGCACGATAGTGTTTGTATCCAAATCCTCTCCTGCCAGTAACCCAGTCCATGGTTTATAATTCAGGCATTAGTGTGTCTATTCACACAGGACCCAGGGGCCACAGTGAGAGTATGAAAACGACATTAGACCACGCGGATCACCTTTCACCCCCCTCTTGACTCTCCTGAGCAGTGCCGCAGGGTTTAGGAGCTCCACGACACCGAAACCCTATCGCCGTGCCGTTGTTTTGGGGACAATGGCTGCTGGTTAAGTATGGGGCAGAAGGTGTACGATATTTCACGCTTCTGCCCCACGGTGCCTGTTCTATGGCTGAAAGACATGCTCACAAAATGGCCTGAAAGATGTAGAACATCAGGAGCACTTGCCAACACCGTAAATCTTCCAAAAGATGAATGTAAGAGAGAGAGGGGGGAAATTAGCTTTAAACTCAACCTAAACAAATGGAATCAGTATTAATACACATTTTTGGGGTTATTTATTGATCAGTTATTATCCTCGGTTAGTGCTGGGTATCAAACCTTAATACTTTTCCAATATGGACTAAAATGTGTCTGCAACACCAAGTGTAAAAAACTAAAAGTACAGTAAAAGTAAAGTATTCAAACTTAGAAATTGTATCTATTATAAACTAATCCGCCAGCTGATTTATGTGTTGTGTTCTCTAGCGACGCCACCATTACTGCAGCGGCAGAGCCAAACTAAACACATTTTCACTGATAGGTAAACCTGTGTGAGTATGGAAGATATTCAGTCTCAAAACACTGGTGTGAAATTGGTTATGACACAGGCTTTGAATAAAAAATAACATGAATGTACCGGTTCCTGCCAACCACCACAGCGTAAAATTGTAAAAGTGCAATTTTGACCTGGAAACATGCAGAGAGTAGGCAACCATCATAAACACAGATTATTTTAGAATTACGGATTTTACTTTCTGTATTTTTTTTCCCAAAGTCGAAGTTTTGTTGAAGCAGCTAATATCAGCAAAGCCATAGTACATGTGGTTTTGGTGACTTGCAGGTGAAAATATGTCTTTGCCATCTATCAAGTTGACAAGATTATAACCTTTATTTCAAAGGCATTTCGATGACTATGTCAAAGCTTCTACAGTTATCTCCTATCTTTTCGAAGAGACCAAAAGCAGTTAAAAAAAAGTGGCTTGTTTGCTTCCTCCTACAAACTCGATTCATCCGTAGAAAATTTTCAGATAATACGTACCCCTACCCCCCGAACATATCGACCTTTTGAAACTCATTCATAGATCATACTCTGGTTTAGAAACTGCTGCCATTGTTCTTAAACCACCATTACAAGGTTTTAAGGTCAATAAAACAAATTAAGTTTTCTTGCTCTTTGTTAGAAAATGTTTGTTGTATTTCTTGTCTAATTAGCTTGAAAGCTTATTGTGAAAATCTGGCCCCTGTAAACTGTTGTTTCAGATCTGTGGTTGTCGATAAAGGTTGGTTTAAATCTTTAATTGAACTTTGCGTAAGACTTTACTTTCTTGAGGAACCCGTTTGCCTCCATGGCGGTGTCAGTGTGACGTCCTCTGAAACTCTCTGACTCCGTGCCAAGAAACAGCCAAGCATAACAGCAGCAGAGCTTCAAACGAAGCTTGTCAAAACAGCCTTTCCACTGTCCAATTTCATTGCCTTGATCCTCAGGAATACCTCAGCGGAGGCAGAGGAACGCCTCCAAGACCCTTCAAGTCCTCCCTCCCATCGTCCCGCTCCGCTTCAACAAACACCCTAAAGTCCTGTTTGTTTGCTCTGAAAATAATCAACCCGGGGCCTGTTTTTTGAGCCGTGTGGCATTATCTCCACAGCGATCATGTCTCTATCTGCTGTAGTTTTGAGAAGTGAGGAGAGTTTTGGCAGAATCCCATGTTTTTTCATATGCGCTCAGTGCTAGCCGGTCTGTCCTGAAAGCTCAAACAGGAGTTAATATTTTACACAGATTTTTTGGGTTAAGGTAGACATTGTAAAGGGTGTACTTGCACACACAGACACACACAGATTCACGCTTTAAAGGCAGCCTGTCCATCATGTTTGAAGAAGAGGAGAAGTTTCTTCTGCCTTAGCTCTCGCCCTTTGTCAAACCCTCATCTCTACCTACGTGGCCATATCTTTAGCCAATTTCAAATCAATTTCAGTCACAAACTCATTTCTTCTCCAGTTTGCGATATTTCCCCTCTCTTTAACACCGAGTAATTCAGTGCAGATCAGCTGGCTGCACCACCTCACAGCTGTGCCTTTGGCCTAAAAAACATCCAACCTTTCTGCCTGCTTTCAATTTCCTCCACATTTTCCCTGGGTTTGACCTAACCATTGTCTCTCTAACTGCAGCCACTAGCCCTTGAGGACATTTAATTTAACCGAGGTTTGTTGCTGCGTGCTTGTCAGTTAGCCAGGTTTCTCTGCTTTCCTCGGCCTTCCTCTTCATGCGGTCCCGTTCGCCTCGGCTATGTAACGTCACCAAGAAAGAAACTTTCCTGATTTATTAGTCCGCCATTGTTCTCCTCATCTTCAAAGCTTGCCTAAACAAATGATGTAGCATGCATTCACACAAACCACAAATAATATGACTCAGGCAGTGCTCTAGGTAGAGGCAGAAAGGGATTGTGGGTCTGTAAGTGATTAAAACCAACTTTGTTTGATGCAACAAGATCCGTTTTTACCCTTCAAGTCACAATAAAAGGTCAAAGCTAAGGTCACAAACATGTTTGTGAGGAAAGCAAGACATTCAGGGTTAGGAGTTTCCTGCTAAAACTGCATGCACTGAAGCACTCTGAACGAAGGCGTCCACAGGATTCTACCTGTACTCCTCACCGGTCCTTGTGACTCCAGTGAAGAGGTCATCATCCACTGAAGCTGAGAAAACAACAGAAAGCTCAGGCCTGGTCAGGCAGCCAGGTCAAGGACCTTAAGAGCCACAAGAGGCCCGCCACCCTCTGGGTCATTAATAATTAATGAAACCTGAGGCTGGGACAGGAGGCCATGACTAAACACAAAAAGAGCCGGAGCACTGAGAGAGCAGGGCTGGGCGGTAAGGGGAGAGGGGGGGCATATTGATAGAGAAAGGGCCCTGAATCCAGCTCTGGCTACAGTGTGTATGCTCCAAAGGCTCCAGACACAACAATCTGCACAACCCAGTGACGTTTGAAAACCAAAGAGGGGAGCTGGAGTGACAGATTTTGGTTCTAAACTCAAGTGAGGAGACAGAAGAAGAGAAAGAGGAGGGGAAAAAATGCAGGATTGCCCAGTTGGAGAGGGGAAAAGCAGTTCATGGAATGAAAAACAGCATGAAAGTCCTCGCCGTTTCCCATGAAATCCTGCCGTCCCAAAACTTCTATTCAACAAAGCTTGCCCTAGAGGTACTATCACGCAGAGACCTCCATTACGAGCGCAGCCTGATGAAAGAGTAGCTAAGAGGAGCTTAGGAGGTTTGGCTCTTAACCCTCCCCCATCGGGCCAGATATGAAAGGAGATAGTTCAACATGATATTATATAATGAGTAGTTTTTAGGAGAGCAATCTGTTTGGATAAAGTGATCCAATCTTGCTGACCATTCCCAGAAAGTATGGTATTCAGTGCATTAACTAATATTTGTGGCAATCAGCAGACTTTACTGCTTGCTCCAGATTTTTATTCTTAAGTTTCCTACTTTGAAGTGGATGTTAAACATGACCACACTGATGTTGCTGACATTTCTGGCTGCGCTTTATGTCATATCAATATCGTGCCTGTAACCACAATAAGAAGCGCTCTCTCCACTATTATTCTCGCTCTATATGTTGTTATTCTTGGAGCACACTGCAGGGAATTCTTTCTCACTGATGCCTTTGGTTTCTTTGCAGAGTTCATCGGACGACTGCGACCCACATGAAGGAATCCATGAAGGGAAAGAGGGCGAGTACCGCCTGCAGGTGACCCAGTTTGTCCAGAGGTTGGAGTACTGGCACAAAGAGTTGACAAACACCTTGGTTACCTCTATCACCGTGGTGCCAGTCCATGGCCGTGCAGTGGCATACCTGGGCACCGCCGACGGACGCCACATCCAGGTAAAGAAGTCGCGTTTTTCTGTAATTGTTTTTACAATAAATGTCTTTAAAAGACTGTCAGGAAGCTAATTTGCATGTAAAATACTAGCAGTACGAGAGGAGTGAAAGCGGCCCTGCTGGAGACGCAACACACAGTCAGCTGCAGGTGCCTCTGCTAGAAGCAGGTTGGGGGGAAACTATGACCAAGCAACAGGACCTTTTCTGTTTGCACAATTTGCTTACCTTTGACCTATGCTCAGTGAGCCTCCGAAAAGCCCACGTTCCAGTCTGCCATCTGAGCAAACACAGTCCGTTTTGCCTATCATTGTACAAACCACCAGTGGATTCCACCCTCCTGATCATTTGTTAAGTGCTTTCAGCGTCTCATGCGTGACCTGTCAATACCGCTTATAGGGGATTTTAGTCTTCGGATAACTTGAATCAAGGCGGGACTTTGACTAGAGGCTCCTAGTATTCACATTTTCACACTTTTGCATATGTTATGTATCTTGTTTAAGGACAGTTTCAGAGAATATACGTGGCTGGAAATCAGACCTTTGAGCTTTTTGTTAACAACACAGAAAACCTCAGCTGTCCCAGTTGAACTGCCACGTGGAGCAATGATTAGATTTTGGGTAACGGTTTATATTAAGGTCCTTGTAATAAGCGTTAATTAATAGGTAATAAGGCCCTTAATTGTGTTTATGAGTTATTATTAACATTTATATAGTCTTATTAAAATATAATGTTAATAAGCATATTATAAGGACTTATAAGATGCTTATTAACATTATTATGTTATATACCTCATGAGTTTCAACAATTGTTTATAATAGCATTACAAACTCACTTACCTAAGCTTTATTTTTTGTTGTTTTATAAAGGTTAAAAAAACGTAATTATTAATTTGTTAGCAGTTAACTATGAACTTATTAACTATGCTATTTGCAGCCACATAATAATGTTAATAAGCATCCCATAAGGGCCTTATTACCTAACACTTATTACAAGGACCTTAATATAAAACGTTTCCAGATTTTGTTTTGAGATATTTCTCTTGCGTTTGCATTTAAATTCATCATAAAGACTAAACTAGAATCAGACTGACCTCTACCATGATCAGTATGCAGGCATTTCTCTTGGTGACACTGGTGCAGTGAAAGTGAGATTTAGCTTTTTACACTTCACGCTGGTACACATGATCCAGGGACAAGACCTCACATACAAAGTTGACTGCACATGACATAGACATTGGACTGTCCCACGTTGCTTTGCTACATAGACAAAATAATAGAAACACTTAACAAGGCCTGGATATCAAATACTGCGTACAAAGAAGTGGGCAACCCTTAACCCTCTAGATTTCTCCCATTTCTCTTCCTTCTTCCGTAAAGGTTATGTGCTTTTTACGCCAAGAGCCTTGATTGCAAGTTACTTTTGACTTGCAGCTCCGACATTAATACCCGTTTTATGAAGCTTTAATTAGCGGTTTTAGCTAAGACTGACAGAGACGTGTCTTGTCAGAGGCCACTCTTACTTTTAGCAGGTATCTGGCTTCCAAGTCAGCACTGATTTTTTAATTTGCAGGTCAAACGATGTCTAGACATCGAGGTTAACATCAGGCTAAATTTGGTTGTAATATGAACATTTCTTAAACAATTTACATACAACTGTCTTTCAAATATGTTCATTTAAATAAAAAACAATTGCTCTATGAAATTAAGATGTCTAAAAAAACTTTTTCCAACCAAATTTAGCCCAGTTTTACCTCTAGACACGCAAACTACCCATTCAATGTTAAGTGATTATATGTTTTCATGACTTTCCAGACTTTCTGGAGACCTGGCACATGAAATAATTTTGTAGCTTTTAGTGCCAGTGCACCTGCAGTTTAAATGTGGATTTAGCCTGTAGGAGGTCTGTTAGTTGCATTATTTTGTTTTGAAGAGTCACACAAGTGCTGATCATCAGGGTAAAATATAACATTCTGGCATTCAACTTAATTAACTCAGTATGACTAGCCTGTGTAGCCGCATATCAGACTGTGACTCAGTGTAGTCACTTTCCCTCCCTTTTTCATGTGTTTTTTTAAGTCATCCACTCTAACAGTACAACTGTATGCATGCAATGGTTGCAACTGCAGAGTAAAGTGCAGCGAGTGGCATTGTATTGGTGCATCAGTCCGGGTGCAGGACCAAAAACTACGACGAGTGGAAGGAAACACATAAAGTAAATGCTGAATTACCTCACGTGTTTTTGCAACACAAGAATGAAAAGACACGCATGGAGGGAAAAAAAAAAAAGGGCGAGACAGACGTGGAAAAAAGGGGCCGACAGCTGCACGGAAAGGGAGGGAGGGATGGAAGAGGGGGTGGAGACGGTGGTAGTGGGGTGCGAGGGGGCTTACAAGCCGAACGGCACGTTAATGGTGAACGGCGGGCTTCGCTGACACGTTCCCTCGCACGGCATTTTCTACTCGCTGAGCGTCCCGTGCAGCTGTTGCTGTGTGTTTCTCTACCATCACCCCCCCACCCCCAGCCCCCCTCCCCCTCCCAGGCCTTTGTTTTTGTTTTTTTTTGTGTGGTTGGCTGAATTGGCTGAAGTTCATTGTTTTAGGTGAAGAGTTTTAGAAGGTCTGAAGAGGATAGCAGCTGTCCTGCACTGCAATCAAGTATTTTCTGCATATAACTGACACAGACAGGGAGGGGAGACAGAGATATCTGACTGAATCAACTGAACACTAGTCTTCCGTAAAAGTATTGCTAATGCTGATAACATTACTCTGATTTTAGCTGATCATGCAGGTTAAACAGATACAAACTGAACTGATTTCGAGTTGAGTAAATAGGTACAGAAGGAGAGCGAGACCAAAGAAACAGGGTGGAGAAAGAGAAAAAACATCAAAAGTGAAAAGAGGGGGAGAATCGGGAAAGCAGGAAAGATGTTAAAAAGAAGTTAGAAAGCGAAAGAAATTTTACTGAGCAAGAGAAAGGAATGAATAACAGGGACGATGGACAGGTGGTAGAGAACCTGGAGAGACCAAACAGTCAGCAGTGATTTTGTTTTTAATCATTCTCATTTTCAGTGACATCCTCCTTCTCATTCATAGAGCTTTACACTTTCAAACTGTAATTTCTAGCAGTAATAATCATATTGTACTCACCAAAATCTCTGGTAATGTGGTGAAATCGCCAGACGATAGTTCAGGTTTTGAACATAACCCCCAGGTCAGCCAAACTTAATGGAAGAGAAAACATCTGCCACAGACCGACTTCCTGGTTCAACTTTCACCTACTGTACTTGCCAAAGATGTGTGGGGTGGGCACATAGTTTTCAAGTAAAATGAGGGATTATTACCCACATTTCAAGTGGGCTCACTTTTGGTTTTACCTCCAACTAAAGTGGTTTAGATAATCTGGATCAGCTTGTTTACAACCCGAGTCTGATGCTTGTGATTTTTGCCCTGTACTTCCACCTACAGATGTCACCTTGTTCCCAGATTCGCAGCACTAACTTTGTTGAGTTAAACGTTGTCATAACTGATAGAAATGAGGACAAAAGCAAATGAAAATAAGACCTAAGTCGTGATAAACTGGAATAATCCATTAAGAACCTTGCTCAAAGGTATCCGGGTGTGTCTGCTGTGTCCCATTCACTTTCCCTGCCCTGATTTTCCAAGGCGTGCATTTGAACTGACGACCCTCCGACCACCTGCTCTCTCCCAAAGCTAAGCTACAATAAGAATCTGTGAGAGGTGGTCGCCTTTGCTTTGGCAGCTCATTTCATTGTTAGTACGATAAAAAGAACCTGTCAACTTTTCATGTATTTCAGTTTCCTGGTCGCTCCCAGCGGACGGGACGAGAGGGAACATGGAGTTGAGGCAGTGAAAGAAAAAGAGCGTTGTCACCCCCCTACCCCCACCCACCCCCAATGGACTCCATTCTGGCTCAGGAAGTGTTTCCCTCGGCTTCAGTTGGGCCACTGTGGGAATAACACAGTGGCCGTGTTTATAGGCCAAACTTCCCCCCAGCCTGCTTAATACAATAAGCTGTAATTTACACCACTATTACCTCCAGAGAGATGCCTGTTGTATGGCCTCGTCCCCAGCGGAAAGCCACCCATTATACTCGCTGTTACAAAGCTAACGTTGATCATGAGGCTCAAACAGTGGGAGGAATGACGCTGGAAAACAGGGCATTTTGAGGGTGAGGCAGAGGGTAAGCGGTGTATCAGCCAACCAACAAAATCACATTTAAAATGTACAGTGCTATATAGAGTGTTATAGCTATTTACTGGACGCTCTGACGCACAGTTACTTACAATAAGTGGATGAAAAATGTATTGTCAGTCACACACATACCATAACTCCCGTCCCTGCAGTGTCGCGTCAGTGTGTTGAGTGATTTGTTTTTGTTGTTTTCAGTGTTTTGTTTTTTGGAATATGCATCGCATTGCAGCTCCACCGTGACATGGCAGAGAGATTTTGTGTGCCCATGGACTACATCTATTTGTGTGTGTGTGTGTGTGTGTGTGTGTGTGTGTGTGTGTGATAGAGGGAATGGTATAATTTAGAGGACTTCATGTAACTGGAGCAACCACACACCCCATTAGAGACTCTGTTCTGTTCTGTTTGCTCCCAGGCCTGTAATTGCAGCGTAACCGCAAATGATGAATGCTGTTCCAGGTGTGTTGACTGCGTATGTGTGTGTGTGTGTGTGTGTGTGTGTGTGTGTGTGTGTGTGACTTGTGCGTTATTGAAAGTGTGTGTGTGATGGAAAGATGGGATGGAGGGTGTTGCATATGTGCAGACTTGTGTGTCTGTGTTTTTGTGTGAGTGAGTGTGTGTGTGTGTGTGTGTCTGAAACACCTCCCAACATGTCTGACTACAGTGTTCCCACCGGTGGCTGCATCCTCTTGTTCTGTGCCCCAATCCAGTCATCGCTCTCTCAGCCCCCTCAGCTATGTTAGAAGTTAACAGCTAGATTGAAAGTCTCTATTATAAATGAGCTCTTGACTCCAAGTTGTAAGAAGTTGAACTAAAGATATTTAGTGCTTATTGGGATACAGCGAGTGTTGTATTTCAAATAAAACAGAGTTAAATCAAGACATCAAGATGTTGTGAGTGCAGGCAGAGTACAGCTGAAGGCTGAAGCTGACTGGTTGCCAGATGCTGCAAAATTTCAATGCAATCTAATAAGAAATACACATTTTTGGAAGGTCCTTATTTGCTGTTTTATTAAGAGTTAGAGGGAAAACAACATCAAATTTATGTCTGTGTGTTAAGAACAGCGGTAGTTCCATGAAGTGTTTTGTACTCTAGCTTAGTACAAAGACTGGAAGCAGGGAGCACAGCTAGCCGCTAGCCGCTAAAAGACAAAATATATCCTGCCCTACAACTCCAAAACTGTCTTATTTACATGTTGCATCTTGTTAGCTAGAAAGGTAGTCACTAATACATCCAACAGTCAGCTGAGTCTTTTAGTAGAGTTAGAAAAGGTTTGCAAAATCGTCAACTTCATCATGAGGACAGGACTTGAGATGTGTCGTGTGAGTCCAGCTGTTGTTGGTCAAGAAATGTGAAAGCTAACATCTTGTTACATCACAATGTCTTGTTTTCTATTCCTACGCATGTTAAATACATACGGAAACATGTTAAAAAGACGTGTGTGGAGTTGTTGAAGTCACCTTTGATGGCTAGCTAGCTAGCTGTTTGTGCTTCCAGTGTTTGTTAAGCTAGCAGTTACCAGGTCCTGGTGTGTTTACTGAACACACAGAGATGAAATTGATATTGTTCTCTTCATCTAACTCTCGTAAAGATAACAAAAAACTGAATTTCCCAGAATATCAAGTGTAAAGGTGTTTACTTGACTCATTGTAAGAGGCAGAAATAACATTAGACACATAACATACTTTACTATTCTTTTAAAAGCACTTCTTGGTAATTGCTTTGCTGACAAACACCTCCAAATGTTGGAGAGTTAGTAAAAAACATGTCCCGAGTTCAAATGTATTCAAGCTGAGTTTGTCAAGCTGCTGTAAAATCTGACTAAAACTTCCTGTTAAATGACACATAATCCAGGGTTGCCAACTTTGGGTACCTGGCTGGAGTGAGATTTTGATGCCATGGCCCATGGGCTTAATCATGCATACGCGCACTTTATCACATGCACATGTGGATTCAATTCACCATCAGGGTTTAAAAAAGTATGCACCTTATACATGTGGCGAGAGTGGGACCTTATATTGTAAGATTTAAGCATATAGCCTGACTATGTCACCCTGGGAAATACAATTTCACAATATTAGACACACACTAACCCTAAAACGGACACACAGGTTCATTCACTAATGAAAGTCAAAGACGTGTTGTTTCCACTATCAAAACTACACCGTTTTATTGAATGTTCACAAGTAGCAAGAACCAGAAATAAACAAAAAGAAACAAAAGAACACAAGAACCCATCCTACTCCAAACACACAGCCAATACATGAACACACACACACAGACACACACACATGTACACATGAACACATACTCTTTCACTCACTCAGTCAAATATGAACACACACACACACTCACTCACTACCTTGCTTGAACACCTTATGCGCTCCAGCGTCAACACAGCGATAAGCATCGTGCACATATCGCGAACCAAACGGAGAGTAATTTAAGAGCCTATACTCATAGAATGAGGGTTACAGTACGTAACCAACGGTACGTACGCTCGACATGGATGTATAAAGAGAGCTCACCTGTTCATCTCTGTTGCTGTCGCAGTGTTTTGGCGTGAGAATTGTTTGGGCAGCGTAAGACCGAATGTGAAAGCATGTGTCTCACGGCAGGAGCGTGAGAGTTGGCAACACTGCATAA
The DNA here is from genome assembly GCA_008360985.2 of Macquaria ambigua. Classification (NCBI taxonomy): domain Eukaryota; kingdom Metazoa; phylum Chordata; class Actinopteri; order Centrarchiformes; family Percichthyidae; genus Macquaria; species Macquaria ambigua. Next base: position 216,236 of record VMKM01000445.1, on the reverse strand, counting down.
TCAGCTCCTAAACCAACCCCAGACCTTTGACAGGGTGGACATTTTGGCTTGTCAAACACAGGTTTAGATAATGACATTAATAATGGCTGCATTCCAGTTCGATGTACTAGGGCAAGAGCCTGGCATGTAGGCTCACTGGCATGGAGTACTGACACACCTAAATGTAACAGACACATCATTAGTGATATTAATTATGCCTGTGCTTTTCCTGCCATGTCAGTTCAAAATGTCTACATTGAGGTCTTTTATCAAGATTTTGATAAAAGTGACTATGACACTTGACTAAACACCCCTAGAGGAAACATTGTGATGGAGTTACTTCAATACAGCTCCGCTTTAAGCCAAACTCCAGTGAAGGCATTACCCAAAAAAAGATGACACAATCTGGATCATATTCCTCCACCAACTCCCAGTCAAGGTGTGCTGGTGCAGCGCCGAAAAATTTGTTGATGTCTTCCAGTTTTTCATCCTCAAGGCTTGTGGATCTATTGTGGTATATTCCAGACTCCATATAATCTTTTCCCCTTATTTAATTCATGGTGTGTATCAGTGTACAACATTTGTGAAGCGTTCCAAATAAACACAACAATAATGAAAAACCGTGGTGACGAGTGTCCTCAGCTGACCTCCTGTGTGCTTGTTGCTTTAAAAAAAAGTTTTCATGGGCCCCAAACAATGGGGCACCTCTTGGCTTACAGTACGTCTCTAATTTGATATAATCGTGCTGTATCTTTAGCAACAGATGTAGCTGTTGTATTAGCAAAGTTTGGCTGCATCCACAAGATGCAAAATTCAAAGGACTGACTGCAGCAGGTCATACGATAAAGAACAAATAGACTAAGGTGGATTTCTTTTGGTGGCATCTGCTCCTAATTCAGAACAGGTTATGTTTGAATGCATGAATACAGGTTACCATGATTTCTACCACTCTATGTGGAGTCTTCTCTAGAGATGTTTTGGAGACTGATTAATTAAAATTTTACTGTTAAGAAATCTAGGGTTGTTGATCAGCGCCAATAACTCAAGAAAAACACACTCTGATTTTGGCTCAAGTCACCAATAGTTTGTCCACTGGCAAGTAAAGTGTCTCACAAAGTAGTGTTCTTGTTACCGAAGCATTTTGAATAGTGTCTGGTTACCTGTTTGCTTGATGTTTCTGTTGGATCTCATCTCTAGTTGGCTAGCTTCTTGTTCTGTTATGACAAAGTGACTTTATCATTCCTCTCAGTTACAATCAGTCTCAACTAATGATACTGTAAGCTGTGCCAGAGTCACAACAATGAAGACAATTGCAATGACGTGTCCTCCTTCCCTCAGGTGCTGTTCTCCCGATTTGCCTCTCCTCATGTTAACATCCGCCTGGACTCGAGACCCGTCACCGCCAGTGTAGCGCTGCTGGACGCCGACAACTCAGACGGAGCCCTGCTAATGGCCACAGGAAACAAGGTGGGCTAGGAACCACAGAGACTAAGGACGAAAATGCACCCCTCGTCCTTTCCTCAGCAAAATGGGACGAGGTTTGAGAAAAAAAGTTGTGCCTTGGCTTGTAGAGGACATACTGCTATTCTACACATTTGGTACATAAATATAATCCTAACAAATGTCTTGCATTAGTGAGATGACTACAAAAACACTCTCTCACTGAAAACAAATAAACAACAGTGAACACGGAGCAGAGCCGGCAGATAAAAGAGAATAATGTTCCTGGAGGCTTGCTGCAAGGGTTCTGCAACCAAACATTTTTGGTTTCTTCTTGTAATCTAACACACGAATAAAGTGTGTCAGACAGAAATGAAGAAACACAACTGACTTTCTTACATCGTAGGTGTCACATTATGCTTTCTGACCTCTTCCTAGATCACTAAGGTCCCTCTGACCGGCCCCGGCTGTGGTCAGCTGACCACCTGTACTTCCTGTTTGCTGTCGTCGCGGGTGACAGATTGTGGCTGGTGTGATGGACGCTGCACCAGAGCCAACCAGTGTCCCTCCTCCTCCCTCTGGACCCAGGACTACTGCACACCTGTCATCACTAAGGTAACCACAGCCACCAGTCACCACCTTTTTTTTACTTATTCCTCACTTGCCACTTTCACTGTTTTGTCAGCAGAATATATTTTCTGAATACAAAACATGATGTGAGAATTCTTTCACTCCATTTCCTTCTTGCGTGTTTAAATGTATCCATTTTTTAATGTTAAGTTCACTGCAACACTGTGCAAACAACCTGAACTTAAACGTTAGCTTAAGTAACTTTGCAGCTTCCTGCTGACTGAGTTTGCTGGAACACCTATCATGTGATCACATCATGCCGGGTTCAAACTTTGTGCAAACTCTCTCTCACTCCTCACCTTCCAAAAACAGCTCATATAACCTGTCTGTTGAACCCGTGATCTGTGTGTTTGCACTGTGTTTGTTTCTACAATGTGGCGTTTGTGAAGGTCACGGTCCTTCCTGAAATAGCAGACCTTTTACAGCAGCACAGTCCTATTTAACGCTGCTCTGACATTGTGAGATTTTACTGAGCTCAGTGTGGGTGGTATTCATTCTTTCTGACTTTAATGCTGCACCCCATGCAGTTAGACTGTCTCTCCATATAAAAAACACAACAACAACATACCTGCACTGCTCTTAATGAAACAAAATGGGTTAATAGGACAAGAACCTGTAAAAACACCTCTTCCTGTCAGGCTGTTTTAACACGCAGAAAATGAAAAGAGCTGTAACTCACCAGTGTTGTTGATCTAACAGGTAAATGAGTTAAATTCCTAAATAAAGGTGAAGTAAAGCCTCAATTTAAGTAGATATTAGAAATAAACAAAATGACTATGGACATTTACAAACTGCACAACACTGATTCACTTTCTAGAAACAAAATCCAACTCCACCCAAAAGCTGGGTGATCAAATATATTGAATATGGCAGCTGTCAATCCAATCTAGGGAAAGAATTGAGCTTTATGGGAAGAAATTCTGCCTCTGCAATGACAAATTTTCCATTGAATGGAAGTGAATGATAAGATTGCATTTGGTAATTTTAGGTTGCTTTACAGCACAAAGGGACCTTGACTTACAGCACAAAACAGGAAGAGAGCACTGGAGTCAAACAGGTTCAAAGATCCTTGCGATGGCAGATGGTGGAAGGAGTGAGAGGCTAAGCGAGAAGTCACATCCGTAATGTTTAACCTGCCAGTTAACGAGAAAACAAATACACCTGGAACAACACCAGGGAGAGGCAGGTGGCAGAAACAACATCCTCTTTGAAACAGGAAGCAAATAATTTATGGGAAAAGTTGTGTTAATTTGGTGAAACATTAAAACTAATACTGTATTTTATAGTATTCCAAAAAGGTTATACATACAGTATGAAGGTACAAGGAGCAGGTCTCCACTGATGCTTTTAATGATTATGATCTCAGACTCATGACTAAATGTTTAAATTGTAAATGTTCCTTGTGCGTGCATTAGTTTTTTCCGACCTCTGGACCAATACGAGGCTCTACAGTTGTGACAATGTGCGGGCGCAACTTCGGCTTCGACAAGACGGCGAGCTTCAAGCCCTCTCTGGTGACAGTGGAGGTGGCGGGAGCTCCCTGCAAACAGCCCAGACAAGACAATATCAACAGGTGAGTGTGTGTGTGTGTGTGTTTGTTTTGTTTGGTTTAGAGAGCATACAGCTACAACGTCTTGCTAAATACATGCCATGCCCGTGTGTGTTTTGTGGGTAGTTGTTGTAGTTGTCAGTGTGCAGGTTATACTGGTATACTCTGTGCACTGTTTGAGAGGCAGAGAGAGAGAGTGTTAAATGGTGATTGTTTATGAGATAAAGGGACCCGTACACTGGCATCCTATAGGGGCAGAGCAGGTTTAATAGGGGTTATTGTGCCGCATTCAACACATGACTCCACTAACTGAAAAATTGCTGGGAAAAATCGCTGCATCCAGACTTTCCACTCTCCCAAATCCACTGGTTCCATGTCCCATTCAAAAGTCCCTTTTGCTACAAAAAACCTCATTACAAATTGGGGGGAAAAAAATAAAAACACCGCCTACCCAATCCCAGATGAAGATGGCCTCTTTGTGCATTACTGCAGGGCAGTAGATGATCATCGAATTAGGATAAATGCTGGGTGGCTGTGGCAGGGTATAATGCCTGGTCTGTGTGTGTGTTGTTTTGCGGGGGGGTTGTGTTTAGGTGGACTGAGATGCAGTGTTCCCCAGTGTTCAGTGGGAACTTCACCCCATCAGGACACACAGTGAAGGTCATCAGTGGCCACAAGGTAGCCAAGATAGAGGGCTTCACCTTTGTGGTAAGAATGGCGTTTTTTCCTTCTTTTTGGTTGTATTTTGCAAGTGATTTATGAATCGATTTGTCTGACATGATGTTAAAAAAGAAGCAAACATAACATATATACATGTGAAAGATGGTACACACTGATGCCGACTTTACAGTGAGTCAGCACTTGATGAGTTCATGTCAAAGCTGCTGTTCAAAACAGTCTATCGATGACTGATCTGTGTTCTTCAATTCAAAACTGTATTTGAGGTCAACACAGAGAAATTTCACTTTAACAAATATAAATAAAGAACTAGTATCTAAACATTAGACAGAGTTATTGAAAGTGTCTGGTGGTCTCTGCATCCAGGACCCTGTGATCTATGAAATCTTCCCGACGTTCGGGCCGAAGTCCGGAAACACCATGCTGACCATCAGAGGAGCCTTCCTGGATACTGGAAACAAGCGAGAGGTGACGATAGGGAAAGCAGCCTGTAAGATCCAGAGGTCAGTTCAGTCACTTTTTTTATCCTTTATTTTCTTTTCTTTCTTTTTTGTTTCTTTTACTTTTCTTTTTGCATAAAAGAACAGCTCTTCAAAATTTAAGTTTGCATGTCAAGTCTCTGCCTTTTTCTGTATTTCTGGAAAGGAATTAGGGAGATTGCACCGTGCATATGTACTGTAGTGGGATTGTTTTTGTTACACATACTCAAATGTCCCTTGACATTACTGTAATTTTACTGAAAAAATGTTGCCTATGAACTGGAGGATTTGTTATTGGATTGGTCGCTCTTTTCCTCGTTCTGTCTCATTTCCCGCTCAAGCAAGAATCAACAGGAATTATCTGCAAGACTAATGCAAGAGAAATGCATGAATAGGGGCTAGGACAATGGCTACCACTGTACATGCTAACACAACAATATATCTTGTGTGTTTACTCATTCCCCTCACCCCAACCTCCACCGTCAGCCTGTCGTCCAGCATGCTGACCTGTAAGACGCCTCCACACGCTGTTCCCTCCAAGCAGCTCGTGAAGCTGACGGTGGATTCGGTGGAGCGTGACGCCCCTGTGCTGTTCACCTACAACCAAGACCCCATCATCAACAGCATCCAGCCATCACGCTCCTTCGTCAGGTTAGAGCTGTATTCATTCAAAATGGGGGTTTTCAGTCTTTTTTTCAGTTCCAATCCACAAGGTGTTTTTCTGGCCGGCAATGAACTGCTTACACGTTTGGATATCACTCAGATTTCCTTCAAATTTGAGCTCCTGCATGTCTCTTCACCTAAAAGGAGGTTACAAAAGAGAGAAAGCGAGGGCGAATGTGACTGAGAACATTTGTGGATGAGCCCAGACAGATTAATGCTTTAGTTTTACAGCAGGAGGAAACAAGTAGGAGGTGACGAGTGGCTAAACTGCTAACGCTAACAGCAGGTCCCTCCCAGCGGGGATCTACTGTGTCTCTGTCTGATGCTGACGCTAACATCCGTTCTCATCCCCCTCACTGTAGCGGAGGCTGCACGGTGGCGGCTCATGGCTTCTTCCTCCAGTCCGGCCTACAGCCCCAGATGGTCCTCACCACCGGTCAGGATGCTGAGGTGTTTCATGTGGTGAGTACAAGAAGGGTTTCATATTCCGAAATGAGATATCCATGATTTGGTTTACAAAGTTTACACAATCTGAGTTTAAGGACAAAGAGACACATCTACAGTGTAGATCCTCTCTAAGAATTATTTTCCTCAAGGCCATTTTGAGCAAAGGAACTTTTCCTGGAACATTTTAACGTACTTTCCATGCATTTTGACTCCAAGAACCTAGTGCAGGTTTAAGCCTGCCTCCCAAAAGGTCCCTATACTTTAGGTTAACAGGAAAGACCCTGCAGCATTGGGCAAGGCTGATGGGGCAACCACAAGCCTCATCACCACAACAACTTGTCACTAGTATCAATAAGCGTTTTCGGACTGGAAGAACTTTTTCATAGTTCTAAGAACAGTTGGAGGCCCCACCCTTTTGACTATGTTCTCACTGCAAGAACCGGGAACAATTGAAGTTCCTAGAAATGCCAGCCGGCTTACTTCACTGCAGCGGAGAGGAGTCCCCAGAACTATTTGGTCTAAAAACACGTAATATGAGCACTTGGGATGGGAATTTCTTTTAATGCTATTAACAACAAACTACAATTGTATAGAGATTAATTGATTTGATTTACTAATTGTTTGAGAAAAGAACCATAAAAACACTCGGGAGATCATTGCTACTTTGGAGGCTTTCCTTTCTGGCGTGTCAATCTCTCTGTGCGTCTCCTTTCCAACACCTGTTCAAACATCACATTGACATCATAAATAAAGCTGTTGTTTTAATCTTTGCGCTTCCTGAGATGCAGTTAAAATGCAAACATGAATGTGCCAAAGGAACTTTTGGTTCCTGATTTAAGCCACATTTCCACCCAAAGTACCCGGAACTTTCAGTCCCAGGAACTACTTTTCAAGGAACTAAAAGGTTCCTTCAGTCTGTTGTTGTCTGCATTTCCACGGCGGCCTAAAGACGCGCAAAGATTAGGCAAATTAGTCCGCTGACATATAAAAGAGCAACAGCTGTTTTTACACGCGACTATACAACAACAATGACGCCATATAAAGCGACGGACAGGCATCATTATTTGTGCGACACTGGAAAAATCAGAAATGTTCAGCGCTGCAAGCCCCACCCCCCAAAGTTCCTGTACTTTTGGAAAGTCCTACCCCCAGAGCAGGGACTTTTTGGGGGGTAAAATAATTAACTTAATGAACTTAATTTAGATGCTGGTCCCTGCGGTGGAGTTCCTCCAAAGGTTCCTAGTCCCTGGGGAAAGTTCCTGCGGTGGAAGCATCGCTATAGTTCTTAGTTTAGTTCCTGTTGCTCCTTATATGCTGGATCTGTTTGCTTTAAAAAAAAAGACCCATTAGAAATATCACATGATGAACAGCAGGCAAAACGGATTTTATTTTTTCAAATACCTCACTGTCACATGCATGGTATTGTCATTATACATACTAACGGCCCCCAAAAACCATCTAGAGGAAAAAAGAGTTCTTGACAATGGAAAAGAGCTAAAGTGTCGGACAAACATGAGAAGAAAGGAAATGGAAAATCCACAGTCTGATCTGAAGGATCCAGCTGTCACCTCTGACTCATGCACAGTAGCAGAGGCAGAGCGAGGCATTAAGGATGCTCTGGCTCTCCTCACCTCCGTCAGACTTTATTCTACTTATTGCAGGAAAATGATACACACACACACACATGCATGCTTGAAGCACGTCATCACCCCCTTAGACTGGCTGGCCTTTACAGCGACGGCCCGGAGGTGTTTTAAATTACCCGACCCTGAGACTCACCAGGCTTTCACCACGCTGTCTGCAGGCCCTTCAAATGTCTGAAATTGATGTAGCTTAATTATAAAGACCTTAAAAAAGGTGTTAAATGTATATAAAATGTCATCCAGGTCGTAAGTCAAATGCAACATGACTTGCTGTTTTTAATCATGAAGACATTTTGAGACTTCATGAATGCTACTGACTGATCCCAGGCATTAGGACCTGGACAAATGACACCTATGGCTTATATCTTACATTACCTGGACAGGAGGATCATAGATGAACAGATTTTTCCGGCTAAATGTACTTGTTCCCACCTGTCTGTTCACATTAGACTCAGACAACACTCGGCAAAACACTGCAAAAATCTATTTCAAGTTATAATTTCCTTGATTGTAGCGCAGAGATCTCCCTTATACTTATATGTTTTAAGATACTGGCATTCATTTCTAGAAAAATGTTCACACGTTGATTTCTATTGGTATTGGGTTGAAATATCCTTAATGCATTGGCAGATTTTTTTACCTTGTAAGAAAATAAGATGGAGAGTTTACTGTGCTTCCCTCTGTCTCTGTTTTTTGGAACATCTTCGACAACAGAATATAATATAATATGGGAAGATGTCTGACCTCCACTTCATAACACAGACACAACATTCAGAGGAAAAAACAATATTCCTTTGGCCAGTGTTGTGCAGTACTACCAAAGTTTTCATGTGGCAGCCAGAAAAGAGTCAGCGCTGTCTGAAGTAATAATACTGACCACAGAAACTACTCACCAAGGCTTCCCTCTATGTGAACTAACTGACCTTCTGATCCAGTCTTATAGTGCGCCTGGACAACAGTCTCGCAGCTTGGGTTTCATTGCAGTTGTTGCTGAAATGATACCACATCCTTTGAAAGAAAAGAGAGAAATGGAGCGTCTTTTTTTTTTATCAGTTGAACTGCACAAACCTCTTATCAAGTCCTGCTTTTACATTACCTGGACTGAAACAGAAAACATGTGACAACACGCAAAGTTGCTAAAACTTTTTTCTGAAGCAACTCAAGATTTTGTCTCTATAAACGTGGTATTGACTATTTCTGGGGGGCTTTTAACACTCGTATGTCGTTAGAAGTGGCTTCTTAAGAGTACATATTCTTTCATAGTGAAGGTGACGTTTCTTAGTGAGTCATAACAAACAAACATCCCTTTTTTTACAATGAAGGTGTGTTCTCCCTGTGTGTGTGTGTCTATGTGTGTGATGTTTGCCTTTGGGAGGCGGTTTGAGGACAAGCAGTGCTTAGTAATGATGTTATCTGTCATCCCGAGGCACACGCTGCTGTAGGTTCAGTCAGGAGATAATAATAGGCTCAGTAAAAATGCACGCTGATATGCAGAACACGTACACTCACGGAGTAAGACATCCATCTCAAATCTTAGAGACACACTATCCCTTTATCTTTGATCTGTTGTTCTTCCTTCTCTCTTTTTCTCACACACACACACACACACACACACTCCCTGCAGTGTCTCGTCTTTCAGTTTCCCTTTCCCTGGTCATTGACCTGTGTTCAGGTCAGTGGTTAATGGGTCTCTGGGGAACTCAGGCTTTGTTACACACAAACAGCGTGAACAGACGCAGCTTGAGGGCTCTGGCAGCAGGCTTATGATCCCAGAAAATTGCTGGTTCGAATCCCTGATTCACCTGGCAAGTATCTGGACGTGCATCTACCGCTGCCCCTCCCCTCAGCAGATGCTATCAAGGCTTCTTTGAGCACTTAACTTCCAACTGCTCCAGTGGAAATCCTCCGAGGGTCAACAGTAGAGGATTGCTGCCGCACGTGGAAGTTTGCAGGTGTGAATGTGTGCATCTGTATGAGGTGAAGCAGTGTGTTTGCTCAACGAATAGAGGTACAAAAAAAAAAGGTTAAAAAAAAAGGCCAGGCAAACTGGAGTTGTTCCTGAAATTAAACCACATCCTTTGAAAGAAAAGAGAGAAATGGAGCGTCTTTTTTAAATCAGTTGAACTGCACAAAATTCTCCACGTAAAGAAGTAATTTAACCTCTTACCAAGTCCTGCTTTTACACTGAGGGTCAGCAGTAGAAGACCACGTGGAAGTTTGCAGGTGTGAATGTGTGCATCTCTATGAGCTGAAGCAATCAAAAAAGACCAGGCAAAATGTACATTTTAAGGCTGTAAATAGTCACTTACATTATATACAATGCTCTGTAAGTGTTAATATGCAACAAAGTGTCCTGACATACAAAAAAGACAAGACAATTTTTTAATTTTATTTTATGTATTTCTTATACCATGGCCACTTAACACTGGCAAAAAGTGAAACTGTGTTGAAACTGAAGTTTGTTTGTGGTTAGGTCTGTTTCGCCAGTGGGTAACATTGGACACAGCAGATGCACCGTTGCTGTGGTTACCTGCAGTGTAACAGACTTTGCTCACTGATTTAAAACACTAGTTAACGGACTGGAACAGTGTTTCAGGTGACACCTGGCAGCCAATCAGAAACAAGTATTTAAGCATTAAAGTATTAAAAATCTATATTTCTACAGCCAAATACAAAAAATGACCAACAATAAGGTGTTCAGTTTCTTATTCTTTACTGGGTGTAATTTCACCTGTAATCTTAGACTAGTGGGGTTCATTCATTGAATTTTCTTTATGTGTCACCTGGTGCTCCAGGTGTTTACACCAGGGGAGTCAGGCTTCAATTCACTTTCAAGTCAGTAACACACGCTGTGACTGTCTTTTAAAGCCATGCAAACTGGGAGTCGTTTACTCTGAAAGCTTTTCTAAACTCTCTGTGTGAAGACTGGATGGCTCTAGGATGACTGAAGGACAGCGTGCTGAAGTGAACCCTTGCCCTGATAGCTCATTGTTCATTTTAAACTGGAATAACAGACCAGAGAGGAATGGCAAAAACAAATTTCTAGCTTCCTAGAGAGAGAAATGGAGAGAGAGCATGAAACGAGCAGCCTGTTTAAAATAAGGCTATCATTACTAATGATTTAGGATGGGATCATGCCCCATAGGGCCCCAGCTGTCGCCTGTTAAATTCCTTCCAGTAAACGGGATGAGTTAAGGCTCAGCCTGGGAAGGGACAGTATAAGTGTCTTATTGTCTTAACTCCTCAAAACAGAGGCAAGGATCTTTCACAAACGGACATCCCAGAGGTTTCCAACGCCAGCGGAGCGGCACTCTGGGTAATGCGAGCCAGCCTGTCATGCCTCCAGAGCTGCGTTCATAAACCTAAACGATGGGCGTGCGATCGGTTTGGTCTCCCAACAAAGAAGCCACAGCAGCTGAATAACGTTCAGCTGAGTCGGGCGAAATCTGTTCTCCAGTCGCACGAGAATCTATGAGATCTTCACACCAAAGCAGGTTGGAGAGAGGAAGAAACCAAGACTTGCTAAAAGCCAAAAGCAGAGGTTCAGCAGTCTCAGCTGGAGCCAGAGGATGAAGAAGGAAAAAAAAGAGGAAAAAAACAAAAAACGCCCAGTGTTGACTTGATATCTGCCTCTCAGATCTCCAGTAAAGCCTGGTCTCAGTCAATCTCAGCTTTCCCACAAACATGAAAGAGATTTGTTTTTACGATCTGTTGTGAAAAGCTGGCACGGTCACAAAGCCAAAGGGGGCTGCACATACACAAAAAAACAACAAAAAAGTGATCTGTGAATTGTGAGTTCTTCATCCCAGCGCTGCTTCACTGGGCTGCACCATCACAGATAGTTTGGTTTAGCTGGAGGCCTCACCGTAGCCAGACACCTGTCGCCTGCATTCACAAACTGGCTTGTTTTGTGTCAGGCTGTTCTTCCTATCTCATCCCAGCGGGCTAAATCCATCCAGCTGACACCTGAACGCCTCATGAAGCTTCTTTTCCTTTCCCATACCTCTCCTTGGCAGGGGCGGTAGATGAGAAGTGAGATGAGTGAAGTGATGAATAACGTTTTTCCCCTCAGTCAGCAGTCAAGGTGCTTCAAAGCCCCAACTGCTTCCAGTAGAGCTGCTCATTGGCAGCCAAAGGACAAGAAAATAAATGTATCAATGTAAAACAGTACAGTAAGAAACAACAAAAAAACAGGTACCTGTTGTCATGTGAACACATGCTGTGAAATCAGTGTTTTCATGTTTTGGCCTCAGTTGAGGCACTGAATAAATATTGCATAGTGGCATTAACATGAAAAACAAACTGTGTGTAACAGATTTGTTATGTACTCTGCCTGAGCAACATGTGCAAAGGGCATTCCTTTTGCTCTTGTTTAGGACAGTTGTACAAAATGTATTTGTGACGTTAATGCAGCGTCACACGTTTTATTTAGTGACACTCCACAAAAAAAACTGCTAAACACTAAACAACCTATAAAGAGGTCATTTAATCTGGAAACTCCTGCTGTAGTGTCACATTGGCTTTGCTTCCCTTTTGTAGATTAGCAGCTTATAACGTCATACTGGGCCCAATAGGGTGTATTATTTATATATATATATATATATATATGTATGTATAACATATTTAAACAGATATGTTGTGTGTGCCGTGGGTTAATATCACAATATCATTGTGATATAGTACATTTTCTGGAATGATATAAATTACGTAAACGTTAGCATTTCTGTTTTTGGCTAATCTAGATAAATACCTGAAAAATCAAGGCACTTCATCACAGTGATGCAGAAACTCTGTGAATCCATTACTGGCATAAATCAATCATACTAACTGATTTGCAACACTGACCGCAATGTCACAATGTCAAAAGGAGAGAGATATCTCGGTATAAACGTCGTAGCAAAAGTGACAGTTGACAAATTTCATCCTAACCCTCATGTGCCATGTCGTTTTGTTATGTGCATATCAAGAGAAGTCCTAAAGGGACATTATTCCAGTTGAAAGAAACCAGGCACTGCACAGTGGCTGTATGTGGTCAGTTAAAAAAGGCCAAGAAATGAATTACCTCTTGGAGATTTTGCAGATATTTGAATAACGCGCAACAATATGTAACTCAGGAAGTATCAATAAAAGATTAATGACACACATTATTGGTGTGTGGGGGGTCTTCTTTTATTTATCTCATTATGTTAAGGAAACAAATATCCATAGTATTAGGATACACTGTAAATCAGAGAGGTGAGGTTTTTACTATAAGCCCTTTGGGGTTCCTTACCACTCCTGCAGAATTCGTGCTATGTTAGTTTTTTTTTGCATTTATCACCTTTTGTGCTATTAAAATAAACTAAACAAAATTAAAACTAAAATTGTAATTTACTGTTGGTCATTTGCACGCTGGTAAAATATAAGAGTGAAAATAAACAGAGGAAGCATAAAGTTATTTTTTTTAAAAGGGGGGGGGGGGGTCAAGATGCAAAACACATTATGTGCAGTTACAAAAACATCTGATCCAAACGAGGAAAGAGTGAAATTTACACCTAAAAAGTCAAGATTATAAGCAAAGACGCAGCTGAACTGGCGACCTTCAATCCAAAGAAAATAATAATACAACACAGCATGGTAGGAAACAGCAGAAAACTCCACTGGTATAAATCACTCTAGATTTGACAAGCACTTTTGTACGTGGGAGCTCCGTTATGACTTGTCTTTTTCGCAGGCTGTTACACTAATGATCCTTCGGGGACGGCGGAGGTTTTGGGATCGCTGGTTCTCTCATCACCCCGCAGTAAACCTCTCGGCCCGCTCGCTGCCCAGCTCTCCGAGCGATTGTATTTACAGCTGCTCCCAACCTACAGCCCTTCACCTCCTCTCCCTTAAATAAGAGGAGACGTCCACTGAACAATGAAACTGACTGAGGTTTCCACTAATTCACAGGATATTTTTCCTTTCGCCGCACCCCTGGGAGAGGGGGTGGAGGAGAGGGGTTTACCCTACAGTCCAGCTCCACTCGCTCCTTATTGGTGTGCAGAGGTGGGAGGTTAATTGGATTGCTTTTGTTAGGCGACCCACCGCTACCCTCACACACACGGACACACACGCATTCAGTATGCATGCATGTGTGTGTTTTTAATGGGTTTATGTCTTTATGCTTGTGTTCAAGCGTTTGCGGATGCACGTAGCTTTGAGTGTGTGTGTGTGTGTGTGTGTGTGTGTGTGTGTGTGTGTGTGTGTGTGTGTGTGTCCATCCGGGCTGCTATAGCTCACTGGGGAGTCAGATTGGGAAGTGTATGAGGAAGTTTCAGCAGTACTTCGACGGAGCTGCTGCTACTGCAGTCAAGAGTGACTCTCCAGGGAGTCGGATATCAGTCAATGTGTTGGAAGTCAGATTTTAAACCAGTTTGTTGAGCTTATTTTGGAGCACAACAAACTTTACAGACCACAGTGCAGTGGTTCCCAACTGGTCTAACCTCAGGGTCCACATTTCTACTTTGTCATCAAGTCAGGGTCGACATAGGCTGCCACCCAGTTTGCTTTAGTTCACAAAATGAAAATATAAATGAAGTGCAGTTCAGTATTGCAGGAAGAAAGTGCAACCAGCCATTATAAACAACATAAAACGTATTGCAACAGCAGTTCAGATCTATTTTTCACAATATATTAATCACACCTTAACATGGACAATAATAAAGGCAAAAACAGGTAGAAGAAACCAAAGATTTAAAACAGGGAACAAGACAAAACAAAAAAACAAGAGCAACAGGAACACATCTACCAAATAAGCACGTATATAATTTGATTTATCTACAGCAGTTAGATCTAATTACATTTTTTCTCTATAACATTAAATATGTATCACTAAATAAGCAACAATCGAAAAGTTAAAGTTATCCTTAGTTATTTAGAGTTAAACATTAAAACACCCTGCTCATCTACATACACTGTGTGGGTGTGGTTTGATCAGATTTGATTGACAGTGACATCTCCCCAGTAATGTGAGCAAACACACCACTTTAAACATGTGACAAGAGCATAGTGTGTTAATGAAGGACCCCATCACTCATAGTAAAGTTACTAGAAGGAAGCTACAGTAATGGGGGTCTTCAAGGCTTCTATAACAGTGTTTCAGAAGCCAGTAGAGCGGGTTTGCTGAAAGTGTAAGGAGAAGAAAAGTTGTTTTCAAACCAGGTCATCACTTTGCTGTATACGACACACTGAGGTTTTTGTCCACGTTTGTCTTTTCTATTTTCTGTGTCGTACGACTCCGACTCTGCTACTAGAAGGGGAGACTTTTGAGGGACCACTATGACATGAAAGCTCGAGGGTCATGCGACTGCCGGAGACAGACAAAGTGACAAGTTTTTCGGAGGTTCGGAGGTGCTTGTACTGCATGTCTTGGTGCTGCTAGTGGTTCTGCAGGGGATGCTCGGCTCATCATCGGGGGTCAAAAACTATATGAGTCTGTGCCTTTTATTAGTCTGTACTACAACCAGTATGTCCAAAAGGATCCTAAACACCAAACCCCCTCCCTCCCTGCTCTCTCAGTATTAGTCACATTTAAACAACAGTGTGAAGGTGGCATTTGTTGAGTTCAAGAGGCGCATTGATCTGAGCACCTTTTTTTCTTTTTGGGACATCGACTCAAGGACACGTCTGCCTTTGTAGCCCAGAAGATAAACACACACTATCATTGGCCAACACAGCGCAAATATCAGCATTGATCTCTCGGCGTACAGCCAGACGAGTCTGGTTTGTTCTGAGCGCACCTGTGTACGGGAATACGGGTTTTGTATCTCTTACGTTCATATTTGCTTTGTTAATGAATAAACCACAGTCTATGTAATGATAAAAGACATCCTCATTTCATCCCCACCTCATCTTACGCACAGAAATATGGAACCTAAATCCTGGAGTCCGGACATAAACTAAAAATGGGAGGTGTCCGCTGTGATCCGAGAAGGAAACAGCATATTGACAGGCAGAAAAGGGGATAATAGATCGTTTTATAATCACTTGGCCTCTTTACTGCTCCACTTACTGTTGCTTGTCAAGTCATATCAACAGTAGCTTTCAGATTAGTGTACTCATTTATTTTCCAGTTCCCTTTTAGTCTGTCTATTGATTTCTTGTTTCTGGGAACATTGCCCCAGATCCGGATCCCAGTAACACCCCCGTTTGGATGCTGTTCCCTTGCAAGACGGCTCCCTCCCCAAAGTTTGCCTCCCACGGCTCAGTGACTTCACTGTTTACTACATTGTGTAAGAGTGTGAGTTTTACAACACTTTGCTGTTGTTGAATTTCAAGCCTTTATCAACACTGTATTTTGCATTTGTTTAGGAATACGCAAGCCACGTTTTACAGTGTGGCAGATTTCAAATAATAATTGGTTTGTACGTAATTTAAAGCTCTAATCTTGATTCACAGCAACTGTTTCTGTCCGTGTTCAATCCTCCAGTTGAGCCCTACTATATATAGTTCAACCAGGAAAAACACCACAAGGAAACAAAATGCAGATAATTTAAAAGATATTTGACGATGAGCCAGTTGATGAATTTAGTTGCCATCATAATAAACTGTAAACATTTCAATAAAACCACTGAGCTACTATCCAACTGGTATCTGAGTGTTCAGCACACCAGCCTGTACTTGATTAGTGCTTACGTGACCTCTACCATACTTTCCTCTGCCCAGCTTCTTTTCCCTTGTGTGAGTCTGTGGCTCTGTGCCATCTAAACAGTTGCATGCTGTATTTCCTCTAATAACTGCACATGGCAAAAAGAAATGTTACCACACAAACAAAAATGAGCAAACGCAGACGTGAAGTCCAGATCTCAAAAAGAGATGTTCCTCCTGAGCAGCCAACACAAGGCCCATTCAAACCTTAATGCAGTCACATAAGGTTTAGATCTTTGCCATGTAAACACAGGAGACGCCAACCTCAGCGTCTCTATCCCTGTTAGATACCCATGTTGAAACTCTGCCACACCTCAATGAAGTAGGACTTAGGGTGTTTTCTAAGCTTTTTGTCTCTCCTTGGGGTGTCTTAATGAGCACAAAAGCTGGGAAGTCTATGTGGGCTGAATCCAACATAGGATAAAACTCTGTGGTGCCCTCAGGCCACGCGTGTAAACACCTCAGTGGCTGAAAACAGGTGGTGTCTCGTATAATGTGTTGAGTATAAAAGAATCTGCCAAACTGAGGATTACTGCATGGTTGCTCTACATTGTGACGGAGTGAAGACCTGGAGGGAGCTGTCTTTACTCTGAGTAATAAAGCTCAGAGGTTGAGTGTGTGCTTGTGCGATTTATACTTTAAATCAGCGGTTCCCAACCTTTTTTGTCAGACGTACCTCCACAGCCCTATCAGATGGGCCTAAGTACCCCTTTATCAGACCCCTTTGATAGAACGAATGGCTTTATGGTATTGTTCAATGGTATTTGTAGTTTTGCATTTGTTCTACTGCCATTTGGGGTGACAGAAACTGGTTGTTTCAACCATTTACAGTATCTTTACTTTGAGCTTTTTGTTGTCTTTTTTCCAACTAGTCTTTCTGCAGTCTGAATCAACTTACAGCTGACTCCGGTTGGTGGAAAACTGAGGCATGTGTTGTGCAGTCAGCTTCACAGTTTTCCACATACCCCCTGGTATCTGCAGAAGTACCCCTGGTTGGGAATCACTGCTTTAAAGGACCAAAATGTCCTGAAAATCAGTCAAAGATGTAGAACAATTTTGGTTTTCACTTCTCCAAGGGACTATTTTAATTGTAGGACCGGGTTACTGTAAGAGCTGAGCTGTGCTTTAAGTTAGGGTGAGGCTTGATGTTCGGTATGTAGCAGTGATGGTTACATTCAAGAGTAGAGGTCAGAAAACAAATGGAGTCAATAGATGGTTTGTCACTAGTACAGCAACAACAATGTTTGTGTTTTTTTTTTTACATTGAATCTGATCAGAAACTAAAATTGGTAATATGAATGCTTCTTCCCAACCCAGATGCATACCAAGAAGTTGTACCCAAATCCACCTGAAAGAGCTGGTCTTATTTATCACATATCATGACATTATTAGTGGTATTCCCAGTGGCGATTGTAGACTCTGGGGGGCCCCACGCCCCCACAAAAATGCATTCAGTCAATTCAGTCAAAAAATCCATTCGGTCAAATGTGCTTGAGAAACGTCATTATTTACAGACTGTACTCACTCAGCGGTGCACTGTCTAGTGCCTTTATGGGAGGTTTAAGGGAGTTATAGTTGTCATTGCAAAATGTGCCAATATGAGTGGCCATCGGGGGCCCCTTTTCCCAAGTTTTTTTTGGGGGAGGGCCCCAAACATTTGCCTGGTTTGCCTCTCCTGACGGTGCACCTCTAGGTATTCCTGTTTTGTTAGCAAGAAAACAGGAAAGATGCAAGAAAAGAGAGATGAAAGAAAGAAAGATGGGTGCTCGTCCCTTACTTTAGATGCAGCACCTACAGATGGTCATGCTTCCTTTAGTTGTGCTCATGTGGCTGTGACCACCCATATGTTACTCTTCAACTTCCCTGCACACATCAAAACATGTGCCAACATCGCTGCCTAATAAGGGTGGCAAATGCCTGAACTTTAATGAGGAAAAGTGTTCCCGATCACACCACAGATCTGAACAATAGTAAATAGTAGTGTGAAAGTAGACCCGGTGGAAAATCATACAAACAAATCAAGCAAAAAGGATCTTAATGTTTGCGTGTGTCCTCAATGCCTCTTTTCTCCAGAGCTGTGTGTATGGTGAGAACCGGACGTCCATCCAGTGCACCACGCCCTCTCTGGCCAAACTGGCTCTGCAGCCGCCCGTGGTCACTAAAGTGGCATTCGTCCTGGACGGCTACTCCACGGATCAGTGGGACCTGATCTACGTGGAGGACCCCCTCTTCCAGGACCCCAAGCTCACCTCCAAGGACAACAAGAGCATCGTGGAGCTCAAGGTAAGACGACAGTAAACACCCTCAGTCTTTAGCTCCATTATAAGGCTAAAAGTTCTCAATTGTGCCATGACAGTTGGTTCTTAAAGGAGAGGAAACTGTGATTTCTTTAATTTCATTGTCTTTTATTTACTCTAATGTTTGAAAAGAATATCACCAAACAGCAGAGGTCAGAGGTGTGGGCCAGCTACAGAGCTGCATCCTTTGGTAAAGATTCAAAGTCTTGCTCAGCAGAACTCCAGCAGGGCAGACACCTGCAGGAACAGGTGCAGAAACTCAAGACACCAGCAGAAACTCTAATCGTCCAGTTTAAGGTTAAGTAAAAAAATCTCTATTTATGTGCTGTAGCAAATTTCAAAAGCTTACAGTGAGACGTGCTTCACAGATCAGCAAGAGCAGAAACCTGTTAAATTGTAAGATTTGTAGATTTGTTAGACTTTTTTTAACTCAAGATGGATTCTCAGTTTGGACCCAGGTTGACGTTCACTCTGTCGGTCGCTGCACTTTGCCTCCCAATTCACACGTCCAGCCGTCCGTGGTCCAGGTCAAGTTGGGAAGGAAACAATACAGAAAGAAAAACAGGAAGTGGAGTCTGTTTCCCATCGTTTAAACCCCCCCACCCCGGCCTCCCCATCCCTTCTCCACGGCTATACCTCTCTATGTATTCTCTCTGTTGACTTGCATTGTTCTGGCTGCCGAGGTCAAAGCTCTTGACATATTAAGGCACCACGTTCCCCAGAGCCTGTTTTAGAAACACAATGAAATACATATTTCTCCCCTATTTTCTTTCTTCCATTTTTTTTTTTTTTTTTTTTTTTTTTTTTGTTGACTGCAGCTCGACGGTTTGTGGCAGCTGTGCTGAACCTCTCGCAGGGGATCCTGGCTGGGGTTTTTTTTTTTTTTTCTTCTTCTTCTTTCTCTCTTTTCCCAGACGTGACCTTGGCCCCGATGCTAAATCCACCACCAACCCAACCTCTATGCCCCCCTTCATCCCTCCCTTCAGCCCAGACAAACCCCCTAGTTTTTACCCAGGGGGGATGGTACCAGGCATCGCACCGAAACAGGCCACATTTAACGCCATCTGATAACCCTGCCCTGCAATGGCCTCCAGTAAAGGGCAAATGCTGGGCTCATTTAGCGCCATCTGATAACTCTAGCCCCAAAATGGCTGCCAATAACAGACAAATAAAGGAATATTTAGCTGTGACTGACAGCTCTGCACCACTATGGAGTTAGGCTGCTGACTTTGGCATGTGGCCAGGCTCTTATCGCTGCCGATCACATCACAGGAGACTGAGAAGCATCTCCCTTCCAATGATCATCCTAACAGTTTATTTAGAGTGACTGGTATTACTGTGACGGCTTTCTAATGACTTTAATAACTCTCCTCTGCTGTGTTTACAGTATTGTCACGCCAACAGCCAGGAAACACACTGAATGAGGACTGCATGGGATGATCTTGTTACGAAGTGATGTCTTTGTGTGTGTCCTAATTGCAAGCAAGTGGGTGAATTAGTGGTTTGCGTTGCTGTGTTTGTAGACTGCCAAAGTGCTGTGTGTGAGAGAGAGAGAGAGAGAGAGAGAGAGAGAGAGAGAGAGAGAGGGAAAGTGCAGGAACAGGTGCGAGCCTCCACTCTGTGTCAAATTGGAAAATCCCAAGCTGTCACGCAAGGAATGTGATCATTCTCTTTATTGCCTTCTGCTGCACTCAAACAAGTGTGTGTGTGTGTGTGTGTGTGTGTGTGTGTGTGTGTGTGTGTGAGAGAGAGAGAGAGCACGAGAGAGAGATGGAATTAGAGAAACAAAAATGAACGAGAAGAGAAAGCAAGGGAACAAGAACAAGTCTGAGAGGAGAAAAAGAGCAAATTATTGCTGCCTTGTTCTTTCACAGCTTCCCGTCAAACAACACAAACTCACTAACTCAGTTACACACGCTCACGTGGACAATTGCTGTGTGTGTGTGTGTGTGTGTGTGTGTGTGTGTGTGTGTGTGTGTGCACTTCCAGTCAGATCTCAGAGGGGGTGTTTGTTGTCGTCCCGCTGTAGGGGTCACGCGACCACCACACAGTTGCTCTGTCTTACTCATAACGGCAGCAACAATCTAAATTCATGCTCAGCCCTTTCGATCACTATGAATCATGATGGACTTGGCCAAGAAGAGAGACCTTCCTCTTCAGCCTAATTTACTTCAGTATAACCTCACTGAGGATATTTCCTACACTCTTTTCCCAACACATTTGAAGTCGCCCGTTTTCAAATTCCAATATGTCCTAAACCAGCCATGAGGTTGCTACTAAAATTTACTTTCTGGGCTTTTAAAAGTCCTATAAATACTTTAAAAGCTGCATAAGGAAACTATGAAGAGTGTGAATGTTTAGGACTCCAACATGGAGGTCTGTAAATTGCAAAGAACACACTTATGTGGCCTGTGATTGATTTCTATCAAAGTACGGGGCCAGGTAAAACTCCCAGGGGGACCTTGGTAAAAAAAAATAAAAATAAAATAAATGTACTTGGAGCCCCTCCTGAACAGCCTCCCACCCTGCCATCCTCGCCAGCAGTCAGCATCTTCCAATCTGAACTTAATGCAACTTGACTGTGTATTTCCATACAAAATGAAATAATGGGCTTTAGGGCTCAAAACTGCCTTGTGATGGTATGTAACTGGGCTCAGTTCTTTTTCTCGTGCACCCTACAGGCACAGTATCCACATCATAAGGACCTTACAGGGTCCCTGTACATAACAGTAGCCCTTTTAACAGGGATCCCGCAATACTGCTGTAAAGAAGACCCGTCAGTACACCGGCTTTGCTTTTTTACACTGAACCAAACAACAGCGGCATAATGCTGCGTTGCGGAAGCAAAAGAGTCGTGACGTGTAACACAACACACAGTGTGACGCCGTCCTGCCAGCTCCTCCATTTTACACAGGCGTTGATTCAGCTCTGTTACTACCTCCGCTTCCAGCTTAACGGCGGAACAACAATGCACCCCCATTTCATGTTTCGAAATATTTTATACTAAACGGCGAGGTGGAATAATGCCGCAACATTCCCGCCTTTAACAGGCTGCATAAAAGGGGCTAGAGACTCAAGTCTGGCCAATAGCACAGAGCTCCCCCTAAGGCTGCTGCTAATTTATGTTGGTGAGTTCCAGTTTGTCCGGTCACTCCTTGCTCCTTGGTTTTTGACTCATCCTGCCTGGAGGCCGTGAACAGACCTTACCTGACAGCAGAATTTCACTTGAGTAAAGAGGTTTTTAATGTGAAGTATCTCAGTGAGGCTCTTCTCTCCTGCAGCCAGACATAAGTCACTGACAGGTATCTTTTCACCTAAAAATCATAAAGGAGCTTTAATTTTGATATTTTATTTAGCTATTTGAAGTTTTTTCCATCTCCTGTCTCGATGCACTGACCTTTGACCTTAATAATAGTCGCTTGTAACGTTGCCGGTTTGCAACTGTTGACCTCAGATGTCTGTTTTTTCTTTCCCCTTGACTCCTTCTCTTACTCCCTCCTTCCCTTTTGCTGTCTTTCCCCACATCTTCCCTTATCTCTCTCTCTCTCTCTCTCTCTCTGTTTCCTCCCCTCCATTGTAGGGTGACCGGATGGACAGGGAGGCGATGAAGTGTCAGGTTCTGACTGTGTCCAACCACAGCTGCGAGAGTCTGATTCTAGTTGGAAACACTCTGGAGTGCACCGTCCCCACCGAGCTGCAGGCCGCCACCGCCAAGGAGCTGCAGGTGGAGGTGAGACACACCTGCTATTTACAGACACCAGTTTTAGGGCGTTTTCACACCTATAGTTGGTTTGCTCTGGTTTGAATCAGTTGATGAGTTTGTACCTTGGAGCGTTTTCCCCTTGGTTCAGTTTCTTTTCACACAGAGAAAAATCCAAGCGCACCAAACTCAGCTTACTGGTCAGATGTGTGGTCAGAGGGAGCAAGAAAGTAAATACGGAAGAAGGTCCTGTGTTCTGGACTAGTGCATATTTCTGTGAGAGAAACATTGCTATGGTTGGTTCTCCGGCTAGCTGCTGCTACTAGAAACATTTTGCGTGCGCTGCCGCATCCCAGAATGCAAAGCACACCTGGCTACAGGAGCCGTTTAGCTCAAACTTGTGGAGTATACTGCGTAGTTGAGATCGTAGTCGGATCGAGGTCGGATCACGTTCCCACCACAAACGAACCGCTCCAGAGTTCGTTTGGGACTGAACCGAGACCACCTCCTCTAAAGGGTCTCGGTGTGGTTGTATTGGTCCGCACCCGAGTCTGATTACTGTGATCACACCTGCCCAAACGATCCGCACTAACCGGGCAAACACACCAGGGTTCGGTTTAACTGAACCAAACAGGTTGGGTGTGAAAACATCCTTAAATTGTTGAACCTTTTAGACATTTTACTGCCTATATTATTATTTTTTTCTCTTAAGGTGAAGCCCTGCATTTTGACACAAAAATAAGGATGTAGATGTAGACACACACACGTTAACATGCTCACACATACAGACTACAACCCCATATACAGAGATTCAGACACACGCACAGGTGCACATACACAGGTACACACCTGTGCAACAGTTGGTCAACAAAGACCAACTTTCTTTAATTAAGACAGCCTTTTGTTTATAGAGACGCCCAGATCACCACAAGTACACATCCACACCCAACCACACACACACACACACATCCTCTTCACTCCACTCAATAGACGTCTTGTTCCAGCTTCTCTGCATGTTGAGCAGAGAAAAGCTTCAGTGTGTGTTTGAAGTGGTGTCTTGATGGCAGTGCAGTGTGTGTGTGTGTGTGTGTGTGTGTGCGCGTCAGGGTGTGTTAAACTGTTTACTGATGCTCCGATTAATTTCCTTTGGCATGTTAGTGAATGAGCTCATTATCCTTTTGAAGAACACAAGAGTATGCAAACTGTTTTCTTTTCCAATAGTAGGGAGTATTGTAGAGACATCCTGACTTTTAAACTTTCCCCTGTAAATCTGCGTTATTACAATCTCATTTTCTTTAGAAAACCTCTTGAAACAAAAAATCTACCAACATGGTGAGATCATTCTGACCGTCATCCATTTCAAATGAGTTTAGTAGACAGTGTTCATTTTCTTTAACCCCGTGCACAGATACGCCTCATCCTGTCTCTCAATCACTTCTAGAAAATTCCTGAAAACAAAGGAAAACAGCAAATGCTCAATATGAGACTCTTTATGGTGGATGCGTCTTGCAGTGATGGCACTAGATTTACAGATTGTAAACTCTAGTTCCATCCATCCATTTTCTTCTGCTTATCCGGGGCCGGGTCGCGGTGGCAGCAGGGTAAGCAGCGTTGTCCAGACTTCCCTCTCCCCAACAAGCTTTCCAGCTCCTCCTGGGGGACCCCAAGGCTCTCCCAGACCAGATGAGATATATAATCCCTCCAGCGTGCCTGGAAAACCTCTAAGGGGAGGCGTCCAGAAGGCATCCTGATCAGATGCCCAAACCACCTCAACTCTAGTTCTATGAGCACAAATATTCCCGCGAGCCAAGAACGATCATGTCTGAAAGAGAGGCTTTATGTTCTGTATCAAACATCTGATCTGAGTGGATACTAAGTGGATACCATGCAGCGGAGATCCATAAAGCCGTTTCTAATGCATTTATATGAAAATTCCCCTCTGTTTGTATTGTCAGGCTCACGGAAGGAATTTTAGCAATAAAACCGTCTCATATCACAGCAGCACCTGCTTCTGAGGAGGAAGAGGCTGACTCGCCACGTAGCAACAACAAAACACACAGTGATGATAGATGGATGGAGTATGTGCAAGAAATAGTTAGCTTTTTTAATAGTCATGATTGTTTTTGTTTTTTTATTTCATTGAATTTGACTTCTTACCACTTCAGGTTTTACTCAATTTGTTTCCTGTTTTTTTTATTTTTATTTTTTTTTATTTATTTGATTCCAGGTTGATAATAATAAAACAGAAAGTTAAGACAGACTTCAGTAACTGGATCATTCTGCCGTCGGCCATACTGAGCTCTTCATTCTGCGCTCTGGGACTTTAATGGAAAACACATTCCTGCAGCGTTCCAGATCATTTACAGGAGACTTCAGTAACTCTCCTGTCCTAACGCAGTCCCTTATAAAACCAGCTCAGGGAGAATTTATTACACAGCGTGTTGAGTGAAGGGGCTCAGCATCCAGCTGTCTTGTCACTTGAATATAAGTCAAGCATCCTCTGAGTCGTGAGAAGGAGGCGTACAGTAAAGAAATGTCAGAGGAAACCCCCCCACACACACACACCCATACACACACACACCCATACACACACACACACACACACTGTCTTTTATTGATGATAAAACAGTTTAAACAGGATAGAATATTTTAGGTTTAACTCACATTGTAACTAACTCACAACTCACATGATCGGTGATCATACAAAAAGTCATTTAAAATTAACTTTTTGTCTTAAATTTAAGGATTAAAGAGTAACTTAACACCCCCTGAAAATGCTGATTGTAAAGACGTGATGTACAGGTGTACTCCAGGACCCCGTGACATCATCGTTGGGCGTGGTCAGAGGTGAAACAAACTTAGTGAAGTAAAACAAAGTTACTCTTTAAAAAACTTAGAGATTAAAATCTAACAGCACCATTCAACGAATTATAAGTCAGTAAATACATATAAATGATAAAACTGACTGTATATAATAACGTTACAGCTTCCTTGTTTACAACAAACAGCCTCCAAACATCCTAGTGGTTTGATATTAAGAGAAATGTCTAACCTCTATGATACAGACTAATATTAGATGCTCCAGACCAGACGATATCAGCCTCATCGCTGTTGACTTGTGAACTGGCCATCAGAGGGAAAGCCTTTATCTCAGGGGGATGGTCAGCCAATATCCCTTAGCTCCACAAACCCACACAAACCCACACACACACATTAATGTATCCCCTACCTCCAGACATGCACAGATACAGACACACACACACACCGTCCCATCTGCAGCAGCAGGCAGCAGTAGAAACCTCATTTTCACTAAACCTAATAATGGCAGAAGCAATATCACTGATGTAATCTGCCTCCAGACTGTGGCAACACACCCTGCGTGTGTGTGTGTGTGTGTGTTATTGCATACCATATGTCTGAATGCCAGTTTCATGCCTTTTAAATGCTTGCGTGTGCACCATATATGTCATGCATGACCTACTGTGCGTGTCATGTATACAGTGGTGGTCACTGTTTATCAAGCAAACGCCTACATATAGTAAGAGTTTGAATCATAGACTGTATTTAAAGATGGACGACGTGTCTCCACTTCCTCCCACTGTACCATCTTGGACTGGTGTTATGATCGCCATACACCTGCCTGAACCAATCGTGAACACACCACAATCAAAACACAGTGGCCAATCATGACGTCACACCCCCTTTTTATAGCATCAAATAACTAATTGACACCAAACTGATCAGAAAAGTGAACACCTGAACCTAAAATGACAGAAACCATCTTTGGGAACATTTTATTTGTCATGGACTTTTCAGTTTGGCCCATGTGCCATCCGCTAACATGGAGGGGGCGGGGTTTATGACACATACTGCAGCCAGCCACAAGGGGCGATCCAGAGTGGTAACACTACTTCTTTGACTGCAACCACTGCTCCTGCTCACCGTTTCAACACTTGTTGCTATCACTGCTGGCAAGTCGTGACCTGCTGATGTCACTCATGCAGCACATGTATCAAGATTTAGGGTTAAAAGTCACATTTCTATTTATATTTGAACGTTTACCAGCTACCTGACCTCTGACCTCCCTATGGATAGAGGATACTTTAATAGTAATTATTAATGTTATTGAAATTAATTCCCTTCACTCTATGACACCCCAAACCCCTTCGCTTCTTTCAGTGGCGCCAGGCGGACTCCATCAGGCATCTGGGCAAGGTGACGCTGGCTCAGGAGCAGGACTACACGGGCCTCATCGTGGGCTGCATGTGTGTCAGCCTGCTGCTGCTGCTGCTGGGATCGCTGCTCATGTGGAGGAGGAACAAACACATCGACGGTAAGAGCGGAGATGTCAGGTTGTGGCAGGGTCACAGGGTCAAAGGTCAGTTCACTTCTGACATCCTAAACTCTGCTTTAGTCTTGATTTCACAGTCCTTTGTAATGTCATCTGCTCTGAAATATTATGTTAATCCGACTCTCCAGTCAGGTCAGGTCCGGTTAGTTCATGACATGTTTGGCAGGAATATTTGCAAATTTTTCCGTAAGAGGGTAGCAGCACGAGTGAGAAGCAGGCGAATGTGGACACAAACAGAGGAAAATATGTAAATTGTAAAAATCTACCAAAAAGAATGAAATATGTGAGTGACATCAAGATTTTAAAAAGTCATAATTTACCTATCTCAAATAAAGATATGACAAAATAAAGATGTGAAGTTAGTGACATATAAGTATATATATGCAAAAATACAGAGAGAGACAGATTAAACTATACAATATAATATACAATATGCATGTCCTGTATATGCATGTAGTAAAATGCCCTGTATCAGCGATAAGTCAATCGTAGCTTCAAGTAGTTTATATTTTAAGTTGAATTAAAAGTGAACTGACCCCAGCCCTGGTGTGTTATCCTGAATGTGAGTCTTTGCTTGTGTGTGTGTGTGCATGTGCATCTGCATCTGCTGGGTTTTGTTTTGCCTGGTGGGTTTACAGTAAGTTTGTGTGTGTTTGTGCTGCTCTGGTGAAACGCTTTGCCTTTCTTAGTAATTCTCTCATCTTTCCCTCTCCCCTTCATCTTTTATGTCACTCTTCCTCTCTCCCCCCTTTCTTCTCTGTGTCTCATCATTCTGTCTCTCCCTTTCACCTTTCCTCCAACGCACTTCTTATCCCCTCATGTCTTATGCCATGCCTTCTTCACCCCCCCCCCTCACTCTACTTCTAGATCTGTCTGAGGTGTGGTATGATGGCCGGGGTCACATCCAGCATCTGGACAGGCTGGCTAACGCAAGGAGCGTCAGCCCCACTAACGAAATGGTCTCCCACGAGTCAGTCGACTATAGAACAACCTTGCTGGAGGGTAGGTCAACCAGATAAGCCCCTCCCCACCCCCAGCTCACATCTCCTCCCATCTACCTGCTTCCCTCCCTGCGGGGCTGAACGCTATGCTAGCCGGCATGCCTTACATGTTCTGAACTAACACCTGTAGGCTTAAGGAAATCTAAGTTTTTGAAAGATTTTGAATAATTTGTTAATAATTAGTAAGTAAATAATAAGTTTTTTGAATCGGTTGATTAAAATCATCCATGCACCCAGTGTAGATCATCATAACCCCAGTGTTACCGCTCCCTGCTAACTCTGTACTACACATACTGTTGGAATAAGTTACTTACAACTTACTCTTACTTTGACAGAGGTATCTCTGATTTTCATGACGCATAAACATCCATTCATGTTAGAAAAGGAACATTTCTCATAACTTCAGATCTTTCCTAGTCATCACTATTGGAAGTTTTTTTTTTTTTTCCTGTATCTAAATTAATCAAATGATTGTTGACTTTTCATGGTGCAGATTCATATAAATGCAGCTCCTGTTGCTGGGCCATGAAACCAAAGCAGTATACTAAAAAAAGGCTACAAAAGCTAGCCTGGGAACCAGACGAATCTGCGAGCTCATGTTTTATTTGCTCTGGCAGATGCGTCTGGTCCCCCTCCCATTCAGACAGATGCCCAGCCGAGCCCAGATGCTGTCCCGCCAGTCACAACTGTTTATCTAATATGAGGCGGGTTTGATACGATGAATGTACAGAGGAGCGCCGTTGAGGTATTTTCGTAAAACAACCAAGATGGCTGCCGCTGATGTGGAACGTTCTGAATCCACTATCACGTCAGTATTTAACGAATTGGGCTGTATATTCTCTCTAAAAGAAGAACAAACAGCTGCACTTAAAGCTTTTGTTATTAAGAAAGATGTGTTTGCCGTACCTCCGACAGGATTCGCTCAGCGCTACGTCACATGTTTCGTTGTTCTGATTGGTTGTAGGTCTATCCAATTGTGTCCAGGGGCTTCACAAATGAACTGAGAGGTTCCAGACTAATTCACATTTGAGAATTGGTCTGACGATGGCAGGCTATAAAAAAGCTCCATGCAGCTGCAGAATAAATGATGATTCTCTGTGGGTTCGTCCCAGCGAGTGACCCCTTTCATATCACACATAGTGATTTGATTAATTATTAGAAAAATACTAACTAGTGGAACTCTGCAGGTGTTAAATTATAAAAGGCTGCCAGCATGATGCAAAGTAACCTTTTGGTAATAACAGGTTTTGCATAATATGGCCTGTCGATTCAGACACATAGGCGTTAAATATCTTCACCTCCCGTCAGTTGATTTGTCCGCTGCAGAGTGATTATTAGCTGAAGACAGTCTTCTGTCACTTCACCTCCTGTGGAAAGGAAAAGAAAAAAAGCATCCCTGCTTGTTCAACTGTCGTGTTATATTTAGCTTAACACAAATCACTCAAGTGTGAGCACAACAAAAACTCTGCTGGTGAGACATTTTGGAGTCTTGAGTTCTCATCGCTAGTAAGTCGACCAGCAGGCCAATCTTCCAAAACGTTGATGGACTCTGTAGACCCACCTGTGGTTTTAGTTTCCTAAGCTTGAATCCTGAGGGTGTGAGGGGAGCTCCATGTATTATGATCCTGAGTATGATGGGCGAAGCAATTTTCCTGCTGCTAAAAAGTGACTTGAAAGGCTTAAAATCTGAGAAGGCAGACTTACTAATGCTTGTCCTCGGGGAGAGCTGGGGTGTAGGATCAGTGGCAGATAATTCATATATGGTCCATATGTGAGCTGTAAGTCCTCTCTGTCTTCTGATTTTTGAATAAAATGTAGATTATCTTTGCATGCAGTTTCTTTGCGTTTATTTTCCTTCCACTAACAGCATCAGAGGAGAAATCAGAAACGTTGTTTTTCTAGCTCAGCTACCCTCCATTGCAGTGTCAAGTTGCTCTCTGCCTTTGTAGCCGTCCCTTTCTGATCATGTAACACACCTTGACCTCTGGAGGCCCCGCTGATACAGTCGCTGACCTTTGACCCCCCTCCATCTCCTCTGCTTCTCCAGATCAGGGCACCGACAGGCCCGAGACATGCCGGGCTCCTCCCATCTACGGGGGCAATGGGGAGCTGCTGTCTCCCAGACTGGGGGCACTGGGAGGTGGGATGGGGATGGGTCTGGGAATGGAGGGCGAGCTGGTTTCACCCCTACTGATGGCCCCGGTCCACATTGATCCGTCCTGCCTCCACCCAGACCTGCTAACTGAGGTGCAGCACGTGGTGATCGCCAGGGAGCAGCTGCTGCTCCACCTCAACCAGGTCATCGGCAGAGGTCAGTCACAAACACTTTCTTTACTGATCATTTTTAAATATTACGTGTCACTAGGTCTGTCTATGGTAATGTTTTTTCTTTATTTTGGTAAAAGAATTTGAGGCTAATTGGACATTACTGTAGTGTTTTAGCACTGCTTTCATCAAACAGTTTGGTCAGTACTGCGTTTTTTTTTTGTATTTTCTGTTCATTTTTGTATTGTAGGTGTGTTTTCTTTTGTCTGTCCATCCATGGTACTTCTCATGATAGCTACCCAGTGCTTCTTGTTCTTACTCTAAACAAGGGGAAATGTAATATGCACCCTTTCCTGTGCATTTCCTGACAAAAAATTGGTTTTTTTCAGGAAGGAGCTACTGGGTGCTAATGTGGAAAACAAAGTATTATTATTATTATTATTATTTATTTAGTTGAAAATGTTATAGATAAAGATCCAGTCAATACAAACTGCTGTGTCAAAGCTTTTAAAGCATATATGCAGAACTGTGCAATCATGTGTAGCAACAAAGCCAGAACATATTCAGGACATGAGGGTGATGCAGAGCTTTTGATGCTCTGTTATCACTGAAGAATGCATTAAAGAGCCTTGTGAGGGGGGATTATAGCTTTTTACAGCAGCTACAAATGGATGTGCATAATCATAAATAGCAATGAAAAATAAAAGAGGTAAATAATTCAATAAAGCATAAAAGATTGTCTGACCAATCAGTGGTCGCCTAAAAACAATTATTGTATTAATACTGATATCCATCCATGTGTTCATGCTAATCTGCTGAAACACAGAGCTGAGATCAATAACAAATACTTGGACTCTCGTAATAGTAGCCACCACTGTTGTCCCACTTCATGTTTGTTCCTGCATCTATCCTGTAAAGAAAACGTACCACAGACATCATTTTCTGAATGTTGCACCACAGGACTAAGCTTCATATAGTGTATACAAATAATTCTTACTTGATTGATTGATTTTATTTATGGATTATCAAACACAGGGGGAAAAAAAACAAAAAATCCAAAGGATAACATGTTCACAAAGTGAAAACACTTATTTCCAACATGGTCCCAAGATGTTAGGACAAAGAAAAGACAAAGAAAACACAAAGAAACACAAGACATTCAACGTAAAAACCAAACAGCACAATCCTGAAACTCAAAAGCACATCGCCACAACTTAAGAAAATAACTCCCACATCAATAACAAGAACAACTAAAGTGACAACATCATTGCAAATTTCATAATAAATCTGTTACTCTCTTCCATAAAAAAGTCCTAACCTAGCCTCTATAAGCCCCTCTCATATTTAAAAACTTGATGTGTAACTATCAATCAGATAGTTATCATTACATATTTTTATTTTTTTTATACTCTATTGCAAGAGTCACTAAATTTACTCCCTTTTATGTACACTATGTAGATATTTTTATTCTTGCATTATCAGATATATACGGAAGCCCTGAGAGTCAAGTGAGAAAAAAAAATTGTCTGATCTAAATTGTTTTCCCTCCTGTGATTATGACTTACTTACTTCACTAGGTGAAAAAATGTGTTTTAAAAATTTCAGTTTTTCAAGGATCCTTTTTTGTTTGTTTGTTTTTTCATCTGTGAAAACTAGTGTGAAAAAAAGATTATCCTGGCAATAAAAGTTTTTCACCTGTGCTTAAGTCATAAACACAGGAGAGAAAACAATTTTGATCAGACTTTGAAAATGGATCACTAGAATTTGTTTTTCTCACTTGCCTCTCAGGGCTTCCATAGCTATATGTTTGCATTAAGAAAGTTAAAAATACAACCACGTGCAAAAAAGAGACACAAAAAAGGCTAAATTGCTAATACAAAGAAGCCATTACAGCTGAATAGCTAAATACCTAATGAATAGATCTGTTAAGTGTTTGTAATCACATACTTCAGTACATTAACCTCTACTTTCAAGGCTCTATCCAAATATACGTTTCCAATCTCTCTTATGTTAAAGTCTGTTTATAGTCTTTTCTGTTTTTATTTGTTTCTAGGCTTTACATCCAATACATTTAGCATCCAGCGTCTTAAAAATTCATGTTTCTAACTTCTGACCTATGACAAATAATAACAAAAACATTATTTCTTTGCAAACAATTCATGATGGGATTGTAGCTGATGTGGAGTGATACTATTATCCAGCGAGCTTAGATTAAATTTGGGATTTATGTAAAGCTATACAAAAGCTAAAGTCTCCCACAAAGAGCTTAATTGCCAGCTTTATCAAACCACAAGCTTGACGTGCAGACACAAAATCAGCTTTAAGTAGGCGGGTCAGACCCACAGATCAAATTCAACATCAAGAGGAGAAAGACCCCCAAACCCCTCCATGTCGCAGAAAACGGCCCTCTGCCCCCTCCGCTGAATTATCCCCTGAAGAAAAGAGCCTGGATTTCGAGGCAGGATTTTTAAAGTGGCGTAGGATGATTTGTTCACAGCTAGTATTCCCAGGGTCCATTGTTGGGAGTCGTAATCCAACACCCTCAGCCATCTGCGAGGACGTGATAGGAGAACGCCGCGCTCATTTTATTCCTGCACCCCTCCCAGTCTGGGACAAGCCCTCATGTCTTAAGAGATATAATTCAATAAAATGCACAATAACTCAAGGGGGTTTGGCATAGCCTATTAGCTTGCGTGAGGTATTAATGAATAAAGCTTCATACTGGGTTACTTGAGGGGGCAGATTTAGTGTGAGGGTGATGGTAATTTAAGATAATTAGAATTAGCTGTTAAAGGTGTGAAAATAGGCAAAACACACATACAGTTGTGGTCAAAAGTTTACATACACTTGTAAAGAACATAATGTCATGGCTCTCTTGAGTTTCCAGTTATTTCTACAACTCTGATTTTTCTCTGATAGAGTGATTGGAACAGATACTCCTTTGTCACAAAAAACATTCATGAAGTTTGGTTCTTTTATGACTTTATTATGGGTTAACAGAAAAAGTGACCAAATCTGCTGGGTCAAAAATATACATACAGCAATGCTAATATTTGGTTACATGTCCCTTGGCCATTTCCACTTCAATTAGGCGCTTTTGGTAGCCATCCACAAGCTTCTGGCAAGCTTCTGGTTGAATCTTTGACCACTCCTCTTGACAGAATTGGTACAATTCAGTTAAATTTGTTGGCTTTCTGACATGGACTTGTTTCTTCAGCATTGTCCACATGTTCTCGATGGGGTTTAAGTCAGGACTTTGGGAAAGCCATTCTAAAACCTTAATTCTAGCCTGATTTAGCCATTCCATTACCACTTTTGATGTGTGTTTGGGGTCATTGTCCTGTTGGAACACCCAACTGCGCCCAAGACCCAACCTTCGGGCTGATGATTTTAGGTTATCTTGAAGAATTTGAAGGTAATCCTCCTTCTTCATTATCCCATTTACTCTCTGTAAAGCACCAGTTCCATTGGCAGCAAAACAGCCCCACAGCATAATACTACCACCACCGTGCTTGACGGTAGGCATGGTGTTCTTGGGGTTAAAGGCCTCACCCTTTCTCCTCCAAACATATTGCTGGGCATTGTGGCCAAACAGCTCGATTTTTGTTTCGTCTGACCACAGAAATTTCCTCCAGAAGGTCTTATCTTTGTCCATGTGATCAGCAGCAAACTTCAGTCGAGCCTTAAGGTGCCGCTTTTGGAGCAAGGGCTTCCTTCTTGCACGGCAGCCTCTCAGTCCATGGCGATGCAAAACACGCTTGACTGTGGACACTGACACCTGTGTTCCAGCAGCTTCTAATTCTTGGCAGATCTGCTTTTTGGTGGTTCTCGGTTGACTCTTCACCCTCCTGACCAATTTTCTCTCAGCAGCAGGTGATAGCTTGCATTTTCTTCCTGATCGTGGCAGTGACAAAACAGTGCCATGCACTTTAGACTTACAAACAATTGTTTGCACTGTTGCTCTTGGGACCTGCAGCTGCTTTGAAATGGCTCCAAGTGACTTTCCTGACTTGTTCAAGTCAATGATTTGCTTTTTCAGATCCGTGCTGAGCTCCTTTGACTTTCCCATTGTAGCGTTTGTGGGCGTTTGTATCCAATGAGCCCTATTTAAATGGCCTCAGAGAAGTCACCAGCTGTAGTCACTCATAATCACTCACAAGAAGTTAAGAGGCCATGCTATGAAGCTCATTTCATTGACACAACTTTCTAACTCACCAAAATTGCTAATTCATGTTGCTGTATGTATATTTTTGACCCAGCAGATTTGGTCACTTTTTCTGTTAACCCATAATAAAGTCATAAAAGAACCAAACTTCATGAATGTTTTTTGTGACAAAGGAGTATCTGTTCCAATCACTCTATCAGAGAAAAATCAGAATTGTAGAAATAACTGGAAACTCAAGAGAGCCATGACATTATGTTCTTTACAAGTGTATGTAAACTTTTGACCACAACTGTACAAGAGTCAGTCATACAAGTTGTTTTCAAACTAGCCAGTTGTTTTCCGTGGACCAATGTGCATGAAAAGCTGCATGCACTGTATGAAATCACCTTGATCCTTCTGCTCCAAACTTTAATTTTTCTGTGTCAGCAGTGGAAAGAAATATTTTCATCTGATATCTGGAAGGGCTGTGATCATAGAGCCAACTGGCAGGACACATGATCGTAATCATAGTGGCTCTGTCGAGAAGAAGGCTTCAACAAGCCAAGATATAAACGAAGGATGCTGATTGCACAAAATCCAAAAATCGCCTGCAATGTCTTCCTGCAAGCTAAGTTGGTAATTTAGATGGTGCCACACAGTTGTTACCATTTATGGGCAAGATTTAGAAACTGTGGTTTACTTAGTCGTTTATGAGTACATTAAGGAACTAGTCATGGAAGATATCATCAGAATCAGATTGAAGTTTATTGGCCAAGTATGTTCACATGTGCAAATGATTGGAATCTGGTCGTCGGTAGCTCTCAGTCTACTTCTGTGCCGTGCCAAAATAAATCTACATGCTCTAGTGATGTTTCTTAGTCACAGTGAAATTCAGATGGCGGTGCTGCAGTGTCACCAATGAAGCATCGAATTTTATGTCTGCTGTCTGTTCTGCTTGGGCCTCAAGGGTTCTAGTAAGCCATTACAGCCAGGTTTGTGATTAAATCATTGGTTTATGGGGAGCACAGGTAGTGCAGGGTCAAAGTTCCCACTTACCAAAGCAGAGAAAAGATAAAGTTCCTAGTAACGGTACCTCGTGCTTTTCAAAGACTGCACCTGGTTATGTTTGGAGGTGGGATGCCGGTGAGGGATCACGTCCTTGTCGCTCCAATAGTGCCTCGTATTGGTTGTTCGGGACACCTGCATGGAGGGGAGGTAGGAGCCAGAACCTCCCTCCCAGGTGAAACTCACTGGTGACAGGTAGTCAGTACACAAACGTGTTACCTCAGCAACACACGTGAGCTCAAAACACAAAACAAAACAAGAAATCGCTGGTTAACATCCAAGAACCAGCTGATTCTTGCCAACTGACATGGGTCATGGCCGCCATTGTTCACCTGCTTCACAGCTGGACCTCGTTGTCAGCAGGACTGAAAGTGGCGCATCTCACGTGTCTCTGTCTAAAATGGACCTCTTTCAGAGAGAGCTTATTTTGTGTGGGGTGAAGAAATGTTATCTTCACAGGTTTGAACATGAGCTTTTCAACTCGCTGATGCTGATTAATTCTGACTAATACATCATGTTGTAACCTGCAGGTCACTTTGGCTGTGTTTTCCATGGAACTCTGCTTGAGCCTGACGGGCAGAAGCAGCACTGTGCCGTCAAGTCTCTGAACCGTAAGTACAAACCCCCTTTACATGTACATAGGTCAGCCAAACCCTGTAGAAATAAGGAAAGTGGCATTTTCCCCCTTAACCAACACAAGAACAGTGAGCTAAGCATAAAAGTAGTTTTTCAGCAATGCCCCGCTTCACATTCCTACACATTCATCCCTACCATCTTCCCAGTAGCTTTAGCAGTTTTACTGGAGAAGTTTGGGGGTGAAGTGCCCTGCTGAAGGGGGTTTTGTGCAAGAGTGTTGCTGCTTCCATTTACAGTTGACAGTTGAAAATGGGAATTACATTATTTCTGATGTCATGGATACCTGCAGTTAAAGGGAAACTCCGGTATTTTAAAACCTGGGCCCTATTTTTTTTTCTAAATGACTAATAGTTACCAAAAGTTTTGGAATTGCTCCAGTAGATCGCCTCCGCCAGCATCCGCGAACGGGCTGCAATGTAATCCTTGCAGGCAATTGCACCTGTGAAAAGTCTGTCCACTAAAAGTGCTTGTTGTTGCCGCTGACAGGCTCAGACTGTTATTCTAAGTGTCTGACAACAATATGGAACGATCCCTATATGAGAAATACCGGAGTTTCCCTTTAAGTTTTTTGTTTTTTTGCTCAAGAGTACCAGAAACATTTACACATTTTTAATTCAACCAATTAATGTTGCTGTATCTGTATGTTGATTTTAAATCATGACATACTAAAAAATCTAACTTAGAAGTGTTTTCAAAAACACGCAGTCTTGTAAAAATGATATTTGTTGACTGTTGACTGCGTGGGCAGCCATGTTTATGTAACGTCTTGTCATGAGCTAAGGTTTAACGAACTGCTCCTGACCTCCTGACGTTAAAGTTTTATGTTTTATTTTTTTTATAGGGACCCTAGTTATGACTCACAATCAAATGCAGAACTTGTTCTTCAGATTCCCCCTCAGAACACACACACACTCAACACTCTCTCCTTGTCCAAACATATTCACATCCAACCACAATTATTCCATCTGCTTATATTGCATACTGATTGTATGATATCACAACGCTCCAATAGCATTAAGGATCTCATCTCATCAGTGCCCCGAATCCTTTTTGGCTGAGTTGATGGTGATGAATGAGCGTCTGATGGTGAGGACGGCATTAGGGTCCCCCCTAATCGTGTAACCTGTCAGATGGACCAGGGAGATTGATGCTGGAGTAATATAGAGGAAAGCTCAATGCAGTCACAAGGAGCCAGCAACCACAGTGGGGTGGGATGAGCTCGGCCTGCTGGGGTTTTGTCCTCTGGGATTTGGACCTTTTTATTAAGTTTAGCGACTTCTCAGGGCACCATGTCATTGTTTTTTGCTTTCTTTTGTTATATTTGAGACCTTGAGTTGATGCTTTTATGCTAATTACTAAGACAAGTAGTTGAAAGTAGGAGAGCCAAATACACATACACAGTATTTCCAGAATGATTAGTGTATGATAGCACAGCAATAAAGTCATTTTCATCCTTAACTTTCAAATTGAGGCTCTGAAATCAAATGTCATCTCTTTCTATCTTTGGGGTCTAACCTCAGTTGAAGGCCAATCAGCTGGTTTCTCCAGGCCTAAAGAGCTTCCATCTCTAACCAGATTACAGCAGAGCCAGTGGGGCTAAAGTGCGGGACATCAGAGGCAGGGATGCAATTGGCAAATGGGAGTTTGGCGTGGGTCAGGTCTGGGTGAGGACATTCGGGGAGGGTTTTTTTTTTAATATTTCGCTTGACACCATCATCATCCTTTTTTCCCAAAGGTATAAGCAATGACCTTCCTGTGGATGTCAGTATAGCAGAGTTGCTCCCTGTCTTCCACTGTAGTCTGAGCTATACTGTACTTTTCAAAAAATAAATCTCCATCTCCTCCCTCCCTTTACTCGCTCTAGAACGTAAATGTTTCTTCACCTCCAAAATGTTAATGTGTTTTTCTTTTTCTATGAAGGCATCACAGATCTGGAAGAGGTGTCCCAGTTCCTGAAGGAGGGGATCATCATGAAGGACTTCAGCCACCCAAACGTTCTCTCTCTGCTGGGAATCTGCCTGCCGCCAGAGGGCTCGCCGCTGGTGGTTCTGCCCTACATGAAGCATGGCGACCTGCGCAACTTCATCCGCGATGAGGGACATGTACGGGCGCACACACAATGCATGCATGTTGTGATTTGTTCGCAGGCTCTTGCAGTACATATTGAGACATAAATACATGCTGTGGTGAAATTCTAAGGAACCCTGTTCAGTAATTGTATTACTTTAAGATGATGTGCAAAACAGTGATTGCAACACTACATCCTGCATAGATCAGTCAACGCAGCACAAGTTGAAATTAAAAATGATTTCAAACCAAGCGAGCCGTTTTGTCTCCCAGTTCTCTGATGGTTGTGTTTCCTACAGAACCCAACAGTGAAGGACCTGATGGGCTTTGGGCTGCAGGTGGCCAGAGGGATGGAGTATCTGGCCAGCAAGAAGTTTGTCCACCGAGACCTAGCTGCCAGGAACTGCATGTGAGTTCACATTTATTCATTCAATATCACGTGAGTGTGCATTATATATAGAGCAAGCTACAATAGATCAGACTAAAATGGAACTGAATACTAGAGCTGCAACGATTAGTCGATCGAAAGAAAATTAATCACCAACTATTTTGATAATCGATTAATCGTTTCAGTCATTTTTCAAGCAAAAATGTCAAACATTTGCTGGTTCCAGCTTCTTAAATGTGAGGATTTGCTGCTTTTCTTTGTTGTTTATGACAGTAAATGAAGAGTCTTTGGGTTTTGTCCAAAAGAAGCAATTTGAAGACGTCACTTTGGGCTCTGGGAAAATTGTGACGAGCATTTTTCACAAATTTTTGACATTTAATAATCGGCAGATTAATCGATAATGAAAATAATCGTTAGTTGCAGCCCTATTGAAGGGAAGAAAAGGGAACGGAAAAGGCATAGTACAGCATATTCATACACTTGGAAGAATACAAGAGAACGTTAAAGAACATTCAACAGAGTCAAGTAGAAAAGAGTTAAAGAGCGTGAGAGAGCAAGGTGAGAGAAGGAGATCATTGATGAAATGAAAAGAAAATGAAAAAGAACACAGAGAGAAGGAGAGAATTGGGAAGACCAAAGATAAGAGCAACATAGAAAAATAATAAAAAACATAACAATAGAAAGTAATTTCTTCTTTGTCCTGACAGGCTGGACGAGAGCTACACAGTGAAGGTGGCAGACTTCGGCCTGGCTAGAGACGTTTACGACAAAGAATATTACAGCATCCACAACAAGAGTGGAGTCAAGCTGCCAGTCAAATGGATGGCTCTGGAGAGTCTGCAGACACACAAGTTCACCACCAAGTCAGACGTGGTGAGGACTCGTAAAATAACTTTGTAAAAGTGTGCTATAAGTGTGTGTAAGGACAATAGTGAGATAAGGAGTTCTGTTTTCTTGTTTTTCCTATAGTGGTCATTTGGCGTGTTGCTATGGGAACTGATGACCCGTGGCGCCCCACCATATTCTGATGTGAACTCCTTCGACATCACCGTGTTCCTCCTGCAGGGGAGGAGGCTGCTGCAGCCCGAGTTCTGCCCTGACGCCCTGTAAGTGCGCACACACACACACACACACACACATATATATACACATACTTTTCACCTGTCATTCACCTCCTCTAGCAAAGTGCCACGGCTCAGTTAGTGTGAGCGATCTACTGTAGAGCTGCACTTAAATACATCATGAAGAGAAGAGGTAAAGAGTCTGAGATCAGGAGAGGGCAGCAGGGAAAAACCGTGAAGGTGAAAGAGCTGCATAAGCAGTGGAAGTCATAAATAAAAACCACTCAAGTTTAGACCATCCATCATCCACCTCAAGCAAGAGCCTTAAACACACGCACAGCTCCTCGGTCTCTTCAGTCGAGCGTTACAACTCATCGCAGCTGTGGGTCAAATAAAAGTCACTTTTCTTGCTTTACCACAAAAACACAAAGCACGTTTTAAATGGAAAAGCCAGTATTAGAGTATTTCTTTTTTATTTGTCTCTTTTTGTTGCTAAGCACTTGTTGCTGTGGTAGTTAAGTGTTGGCAGTCCTGAGATGACCTTTTTTTTTCTTGAGTTTTCTATCAACAGAGTTTGAGGTTGTTGTTGTATTTTCGTTGGATCTGTTCACATCAGAGTTTGCCAGGCGAAATCTACTGACATGCTGCGGTGAAACCAGACTGTTTAACCCTTTCAGGTGAACGTAGCGGTGTTTTATATCTATGGTGGTAGCTCTGAACAGAACTTTATTTACGATCTTCAGAAAAATGTATCTTTTCTGCTGATAAAATGCCGCCACTACCTGATGTGGCTAAAACAAGAGCAACCTCTATTTTGTGAGTAATGAGTGATAGAAAGAAGCAAAACATACAGTTATTTATATAAAAATGTCACATCAAATCACAGGAAAGTATTTCAGTGTCAATACAGCACACACATCAATTCACTTAACACTACAGTATCTGAACTGTCCTTATCTGTTAAACTCCAAACCCACTGGTACTGTGAAACAAATGCCAAGTGTGATCTCATACCGTGTAGATAACATCATGAGGGGCACTGCATGTCTATAGTGTGGAAATTAAGAGGGGAGTGGGAGTGTTCAGGTGAGGGAGGCAGAGGCCCAAAGTTCCCAAGCTGTAAATTAAACAGAGACATCAGGAGATGATGCATGTCTGCACACATTCCCGCAATTCTTCTCTCCTGATTGTTCACAGTATCTTTCACAGATACCTTGGACGTGTGGTAACGGGGCCATTTTTCTTAATTCTTTAACAGTGACAGGGTGGCTCTGTCAAGTCAGGGAAAGAAAAAAAATAATGGCAATATCAGAGGCGTCAACTTCTGACAGGGTAAAGAGTTTTGTTGCAAAATGATTAAAATTATGATGATTGTTGGTGTGAAAGTCAAACTTATCTTTGAGACACATTGAAGTAATTAGCTGTTGTAAGACCTTTTGGTTTCATATGCATAACACCAGTGAGGGAGGAATAACTTACAGTCTGTTTGTCGACTACTGGGTGATTAAATGAACTATTAATATCTATTGCAGCATTTTAGAATGAAGTTGAAAACATAAAGCTGCCTGGTTCAAATGCTAATGAAGGTGATTTATTGTTGCATGGAAAAACTGTACAGAAGGAGAAGAGAAGCAGAACTTCATGCTGCAGACAGGAGTCTAAAAAAAGAAAATGTCAAAACATATCACAAATGAAATAGCAAATGAAAAGAATGTAACAGTGAAACTCAACAAGAGGAAAACAAAAATGAATGATCAATGAATCGATTGACTAAACGTTTTAGTACTACATTCAGTCCAGTTTTACTTTTGTGCATGTTGCTATTTCAGAAACAGTTCTGGGACTCCCTGAGAGGAACTGCCACTCTCTTTGTATTTGCACCGCCAATGGGAACGCTGAAGTGACGTAGGCCGGCCGGTGGTTGGTATAGCAACGCCACTTCTGCGCGACATACAACAACAACAGCTACAACTGTCGGTCCATTTGTCCGTATTTTGGTCCATTTTTTAAGGCTACCGTTACCAGCTGTTGTTTACACGGTTAACGTTTTACATAGGTTTTTAAAGATGGCAGTTGACGGTGCTGCATTGGCTCATGTGTTCAACCAATCACCGTACACTTACGTCACTCAAGGTTCCCCTTGTGCAGGAAGAAAGTACCTACTCTGAAGTAGGAGCTAAAAAAGTCCCTCAAAACGGCGTCAAAATCGTTCCCAGTTCTTACAGCGTGAACACAATAAAAAGTGGAGGGGTCCTCCAACTGTTGCCCAAGTGCTTCACAAAAAATACAATTTCCCAATAAAATGCACTTTTATGAAATCAACCCCTACAGGTATTAGGTATTTATCTTGTGTAATTATTGAAATATGCAAAAGTTAATATTTTTAGCCAAACACTGAAACCCGTTTGCTCCTCCGGTGTCTCCTGCCTGAGTTTTATTCCGACTCCTCTCCTTTCCTCTCCCTCCAGCTACACAGTGATGATCGAGTGCTGGCATCCGAAGCCGGAGCGGCGGCCCTCCTTCACCGAGCTGGTGTCGCGCATCTCCGCCATCTTCTCCAGCTTCAGCGGGGAGCACTACATCCTGCTCAACACCACCTACGTCAACATCGACAAGATGAGCCCTTACCCCTCCCTCCTCGCACCTTCCCCCAGCACCACCACCACTTCCTCCTCTTCGTCTTCCTCCTCCGACCCCTCCACATCCCTGCCAACCCAATCCCCGCTCTTTTGCCACGTGGAGCTAGAATGCTGCACCTGAGAGAGGGAAATGGAGGGAAGAATGGCAGGTGGAAAAAGACTCAGAAACTGAGAGAAAGAGCCAGGAAGAAAGCCGTGAGGTGATGAAGGACTACTGTACGTACTTGCCAAACACTGGACACTGTATGCTGAGGAAAAACACAGTTTTTGCAGCTTTGACTGTTCACTCAATGTACATAGATCATCAACCTTTGACCTTCTCAAGCATCGCCAAACGACAGGGCCTATACGAACTATAGGCCTTATCGACTTCGGCTGACCCTTCATTGACCCCGGGGAGCATGAGGTCGGCCTTCCTGCGTCAATTACAAGGCACAGGAACTCCTCCTGGAAGATTCCCAGCGGACAAAGCCACTGTCCCAGAAGCACAACACTATTCGTCAAACACCCAACAAATCATTGACTGCTGTACCCACGCAGGGAGAGGATAGATTTCATGTTTCTGCTCTCCTCTGGGTGGCATGATGTGCTTCGATACGCGGATGTGGCTCGGACCTTTTTTCGCTGTCTGTAATGTGAATGTTTGACAAATGGCCATGTATTGTGTCGTGTAGAAAACACACCATCAACAAGACTATGTGCCACCTTTGCATGCCCTGCGATGAAGCCTGTTTTGATAGATTGTGGCGCCTCGGGTGAGTAAACCAAGGCTCTCTGGAGGTCGGTAACAGGGGAAGGGCAGTGTAGGTGTAAGGTGGGATGTGAAAAAAAAAAAACCCTGCTGCCTGTGTGCATTTCACTGGATGCTTTATTTGTATAATTATCTTTGGACGAATAGCTTTTGATGTGCTTGGAAGAAAAAAACATCTTGCAGACTCGCCATGACTCACTAGTTTGAAATCCCCACATGTTTCCGAGTAAAAAGGGTTTTAAAAGCGCCTTTCTTTTTGTTGTTGTTGCTGTTTTTAAACCTGAAACGTCCCGTCATGTCAAGACAGTACATCTCTGATAACATGCACACGCTTGGAAAAAGCTTTTAGGTTTTCTCGAAAAGAAGAAGAAGAAGAAGAACAAATGATAACCACGTCCTGTCAGTTGTTGAGCTGTCCAAGTCGCTTAGTGTATGTCAGATCTGTGTCTGTTTTGTATAACAGAGAACATGCTGTAGCTGATAAAATGATACATAGACAAAGGACATGAGGGTTTGCAGCTAGAAGGTTTTTTGACTTTTTAAAAAAAATAATCTGCAACATTTTATTAATTAAATAACATTTGGTCAAAATTTCAACAAAGACCTTGTTGTCCCCTAAAGATTTCACAAAGAGCCTCAAGTGAAACTTTTACCTCAAAGGGCCCCTGTGTCCATCTGGCTTCGAACCAGCAGTGTGTTATTATGTGACCATCAGTGACAGCTGTACATCACTGTATCTTTATGACTGTGCATTAAGTCATTATGAAGAAATATTTTAATGTTAAAAAAGCATACCAGTGTGTTTGCTAATTTTAGCTTCTCACATACAATTAACACTTTTGTTTACCATTTTTAAAAGCATGCTATACATTTTTTTTATACCATTTTTTTCTTCCGTACCAGGCAGCCATTGGCTTCCATACATTTCTGTACAGTATGAAAATCAGATTCTTTAAACTCGCATGAGTCGTGTAATCCAACACAGTCAACGTCAAGTCTAGATAAAGATTTGTCAGTGGTATATTATTGTTGTGTGGTACATGTAATGTAATGCAGTTAAAGTGCAGATATATATATTTTTTTTTTTTTGAAGTGTGTACTACATTACGTCGTACTGTAATGTAATTGTGCCAGTTGATGATCATATCAACTATATAGACAATTGAATGCCAATTGCTGAGGCTCCCGAGGATTTATTTTTTGCGGACGTGGGGCAACATGTATTCTAAAATTGTATAATCAGTTTGCCACTGAGTTTGAGTTTTACATTTATGACTAAAATACAACAGAAAATAGACAAACATCTGCTTCCTTCAGTGCATTTTTCTCTATATGTGATATACTATGATCAACTCAAGCAAGTTTCAAGAGTCTGATTTTCATATTGTACAGAAATGAATAGAAGCTAACGGCCGCTTTGAACAATAGAAAAAACACATTTTCTAAAACATAAGCATGTTTTACAAAGTGGTTAGCTGTGACGCAAAGTAAACATAATTTGTCACAAATGAGTCAAAAACTTGCAAACTTCTGATGTGTTCAATGCCCCTTTTATCTTTGCTTTGTGTAGCAGATTATGTTTGTTTGTTTTTTAAATCTGAATGGCTGCTGATGTGACTGGGCCACTGACGGACAGGTATGAATGTTTGCTATGACAAGAAAATTGCTGTACTATATTTTTGTATTGACGATGAGCCTCTTCTTTAAATCTGGTCCACTTGGAAGGCCAGTGGTGAGTGAACAGTGCCACGAACAATGAACAAAGCCACCTAATCGATCCTTGGAGACGAACCACTGCCATTTTGTAAATAAAGAGAAGCGATCGTAGGGGGTCTGTGGGGGGTTGCAGCATGCGCCGCTGTGCATCTGTGTGATAAACATGAGTGGACCTGATCATTACTGCTAGATCATTGTGCAAACAGTAAAGAACATTAAGTTGAACAAACTGGAGCCACCTCACCTCCCGCCCCCCGCACACGATACTCAAAGACTGCTGTCACTTTGATGATTCTCCACCACTTTGTCTGTGCTTAACACTGTCTGTTCTGTGTGTGGGTTTATGTATGATTTTGTCGTCCATAAAAAAAAAAATCCTGAAGGTACATGTTCCTATGTAATGTCAAATCAACTTTGTCAGTGTAATAAAGCTATACTATCAGAGTTAACTCC
Organism: Macquaria ambigua; assembly: GCA_008360985.2. Taxonomy (NCBI): domain Eukaryota; kingdom Metazoa; phylum Chordata; class Actinopteri; order Centrarchiformes; family Percichthyidae; genus Macquaria; species Macquaria ambigua. Next base: position 171,527 of record VMKM01000445.1, on the reverse strand, counting down.
CATTTTTATATCCTTTGTTTTACAAGACACACGGCTGTAACAGCCATGTTAATCTTTTTTATCGAACAAACCTACCCTTGAGGCAAACATAAAGCACAGCTGTATGGAACTGTAATTACAAGTACCCATTGTTTAAATTACTACCTGCTCACATAGTTTATTCCTGCATCATACTTTCCATATTGTGCAACTGATGTGCACAAGCCACAATGTCTCAGTGTCACAATGAACAATACATGACTAGATGCTGCAGATACAATGACATGCTGATGTAGGTTGTAGGGAAGACTCTAACCTTCAACTTCTAAAAGGTTTAAAAGTCTAAAAAAAACAGTCATTTAGACAAAGACAGATGATTATTTGTCCTCACACTGCGTCAACACACTCCATGCTTGCACAACACTTTGAGCACACAGTCCTTGCCTTTTGTGTCTGCCTTTGTTAAGACAAGTTCAGCCTTTTTTTGTTCCCATTGGTTGGTGGTAACCTCTGACCCTTCACCTCTAGCTCCCCTCTCTTCTTTTCATCCCTATAAGTACTTTGGTCTAGACTTTCCCCCCTCCCTCTGTCGAACTGAGCCGTGATGACTGTGGCTTTCAGGACAGGTTGTCCTTTCGCAGCTGCCTGGCAACCCAAGAGTTCTGGAAAGTCACACCACACAGAATATGGTCTCCCTTACTGTACAAGAGCCTCGTCTATATAGAAATAAGAGAGCTTTTGAGTTATATTTTAATAAATTGCAACTCTTAAAAGACTGAACTCTGAGGCCTCTCTGTGGCCCTCCTAAACTGTGGTGGAAAAGACATTTTAAAAGTGCTACATGTGGCATGTTGGCATCATAGACTGTATTTAAAGATGGACAACGCATCTCCAGAGTCTTAGCAGTAGTGATCGATATCGAGGTTCCGCCCATACACCCGTCCGAACCAATCACAGCACACCACAACTCGTCAATCATGACGTCACACCCCCTTTTTATAGCATCAAATAACTAATTAAAACCAAACTGATCAGAAAAATGAACACTTGAACAAACATCAGCGTGATAAGAACTGTTCCCACATGTCCCATCCGCTAACATGGAGGGGGCGGGGATTATGACCTATACTGCAGCCAGCCACCAGGGGGCGATCCAGATGTTTATGTTGTCCACCTTTATATACAGTCTATGGTTAGCATCAGTAAATCACTACAACATTAAGAGGAGAAGATACAATTAGATGTCTTTATAATCCATTTTTCACGTTGCGTGCCATCAAGCTATATGGCTCCTGTGCGGCACAAAGGCTAATGCTTTATGGCACAAGTCCGAATTCTATTGATTTGAATGGATATTGGTGTTTTAAACATGTTTTTTATGCTTTTAGCTAAAATTTGTATCTTAAAGAGCAATAATTGTAGAATATAATGAAAATACAATATAACCAAACATCGCAATCGACCAAACTTTAAGAGGGCAAAGCTCAGGACCTCAGTGCTTTTATAATATATTTCATGACTGGAATAATCACTTAAAGTGCTAGGAAAAGAAACATTATGATGAAGAAGTAGATAGAAAGTGTAATAAGACATATTGTATTATAGTATATTTTTAGACAGAACAAGTACGCAAGAAGAGAAGAAAAGGGGAATTACTCCCCAATTTGCAATGGTGCAATGGTTGCTTGATCTCCATTGAACTTAAAGATTGTGAGATCTTTGGTGTGCTAAAAGTTAGATGTCATGATCCCCCGGGGCCTTTCACAATTCCTGTACACAATCAAAAACTTAATTCCAGAGAAACTTACTTTTTGAATGTAATGTATGTGGTTTTCACTGCCGGCAGCGATATAGAAGGTGTGGCCCACAGTGTCTCCTTTGATAAGATGAGTCAAAGAATCTACTGTAGTAATGTCTGCATTCTCCAGAAACAAAGGCGAGAAAAGATCGAAAAACAGCAAAGAATCACCTCATGTATTGATACAATCAACAGGCTGCCTTCATCAGAGCATGTATGACACAAAAGACACAACAAGTCATTACCAATCAACAGAAAACAACTGCACCTGTACACCTGAGAGAAGATCCTCCACTATGCACTACCTAAACTATGCATTCAATTCCTAAACACTCCTTTTTCATTTTCTAGTTTCAGAACATTTCTTACTTCCGTCTGAATGAGGATGTTGTTAGTTGTCATTGTCTTTTCTTTATTTTTTAATTCTAGGGCATTAAAATGTCCTCAAAACTTTCAAATCCTCTTTGTAAGTGAGACACAGATAAGGCTGAGGTGGAATTTTCCAGGTCGTCACAACAACATGGACTATCAGACGTAGTTATCTTCCACCTCGCTGAAGCATCTTTGTCCAAAGGCTTAAATTATCCCAGTAAAATCTATGTTAAGCCCCAGCTAACGCGAACGCGAGGCATGTCTGTCTTTGCATCTCACTCTGAGCATCCATCTCGCCTGCCTCACCGGGCTTGTCTTGTCTGTCATCCCCCCTTCGCTCTCAGTCCTTCACTCAGCCGCCTCCGGTGCTACTGCTCTCCTCTGATCATGAGTTTAAGATTGTGTTTTGACACAGTAAAGCCGTATGCATGTGATAGCTCTGAAATGTGCACAGCAGACATTTTACATGACTTAACAAAGTCACACATTTAGTAACTTTAGTAACTAAAAATGTGTTTCTACTTAAAAACAAAGCTGCTGTGTTCAAAATGCAATGCAAGACTGACTTCTTAAGTGTTTTTAATAATCACTTTTTCAACTAAAATTGTTCTAAAACACATCAGATTATATAACAAATTGAAGAAAAACCTTGTAATAGTATAGATTATAGAGCTTTAAAAATGAATGCATGAAGTTAATATGATCTGAGTATTCATTACATGGTAACACAAATACATAAACACTCTCAGCCTCTCCACTCCCTGTTCCTAATCCCGTCTAAAGTCAACACCAGCAGCCTTTAATTCTTTTCACCCTCTACCTGTGTCAGTTTGGGTATTTGTGTCTGTGTGTGTGTTTGCCTGTCTGTCTGCTGTTGTAAGTGACATGCTGAAAACACGGCCACACGCGTGTTCAAAGAGAGGACAGGTGCTGCTGTTGATGGGATCACGGTGAAAAAGTTAAACTGGATGCAGATGTTTTTTGTTCGGGAGTCGTCAGGTGATTCAGCAGCATTGGTATGTCACGAGGGACACACACACACACACACACACACACACACACACCTCTCGTAGACTCACTTCACACACGCACGTAAGCACACACACATATGTGCAAGCATGTACTTGTGCATGTTAAAGTGATAGTCCACTTCAAAGTTAGCTTTTGAGTATCAAACACTGACCCCCTGTAGGCTTGAAAGGTGGCTGTTAAACGCTTCTAGTTTCCTCAGAGACGGAGAACAGAGACTGTGTTCAGCTTGAGTTCAGTGAGTTAGCAGTGGATTTCACAGTCTGAAAAAAGTCCACAAAATGTCCATAAAAGATCAGTTTGAATAGCAATCATTATCAGAGCTTGATAGCACAACATAGGAGCAGTATTTTTAGCCATCATTTGACAAAATTATATGATATGCCACTTTCTACTTCTTCATTTCAAAGGGAAATATTATGACTTTTTATTTCACTAGTTTCATCTGACAGCCAAGGGCATCACTTTGTGTTGAAAAGTGGTGGGTACATAATGTCTCAGATAAAAAAACATTTTTTAAACAGTCTTCAACATATGTGATTTTAGGCAATGTAACAGGGGGGATGGGTATGAGGTCAGAGTACATAATTACGGTGGGTCGGGAAAAAAATTGCCTGTCAGCACATCAAAAGGACAGGCTAGGCTACTGCAGAGTCGATAACACAAAAATACTCAGCATAAAACGCACAACAACGTCAACCGCACAAATAACAGTCATCCATATGCATCACTAGACAATGTGCATTTGTTTCTTCTATATTTACATTGCATTGTATGTTTTCTTACTGTGCAAATAAACCTTTCTCAAAGCATTTTTTTTTTGCAGCAGAGGCCAAAATATCCTGACTTTAAGTCTGTAGTATGGGTCATGCCTCAAAAACATCTGATCCTACATTTCCCATAATGCAACACAATAGCATCTGTTGTTATAGACCCTCCCTGGCAGATAAATGCCAAGATCGTTTAACCTCCACACCTCCAGTTTGTAACAAAGGCTCTCTGTCATTAATTAGCAGTCTCCGAGCCTGAAACTTTGAAGGGGTCCCTCCAGAGCCACATCAGACATTATGAGTAGTTCTCCTCCTGATGAGCAAACTGAACTCAATGTGTAAAACTGGTGGAGTTCCCCTTTAATTATAGTTCAAATGTGCTTTAACTCGACCAGTTACAACAATTAAAATCTGCTTACGCATTAATGAATCATCTTACTTTTGACACTTTAAGTACATTTTGCTGATGAGCTTTCTGTACTTTTATATATTTGTATAAATTTATTATCTTTTTATTTTATTTTTACTTGTAATAAAGCAGTTTTACATCATGGTATTGCCACTTTAAGATCTTAAGTAAACGATCTCTGCATACTGAGCAGACTGATGGGCAGTGGAGACTTTATATTTGTATATTTTAGATTATTCAGGAGTGGTTTGAAAAGTTTCTGTGTGCATTTAGATTATTTTTTTCTGATACGAAAACTTGTCATCATCAGAATCAATTGTAACTGATGTGAATCTGGGCTGATGCTGGTCAGTGTTCTCTGGGATAGTAGAGGAAACTGCAAAATTAACAGCCACCTTTCAAGCCTACAGAGGGGAGGGTTTGATATTTGAAAGATATTGGGTCATTATCAAAACACACACACACACAACCTTATCATCTGATAAAGCAAGCAAAGTCAGTCCGTACCATTCTGTCCTGCTGAGTCAACTCGCGCTCATTAAACTGTTAATGACTTTTGGCCTATGAGAAACCAGGGAGGTAGATGGCACCGGGTGGTAAAGTACACCCACCACCCCCCAAAACACACACACACATACCACAGATACCTCCATTAAGGATTCTCATGAGCTATTTATTATATGGTTTAGTTACTATTGAATCTATCGGGATTAAACTTGAACACCACAGCAGAGGGGCTTGTTTTTGGATTGTTGGCGCCCCCTATTGATACTGCATTGCTTTTGCACCTACATCATCCAGCGTGTGGGTGCTGGACAAAATAATGGGAACACCACATGAAAGTGAAGTACTTTAACTTTGAAGTATCGTTGCGCTGCAGCTGCAGCAGTGAGTCATAGATTGGCCGCCAACTAGCAGTACTTATCAGTTATAAAAGATTACAATTACTACTTGACTTCATATGTGAGTTCATAAAACAGCAAGGGGCAAATTACAGAGTTCCAAAGAGGCAAAAGTCAGTGTCCACAAGTGAGGAGAAAACCTTTTTTTCCCTCTCTTGCAGATGTTGTCCATTTCAGGAGCACCTGCTTTGTTATTGTGCTCTCAGATCAAAGTACTGTGTCACCTTCTCTACTGAATAAGTGACTGAATTGCTGGTGCAGCGATCTGAACGAACGACAATCCTTGTTGCATCAAAATGTAAAAATCTGACAGTGGCTTTTTTTAGGAGTGGAAAGCCATGAACTGCAAAATGATTAAATATACAAGAGGAACATTCTCTAAATCAGGACAGAATAAGCCACATAAACTGGAACAAAGCTTACTGACAGGGATATGATAGACAGCTAACAAGATTATTTCTAAATGCCACAGAAGCCTCAGTGATCATGACAGAATTGGATCAGCACCTGTGTGAACCATAAAAAAAACTTATCATCATGAACACAGGGCTTGAATTTATGGCAAGACTGCCATTTGGAAACCACCTCTATCCAAGCACAGCACACAGAGAGGTGTAAAGAGCCTTGAGCAATGGAGAAAAGTAATGGAGTCTGATGATTTATGGGCATATTTACACTGGGATAAAGCCAATGGATGCCCTAAGCCCTTAATATCTGTTGTCAACTGAAAATGAAGACTCTTCCCCAATTATGTTTCCATATTCCAGTCTTATAATACCCCTTATACACACGGCTAAACGATTTAAGATTTGTCGCATTGAACATCTTCAATTATCAGATCTGGACATCACTGAACTATTATGGAAAAAACTGGAGCAACAAGTATAAATTCCTACCTCCGGTGTCCCTACAAAAACTGGAAGATTTTCGTCTTGAAGCGACACATTTCATGAATGGTATGATAACGTGAAGAAAAAGGTATGCGTTTTCTGGAGACTTGGTGTAGATTTTTCCCTTTAAGTGTGGAAGAAGTTGTGACCCTTGACCCTTTGACCTGCACGGTTTTCTCCCATGTGACCTGGATGTCCTCTGGTACATGCATTTTGTGTTAAGAGTTTTATTTCATACATTTTGTTTAAAAATATTACAATTATATTTCTATGATAAGAAAGATCAAGCGGATTTAAGTGCTACAACCAAATGCTTGAGTCGGCCATCCTGTTAAAACAACATGATTTCTGTATTTTTCTTCACAATGAATCATCACAACGTTTCACTTTGGCGCACATTTCTTCTTTCCTTGCTAGACACTATTTATCACGGACCGACCTGTTTCTACTTTCAACAACTCAAATGTGGGCTACTTCTCACATTTTTCACTTTTAGCTGCAACATGTGTGTGTGAGTGAGGACTACATCCGTAATTCAACATGTGGTCCAGGTACTTTATGGTGAGCACATCTTAAATTCAGACCTACAGGCTTGTTGGCTGAGGATGTTCATTCCAGCATCCAATCTCCTCCAAGGTCAGCAGATCTTACTGTATGACCCTGGAAATGAGTTGAGAAAGGTTTTCTTTTTCACCTGTATGTCTGTTGCTCTCTGGTTTGCAGATTCATAGAAATATATGAATATATAATAATAATATATAGAATTCAAAAAACTAATGCATACAGTATTTGATACAGGGGGAATTTAGCATCAAACAGTCATTTCGTCATGGCTCGCATTTTTCTGAGAAGTTCATCTAGAAATATAAACTTGAATTCTCAAATTTCTTATTGAATAACCAGTCCGGTTTGAAGCCTCCTCACCAGAATACCTCCACAATCACTCAGAGAAAAATGTAATCGCTGTGAAAGGGCCGGTAATCAGGACTGGGAGTGCTGGTGTACCGAGGAATTCCAGGGGAGTGTGATCACAGCCAGACTGGTGTTGAAAGCCCATATCTGTGGCTTAGTGGGGCACCAAAGTCCCAGAAGGCCATGTGGAGGGTTGGAGGTGGAGGAAAAGTCAGGGGAAGTCTTGAGGATTCAATCCTCTGGGCACAATGGATATCTGTACCAAATTTATTGTCTGCACAAAACATCATGAAAATTCATCCAATAGTTTTTGAAATATTTCACTAAAAGCCAAAAATGTCAATCTCATAGTGGCACTAGAGGAAAAGTCAGGGGATCACCAAAGTCAGTTGGACTCATCCTCTGGGGATCATGAATGTCTGCACAAAACTTCATGACAATTCATCCAATAGTTGTTGAGATGTTTTAGTCTGACAGACAGACCGACGTTGCTATCCCTATAAAGCAACACCTCCAGCGTGGCTAAAAAACCGCTTGCATATATCATCTCACAATTGCCCAAAACCAGATCCTGACCTCACCCAGAGGTTCCCACCTGCAGGTTTAAACCCCTACTTTAGCTAAACTGTGCAAACCCTCATCCATCCTTCACCATTGCTGCTGCCTGCATTTCAACACAGCAGCTATTGAACGGGCACAAAGCAGACTACACCAGATACTGTCAGGAGGTGTGGAAATACAGTCTCACTCGTCGACATGGCGCTGCCTCCTTGGACTTTGATGCACTGCCAAGAAGACATTTCTCACACTGATACTCAGATGGCTGGAAAACAGAGAGGGACACAATCACCCAGCATACTGATATAACCAAAATGATACTCGCACACAAAAGTTGTGCTACTTTTCTATCTTAACACTTCATCATTCTGCATCTTTAATACCTCAATGCTTTTTGTGTGTCTTTTGAGTCTTCTGGGTGATTATTGTCTAAGAGGGAACAGTGTAATGAGTATCCGAGGTGACTAACCAATGGCTTGGGGTGAGTCACAGAGCGGCCCCCTTTTCTCAATGCTCCCTTTGGTCCCCAGAGGTGATGAGTAGCTCCAGTGTCGACACAATGGCGGCACTGCGGGCCATTCAAGTTCTAGGCAGATTACAGGGCTTTTAAAATCCCCTGGTTTGATCCTCCAGTGTGCCTCATCATCCCAAATCTGAAGCAGCACAATTATTCAGCCAATTGTGCTGATGGTGGGGCCTCACTAAGGAGGGAGATAAAGACTCAGTGATAATTTAGGCCTTCATCAATCATAATTTATGGTTCTATGTGAAAAGTACAAGTTATGTTAAGCATAACAAAGACGACCAACGCCTGTATTTGATGGGATTTCCTGAATGAAACGAAAATGACACAAGTGAGAAACAGCTTGACGCAATAAATAAAGAAGAAAAAGCACTGAAAATATTGGAAATTGGGTGCCGTAGATCTGATACAGTAATGGTATATTAGAGAACTCATGGATGAAAGAGATGGTGAAGGATGGACAGAATCAGGCTTGTTGTAGGACACGGATTACTATCATCGTTTCAGCGCTGTCAGAGTGGCATAATACAGCGGCAACATGAGTACTGAAGTGACCCCACCCAAACAAACACAGAGCTACAGTGTTGGCATCACATGAAGACCGAGTCTTTTCAAAGGAGGTATAAATTACAGTCTTGGAGGGAGAGGGAAAGGGCAAGGCATTGAGGAAGAACTTCGCCGTTAGGCAGCTGTTTAGTTTGAAGTGCTCATTCTGTAGCTCAATGGAGGCTTAACAGTTACCTCACAAATGGACTTGTAAATAACAACCTTGCTAGAAAAACAGAGATACCTGAAGAAAAAAGTAGCTGTAGACATTTTAGTAATGTTACAGTAGTGGTGGGTAGGCTAATATGGTAGCTTCTGCTAAAAGGCTGCTGTGTTACAGTATTGTCTTGTTTTAGCTTGTTGTAGCTTGAGAAAATTCAACTAACAACAAGCTAATTAGCCAGTAAGCTAACCAGCTAACTAGCCATTAGACAATAAGGCAACCTGAGGTAGAAAGTAATTAAGTACATTACTCAATTACTGTATATAATATTTCCATTTTATGCTACTTCGTGCACGACTTTTACTTGTAATGGAGTATTTTATTAATTGTGGTATTGCTACTTTTACCTACATTAAGCATGTGAAAATCTTCCACAACTGAAGGCAACAAATACTGATGTTAACATCCATCCACATTGGAACTAGGTTTCAGTGTCACACTGCATGGATCAGGAAGATGCAATGAACCAGACTTCAGTGACTAAAATAATCCTCTCAACCAGACTTCCTTCTCCTCGGTGCTCAGACTGAATTCGTTGAACCTACTAAAGCTAACAATCATTTCACCATCTGTGATAATATTTAACAACCCTCTTTCTCTGTTTCTCCCTTCGTCTCTGTGTGGCTGTGGGCTTTTTGTATTGAGTGTTAAGTTACATGTTATCTTTTTTTTTTTTTTGCTGGCAGCATGAAAGGGAATGAGTCAGACAGTGAAACTGATCTCATTCCTCTTACAAGCAGACAAGTCTTTAAAAAACCCCCAAGCCCTGTTAGCTCTAGAAGTTGGTCTTAGCTCGCCATCTAGTGGTGAAAAACATTGCATACACAATGTGACAGCTTCTCTGGGTAATCGCAGGGCTTCCCCAGCTTTTTGTGATGAAGAAGAAGACATACTTATACCTTAAAACATTACATTATCTTCATAGATGCAAGAGGAGTGCTTTCTTTCAACAGCTCTTGTCAACTCAATTAACCAAGGTGCCCATGAGTAAGTCACTTAAGCTCAGGTGTAAATGTGAGGGACTACATTAACATAAAAAATATATTATAACAAGCATGCATGTTTAGTCAGATTGCACTTGACAAATTAATACTGATAACCATACAGTATATTTAATGCAAAATTAAAGGCACTTCAGTGTGCTCATTTGTGCTGAAAGGTGATAACAGGTGCCAGGCGTGTGGAGTAAGAAGACTTTTCTGACTTGACACACATTAACATTAAAGACAGCACAATGTACACTGCTAGATGACTGCTTAGATGAACCGTACATGCTCTGTAACTCTATTAGAATGCTACAACTGAGAAGCAAACAGAAGAAACTGTTCCTTGTTTTATATCCAAAAGCTGTAAAAAAATAGAATTTTCCTTCATGAGGAAATAAGATAAGATAATTTATTTATTCATTGATCCCCAGGAGGAACATTTTGCATTACAGCAGCACAAGATAAAAGACCAGATGGATAGATAGGAACAGGATACAAATAAACAAATAAATCAAGTTAGAAAGCTGTACAGTAGGCTAGCTTACATCAGTGGTTCCCAACCTTTTTTGTCCGACAAACCCACACAACCCTATCAAATGGGCCTAAGTACCCCTTTATCATACCCCTTTGATAGAAGGATTGGCTTTATGCTATTGTTCAGTGGTATTTTTTAGTAGCTTTGGTCCCGTTTGCATTTGTACTACTGCCATTTGGAGTGACAGAAACTGGTTGTTTCAACCATTTACTTACAGTAATCTTTACTTTGAGCTTGAGTCTTTTTTCCAACTAGTCTTTCTGCAGTCTTAATCAACTAACAGTTGACTCAGATGTCTTGTGCAGTCAGACTACCATAGTTGGTAAGTTATTATTTACCAATACCAGTATGCATACATTAAATTAAATGTGCAAAACCAATAGTCTAGTTATTAATTTTGCAATATACCCTTTTGAATGAATTATTGAATTATGCAAATACATAACCTTCATGTGGCAACAGAGCTACCGCCACCACTACTACTGCTACAATCACTAAAGGAACCGACAGAGTCAGAGTGACTGAGCATCAATCAAAACTGTGAACACTGAGCTGAACCAAGCTGGGAATCCACCCATGCGGTGACGTCACGGGGCTCTGACAAGCTGGTGGTGCCGGAAGAAAAGATGGCGGATCATGAGGAGCAGCTATCCGACGAGGAAAAGGTAAGACGCCAATTTAATCACTAGATAAACTCCAGCGGGGAAGCTTATTGCGCCAATTTTGAGTTGCATTTGGGTCCGTCTGTCCGTGCGTCCTGGCGTCGACCGGCGTAATTAAATTTGGAGAAAAACCCAGGCCTCAGCACAACCGCTGCTGCTTCTGCTCTTATTATTTTTAGCTCAACTTCCGCTCATTTGCGAATCTCAAACGGAGGCTCCTTGTACGGTCCTGACTCAAAATAGGAACGGTGTACATATTATAAATTCACCTAAGCTTTCCTACCACACCTTTTTCGCCCTGTGGACATGTCGTTTCTCCCCCGTGTCTCGGGCTGCTTGTGTTCTGGAAGTTTTCATACACCAAAGATCGCTAGCCAGTTAGTTTAGCATAGCCGCAGCCTGCTAACACATAGCTAGACTTAACTAACACGCCCTTTTAGCTGTTTGATACCGCTTTTCTGTCGTTACACTAAAATATTGGGAGTGGTGGATTGTCAGATTATTTTACGCAGAGCAGGATTTAATTCGCTTTATGACAGCAACCAACAGCAACATACAAGCTAGCTTGCTAACCACTGTACCTCTAATAAGTAGCGCTTCAGTCAGTAAAAATATGTGGGAACTGTGAGCTCCAGTTGGTCAACTACATGATGGAAACGACCCAACATGTAACGTTACACTAAGCAGTTATAGTTTAGTATTGTGTTCATATGTGCTCTGCCCATTTAAAAGTCTCACACCAGCACTTATTATTTTAAAAATGTGTGTGTGTAACCGACAACTGTTATGCAAATTAGGCAATAAAACACACACTGTAAGCAGGGTTTACACCCCTACTAGTGTCTGGCAGTACTAGCACTGTTCATTTTCTCATTTCCTTAAAAGACCGCACACAACCTGAGACAACATGAGCGTTCAGTTGCATGTGTCTGAGCTGTCTGCACGAATCCTACTTGCACTTTACTTTAATCTCCTGCTAAATGGGTTGACTTTGCAACCTTAGATTCATTGCACATTTTAGTCTCTGTTAAGCTGTGTTTGCCTTTTGGTTAGGCACATTGGAAACGGCATTGATGGAGGCATATCAATGTGATAACTGCTGCTTGAAGCACTATTGCTGAAACTATTTATCAGTTAATTGACAATTTGATCATTTGTTTTTATTGTTTTGGTAAAAATGCCAAGAATTGAGTGCTTACAGTTGTACAGACGTGAAGATTTACTTGATTTTCTTTGTTTTTAGAAATTCTTTTGACATCTCTGAGCTCTGATAACTTGTGATGCATATTTAACATCTTAAAAAATGTTTTGTAAATTAAATGATTCAACGATTAAATACAGAAATAGCTAGTAAATTAATAAATAGTAAAAACAAGCCATGGCTGCAGCCTTTCTATCATTCCTAATGAGTTTATATAGCCTACATGTTTACCTGATACCCTGTGTCTCGTCTATCCTGACCTTGCAGTCAAAATTCCTACCAAGCTTGTTAATATCACAGTAAACCATTATGAGAATTCTTCCTTTTTATAAATGGTTGTAAACTGTTCAGATGCCTGTCTGTAGGTTATGTAATAATACACCATTCAGAGTTAGAACAAGGCCTTGTTTTATTTCGTTCTGTCCCTCATCAGCCTGAGTCAGAAGTTTTTTAGAGTTCAGGCAGCTCATTGACCCGCGGGTGTGACTGCGTCATGCCCATCAACACACAGGCATCAGCTGTTAGCTGAGCATTTCATTACAGGGCTAGGGTGTGTAGGTGACTGTGGCCACCGTGTGATTTTTGTATTGTACCACCTTCACCATAGGTCATGTTTTCAGATGTGCTTACGGCATGAACCTGTGGTAAAAAAAAGTTAACAACTTTAGATGTTGGTGCTGTGAAGAGGATGGGAGCTCTTTTCATCTCTTAACCGCATTGGTTTCCACTTTCACTGTTTGACCAGGAAGTTTGTTTTTGTAGATCTTAGGGTTGCAAATTCTGTTCATTTTCCTTAGCCGATATTGAACAAGTTAACGGTCAATAATCAGTTAATCATTAATAATTAATAAGATACAAAACGTGTCTTTTTATTCATTCATTATTTAACAATTCTAGTGGAACATTAGTTATGTGAAACATTCATTTGAATTAATATTGTACCGCTTCACAACGCGACTAGTAATTGTACCTCTTGAGGGTATGTGATAGCCTGGTTCAACGTAGTTCAGTAGCTCACGAAATCCCTCACTGTCCACCACGTTTATAGGCATCATGTCCTTTCCACCATAAAGCAAAGCCTCTGAGTTATTGCCTCTGCAGACACATCACTACAGACTCTTCTAGCTGACATCAACATGATAGTTTGTTGGGAGGATGGTGTTCCACTTTCCACTTTTCCACTTGCACTTGACTTTTCGGGTGGTACAACATTGACATTGCACTGGAGCTGTAATTTAAGACGGTGTCTTAATATTTATACTGTAATGTTCCCGCGCTGGACTACGTTTTGCCCTCTTCATCTTGCCTCACCATTTCCCACTGACCACATCTTCTTTTGTTGCGCCAGTAGTTTTTCTAAACTACAAAGGTTTAGTACGCCTTCTTGTGGTGTAAAAGTTAATATATGTGAGCTCAGGAGAAATAGTTCACAAAACATACATTGTCAGTTAATACATTTTTAATCGGTTAAATTCTTAACAGCAATTATTCTATTAATGATTAATCATTAATGTGCCTAGAAAAGCTGAAAGAATGATGGTTGGCGACCTGCCAGGCTGACTGTCGGGTAGTGAACCAGGCACAGCCAATATTCAGTATTTAGCTGGTGGAAGCTGTTCATTTCTTCCTCTGAATATGATGTGGGACCAAGCAGGTTGCATTATGCATCCATCCACTGTATGTTGTGCTGTTAAAAGCACAGCATTTCCATGCAAACACCACAGATGCATTTGGTACTTTGAAGGTCCTCTCTTCAGTCATCAGCTCAGAGCAATCAGCCATCTGCTCTGGCCCCTCAGCCTGTTTTGTGCAGCTCAGAGAAAAACTGCAAAGGGAGGAAATGAGCAGTTTCATCTGCCTAACACAGTGACAATAGTTTCCAAAATTCCCTAGTTAGTGTGAATAACTCTTTCACTGGCCAGTCATGATTTGTAGAATAAAAGGAAAACTCCAAATGATGTTTGGTGACCTGCCAGAGATTAGTAGAGTCACAGCCAGAATCTCCCAGCACTCCGTTGATGGTACTTTACTAGGTGAATGACCAATCAGCAAACTTGCTTTTGTGGGAATCCTAACTTGCTATGATCTGACATTACTCTGATGACTGTTCCAAAAAACGCAGCGTGGAGACACAGTTTTGATAGGTAACCTCAGAAAAGTTAACCTGGGACGTTTCTTTTTGATAGCAAGACTGTGTCAAATACAATAAACAGTTTTGAGTTTGTATCTGAAATACTTCCTAAATGTGTCCCAGGGCGTTGAGAAATCCTGTCTGTCCTGTTGCTGTCAGCATCACTTTGCTATTCCAAAAAAAAAAGACCTGAAAGCTCTCTGATCGGGAATTACTAAAGTCTCTTCCATTTGTAAATGATTAAACAGCAAGAAGAGTCTCGTGTCTCTGCCACGGATACCAAGTACTGCTCGTAAAGTCTTTTTGAGTCATTTGGGCACCGGCCTGCCAGCTTCCTGATTACAGCAAAGAAACCACACGTGGGTATTATAGGAAGCTGCCGTTACTCAATGTGTCAAGTTTGCTGTCTGTTTCTTCGTCTGTACTTGAGTGCCTGGGCAGGTACCAGAATCAGAAACCAAGCACATTTACCATTTTACCTGTCAACTTGATTGTTTGTTACTATAAGAAAAGACCTGAAATAATGACCTGGTGCGTGGCAAATTGATTGACAGAGTAAACAAACCTACTAACCACAGCCTAAATTTATAAGCAAGTGGCAGAAAGGAGCCGACCTTTTTGTCAGCAAAAAGGTTTTGGTGAGAATACATTATCTTGTGAAAAGGCTTATATTCGAGAGAGGAAGTAAGATGGCATATTTATAGTCTTAGATCTCCCCAAGCTTTATTAGGGATTGTTGGACCGGAGAATATATACCAACCACTGGCTGGCTTACGTCACTTCATTGTCCTTATTGACGGTGCAAATGCAAACAGTAATACCTTGAAGGTATGTAGTTCTCGGGGGAGCTCAGGGGAGTGGGCAGTTCCTCTCAGGGAGTCCCCAGAACTGTTTGGTCTGAAACACCTATTGATGTGATGGTGCTTAATGATATCCATTCATACTTGTGCCGATGTGATCAGTTCTAGATTGGTTAGTTGTAAATTCACCATAGAGGTATCAGCATGTTTCAGAGTTTCACCAACTCTGAACTGGCAGATAGTATATCAGTGGTCGGGAGAACCGAGCACACATTGCACTCTGTTGGCGAGCAGAGATAAATGAGGAAGTTAAATAAATGTTACAAGCCTTTAGGCCAATCAAATTCCACGGTGAGGCATGAGACACAGCACCCTTTAAGTTTAGTGAAAATGTAATCAACAGTGTCTGAGATACTGTGTGTGGTATACGGCTCAAACCTCTCTTTATCTGAGTGTGTAAGCATGCAGGGCTCCAGACTGTAACCAATTAGTTCCAGTTTTCAAAGAGAATGCAACTAAATGTACAATTTAGGAGCACAAATGCACCCTTTATTTGTTAATGTCTTTGTCTGAAGATGGATTGAAGTGAATGATTGACCTTTTTCACTTGTTGATCACCAGGAAGGAGGAAGAATTAGCTTGTGGTGTACGTGTGCATGTTTGTGTGATCAAGATTGCTGATTACATGTTGGTAGATGTACAGGAAAAACAACAATGGAGGTTTATGTGTTGACAGCAATGCCACAATACATGTGATAACTAAGGCAGCTGCTAAAGGGGGGGAGTAAAGACAACTCTTTGAAGCAAGCAGCACATAAATTCAATGAAGCATTTGAATGTGCTGCATACATTTAAGAGCAAAGTTGGTTCTTTCTCAGTGTAAGAAGAGCACTGGACAACAGCAGCCAAATGGCACTGCTGCAGGTAACAAGTTGGTTAACTGATTTAACTGTCAGAAGATAAACACAGAGCACAGTGCTGACAATACCAGGGATAGTGGCTTGATTGCTACTGGGGCCACCAATGTAAATAATGCACGGAGTCACGGTACAGTAAGGAATTATAAATGAAAGCATCCACTAAATCCCATGTATACAATAAAGCCTTGCTAGGTATTTAGGCTACGCATGTGACTGGATCTGTACAAAGATTAGGCTGGGCGGACAAATCAAGTCAAACAAATCAACCTTTAGATGTATATTATCTTTCATGCAAAATTGCAAAACAAAGGGATTTGTAATAATACAATAGATTACAGTTACAATATAGAGATAAAATGCATTCTTCTTGTGATAGGAGATGGATAAATATATGTCCTAGTATAGACCAACTTGCATAATGACTAAGGAACACTTGAGACCACAGCAACTGATTTGATTAAGTTTTTCTTCTCAAATTTTCCACTTTGAAGGTTTTATTGCTGTCTGGGAAAGAAGGGTCATAAAGAAACCTCAGATAAAGTGTAATCCTTTTTTACAATACTCTCTGAATTAAACCATCCCTCGTTTAAGTGGAGAGCCAATGGAAACTCCCAACAGCCCTATCCTGTATGTGTCCCTGAGCTCGGCTTGTGAACAGCTGTCTTAGACCATAGTATATATCATAGTTGAATGCTGAAAACTTAGTGGCATCTCCCACTCCCAAAATCACTGAAGAATGCAAAGACAGAGGAGCGCTGTCTGTACGTGCCTGCAGCAGTGCAAGAGACCTGGAGATGAGGAAAGAACTATCTATGTTTTTCTGTCCAAACACTCAGGTGGAATACCATGCCCTGAGGGACCCAAACTGGTGCCCTGTTTAAGGGTTAGAACAAGCTAGAACCTCCTTGGTTGAGGGCAGAGAACTCATTGTTTTCTCAAGAAGACTGTTACTTTAGTTGATAGGTTTTATTAGAAGCTTGAGAAACTCTATAGATCAGTGTTTCCCAACCAGGAGTACTTTTACCTCAAGGGGTACTTGGGGAGTGTACGCGGAAAATTGTAAAGCTCAGCTAATTTGAAAAATTTGAAATTATGATTTGATAATATATATCCACATATTTATGTTTAGGAGAAGAATCACAAGTAAACACACAAGTAAGATTACAAATGTGTGTGATGCTGATCTTTATAGTTATTGTCACAATAACATACCAACTATGCTAATCGGACTGCACAAGACATCTGAGTCAGCTGTAAGTTGATTAAGACTGCAGAAAGACTAGATGGAAAGAAGACAACAAAAAGCTCAAAGTAAAGATACTGTAAATGGTTGAAACAACCAGTTTCTGTCACTCCAAACGGCAGTAGCACAAATGCAAACTTGGCCAAAACTACTAAAAAATACCATTGAGCAATACCATAAAGCCATCCCTTCTATCATAAGGGTCTGATAAAGGGGTGCTAAGGCCCATCTGATAGGGCTGCTCTAGATTAGTAAGCACATTTAAGAAATGGAGCTCTAAACCAGATTACAACCTGGTTGACCCAGGAGTTTCCTATAAAATGCTAAATGTTGATTTGTTAAGACCAGGGGCTTTACACTGTGGTGTCCGCATACTGGAGGTGGTAATGCAAGCCAGTGATATTCCATATATTGCATAGCTGGCTGCTTGGGGTAAAATGACACTACCTTTACCGGCACAGTGTAAGGAGAAGTCATTGGGGTGTCGGCTGAAGGTGACAAATGTGCACATCTAAAGTAGACATGGCAGCGATATTCAGGTTCAGTATTTATGCAGCACAGTGAGAGTACATCCAGCAACTGCAAGGTCACAAGTTTGATCCCTGCCAAAGTATCCAGCATGTGTGTTTCATTTTGTGCTGAACAGTTATGATTGTATAAATTGTTTGCCATTTAGCAAGTTAGTAATTTTAAGACATCTTTTTTTGGTGCTTTATAACTTGTGATGGGCAATGGCATCTGTTAATATTTTGTACATTTTATTATTGATTTAAAGGATTTGAAAATGATCTTGGTGACTAGTATCACAGAGGACAAAGTGGCAGACAGCAATGCACGCCGATACACACATCCTCTTTTACTTTTTGTCTGTTGCCTGGGTTTGTTTTTTTTTTTTTTTTTTTTTAACAACACAGCTGACGAATGAAAATGCAGGAAACAGAATCTCAAGTGTTGTTGAAGGCAACAATCAGGAGAGTTGTGTCGCTGCTGCCACAGCTGCTTTACCTCAAAACTTTCACGTATGTTTGACAGGAAATTAAAGGCGATAAAATCTTCACCATGATGGATCACCAAACAAGTTGAAGTATCCACAAGTCAACATTGATGCTCGACTGAGATTAACTGAATCTGGTGGCTGCCTGGAAGGAAGGAAGGAAGGAAGGAAGGAAATCAATCTGAAAACTTGGTTCTTGATTAGTAATGCCATTCATGATTTGAATGAACTGAAACTTGCAAAATCACTAGTATTGATATGTGAACCCCCAGCTAAGGCAGTAGAGCAGGTGGCATTGTGTCAACCTGAGTGAATATGAATCACAGTGCTGGCATAAAAAAGAACACAGTGCCCCCAGAAAGTCATTACTCTGTATAACATATTGTCACTACTATTAAACAAAAAAGTCATTATCTTTAATGTTAGGAAACCCCCTTCAATAAAGCGTCAAGCTTCTGCTTTTGACGGCATTTATGTCCCACATCAGAGACGACCAGCCGCTACCTCCTCATTTTGATTAGCAGAGGAACATTTCTGGTTAGCCTACGGCTGCCTGACAGTCCTCCTCCTCTCTCTGCCATCACGCTGTGGACTTATTATTCATGAATTATTGCACCCATACCCCAGCCCATCACCCAACCCCCCAAATATTCACCCACATCAGACTGGTTTTCCTCAAAACTTGGCCCTGTCTCTGCTGTAGCTTTTCAAGGCGACAGGACGTTTTTTTTCTTTTCTATCTAGGATATTGAAATGGAAGCATGCCAGGGAAGGGGATCAAGCTCGGGGAGATGATGCCGCTTAAAATGCCTGTGGGCCCAAAATATTGCCGTAGTTTATTCCTGCTGTGTTTTCTTTTACTATTATCATTATTTTCATGGATCTGGATTGGCGTGATAAGGCGATTTCGATGCCAGGATTAGGATAAGTGTGGATTCGGTGTCGGTGGGTGTCATTTGGGATTAAGAAAGGGTGCTCCCAAAGAGGGTGCAGGGTGGGGTTGGTGTTGGGATAGTGTAGTGGCCGTCAGTGTTGCAAGGAAAGGAGGGCTTGCTGGGTAATATGAGGATGAATATACAGTGTGCAAGTTGAAAGAAAAGAGACCAGCTGGTGTCTAGGCCAAGAGAGCACAAAGACACACGGATCCCACACTACAGGGGGTGCCTATGTCCCATGTTCTTTGTGTGTGTCTGTTAGCTCCAGTATTATTATTCCAGCTCCTTGGTTAGCCTCACGCTTGCATGCAGTTCCTCAGACTCCACCCCCATGTCCTTAGAAAGCTAAGGGAATTGATTATGGGAGATAAAAAGCCCTTATTTCCAACAAAAGAAAGACTTTGTCCAAGATCATGACTGTGATTGAGTCATATTTAGATAACTCACTCACACACAAAAACACAACCACAGCAGCAATTGTCAGCTCGCTTGCCTCACCGAACTGCAGTCAGTCCCTCTGTTTCCCCCAACTGCACAAAGCTATGTGGATATTCATGTGTGCTTATGTAAAGAGATCTCAATGTAGTGCGACTTTCCAAAGCTGCACCCTCCACATAAGATGTGGCTCATTATTTCTCTTCCAGGACTGATTTTTTTCCATGAAAATTGCACCTAAATGCAGAACTTATCGACTCACTTGAAAGTCCCAGATATTGATATTAGACTTTAACTACTAGCAGTGAAACAACACAATAGCGGTGGCTAAAAAAATCAAAGCAGTCAATGGTTTTTTTTCCAAATATTTGATTAATCCTTTAGTCTATAAAATGTCAGAAACCAGAGGAAAATGCCCAGTTCCCAGCAAGTTCCCAGAACCTGAAGTTAATAGCTTACTTTGTCCAACCTATAGACTGTATAAAAGAAGTGGACGTAGCCACCGTGACGTCACCAATTAGTATATGGACTACTATTTTGAATCCTCGAGTTTGATTTTGGCCGTCGCCATCTTGGTTTTTTGGAGCTGAAGTCGCTGCTAACAAAGTTAGCTTGTAAATGTGCTTACCACAAAAAATGAACAGCCGACTGCTTAGTGTCTTTTAGTACAACCGAACGCCTCTATCCTGATTGACAGGTTGCTGTGGTAGTGACTTGTCAATCACAAGGTAGCCACGCCCTAAAGCCTGCTTTATTGTCTATTTTACTCTAAATGGGACCATAAGTTAGAAAATGATCATCATGCTGTATTGAAGAAGACTTGAAACCAGCGATTGAGACCAGCTGGTCTTTAGAAAGAGTACAGGTTTAAGGCAGGTTTCTCACTGCATTGGCTTCACTTTTCAACTTTTCAGACCCGGAGGTTGGTGCTTGGTCCAACCAACAGTGAATAACTCAAAGCTACTTAATTTACAATTAAGTAACAGAATAAACCGCAGTAAATCCTCACATTTTAGAAGCAGTTTCAAATCTGTGAAGTTTTGAGATGTCTTCCTAACAAATAGATAGGTAAAACAACCTCCCAGCTTCAGTGGTGGAGGTAATAATGATTTGACAAGTTGTAGAACACTTGTTAAAAAACTTTCAGGGCTCAGTACAGTTAATCAGCATTAGCTTAGTCAGACTACTTGTAAAAGTTTATCTGATAGCACAGCAAGCACGAAGAAATTTGAGTTAGTTAATAAAATTTCCCACAGAGACTCTTTGCCTCGAGCTCGGCCCTTCATGTAGCACGGTGGCAGTCAGTGCTCAAACCTAAAATTAGGTCTCAGAGCTCCAAAGTGTCCCAGTAGCTTGTGTCCCAGCGTAACAGACTGTCATTGAAAGGAATACTTAACCTTGCAGCTCAACATTCAAGTTGCTGCTCTACAGTGATTACCTCTGCAAAGGAGGTCATGAGTTTGGTTCCATTTGTCTCCTAGTTAACAAGATATCTCAAAGTCTAATAGATTGAAGTTAAGTTTGGTCTAAAGTTATTAGTTATTTGCTGGTGTTTTACATTCATTCTCTTTGTCTCTGGGAAGGCTCTATGTAGATTCCTTTGCAGTAGAAAGCTGGTAAAGTAGTGCATGAAGCAGACTACTTCCTCCTGTCTGCATAATAGGTTTGTGGTTTTGCCACTTGCTGTACCATGTATCTTGCTATCCAGCAGCATTTTACAATCATTACAGCACTAAAATAATACTTAATTCCTCAATTATAGGAATTACAGCACAGGCAAACAGGAAGAAAAACGGTTAAAGCCATCATTCTCAAACAGTATTTGTATCTAGCATCACAGTAAACATAGAGGGATCATGTTTAACATGTAAAGAACTTGCAAGAAAAGGTAGAAAAGTGAATGTATTTGATTTTATGTGTTTCATTCCTGTATGGTCATAGGAGGATGTAGGCTGTTGTCTCAGTACATTAGTAGAACTGGTTTGAGGTACTTGGAGGAAGAGGAAGTATTACCTTGTGCTTAACTAGCTTTTAACAGTCAATGCCTTTCTCATAATCCGCTAATGGAGTATCCCCCTCCTCCTCCTGTCAGTGATTCATTTTAAACCACATCACAGTCCCTTGGTTTCATATTCTCTCCTCTCCATGCACCCTAAAACAGCATGGTTTTGCTGTCAGATGTGATTGTAAAACCATCCCTGTCCATTCCATTGCAGTCTTTACCGGCCTCCTCCCTAGCTGCAGTCGCTTCACAATTAAGTTCACACAGTTGTTCAGTTCACAGTAGGATTAAAATGTCTGTGGTGAGCATGTCAGTTTTTAAAGTGTTTAATGTCTTGAAATCTGTTTTTGTGCCAAACACTCTAAACTATTCATGAGCATCAAGTGTTTTACCCAGACAATTATTCTTGCCAGGGTGGAAAACAATATCTGAAATGCCATTAGGCTGTGTTCAATGGGCTGCTCAGATTTCTTCCATGTAGACAGGTGAATTGGAAACCAAATTTCCTACAGGTGTGACTGTATTTGTCTTTCTGTGTGGTTAACCCTGTAATAGACTGGCTACCTGTAAAGGGTGTACCCTGCCTCTCAGCAAAGTCATGCTGGTTAAAGCCCAATTTATACTTTACATGGCCGCGAGTGCGCAAGGGTCCACTAGGGTCCGCGTGCCGTAAATTTAGTCAGAGTGTACGCATGCTGCGCTGGAAAACCAAAATGGGCGCTGTATTTGAGGAGAGGCTGTGTGAAGAGATCCATCGCTACCCGCATCTTTACAATTCATCTTTAAAACAATATAAAGAAATGTGCAACTATTCGTGGAGGGAAATTGCCTAGAGTTTTGCCAGAAATTGCCCCTACTGTGCATGTGTGGAACGCGTCCTCCAAGCTGACTCCAGAAAGTATTATAAACAGAATTCCTACGCTGTCCGTGTACGCGTCTGCTTGGGAGTATAATCCAGGCTTTAGACTCCAGCCCCCTGCGACCCTGAAAAGAATAAGAGGTTCAGAAAACTGATTTATGGATATCATTACAGTATTACATTACAGAAAAAAACATTGAAAAGCATAGTGTAACGTTGTTATTTCTGACTATGAGATTATATACCCAATGTCCAGCAGTAATTACAGTGGTCCTGCTGAACTTAAACTCTATTAATACACTTTATTGAAACCAGATCTGGGCTTAGAGTTCAATTTTGTGTCAGATATTTGAACTAGTTCAGGTGCGCTCAGTTTATCTTGTCATTTACACACACTTTAAAGATCAAAGTAATGTAGCAGTTCTCACAGTTACTAACTGTTCCATAGTATATGTCTCTAACTAGCATACTATACTTTCATTACCAGATAACGTTGTGAATAAAGCCATGTTCACAATAATGCAGATAAATCAGATAATGGAGCCATTTTAATGGCCGTTGTTTTTCGAAAAGCTTTGACTACCATTTTGTCATTTATTCCTCGAGACTGCAACTGATTATTGTTATTATTCTACTTTTCTAAATAATTAATTAATTTTTTTATTGTTTAATTTATCAAATGTCAGAAAAAGTCCAAAAGATATTTAATTTACACAGTGATAAAATGTGGAAAAAAACGGCAAATTCTCACATTTTACAAGCTGCCTGGAGCCAGCAAATGTTTGGCATTTTTGTTTGATTATTAACTTCAATGGTTACATGGTTATCAAAATGATTACATTTTCTGTTGAACAACTGAAACTTAATAAAATAATCATTTTCGCATTAATATTTAAAAGATATATTAAAGATCCATATCCAGTGTGGATAGGAGACCAAAACACTGGAAAATAATTGTGTTTTCAAATTCTATCTGTGGTGTTTACATGGCCCAAGATGGACTATTGGCATGTAGAGATAGGTTAATCAAGACTGAGGTGTATTTGCTCTTCTGAATCAGCTGAGATCGTGAGAAAGCCAGCATTCCAACTAATGAAGACAAAACTAAACTTTACCTCAACAGATGACAGTTTTTACATTTGTTTTCTGGATTAAAAATAGCAAGGGCTTATTGCACTTTGGGGGCTTTATGACATCTTACATATTTCCACATGAGCTACAGAGAGACTGGTGTTGTTTTTGAGTTACAACCTCAGTCACCAGGGCCTGTTCCAAGAAGCAGCTGAGTAAAACCCTGAACAGAACTTTTCACATCAGTCCATGTCACAGGTTCGAGGAGGTTTCACTCAGCAGCTGATCAGATAACTGATTTGGATATTAACTTTGCTTCACTGATACGTAAAACCTGCTTCCTGGAACAGGCCCCTGGAGTGTCTGGGAGAAGCTCTCTGCATATGGAAAGTCTGTTTACACTGCCATCCAGTGTAATGAGGGAGACCCAATGCAAATTACTCTTCTCACGGAGATTTCAAGACACAAACAAACCCATTTTTTTCCCACCAGCTGTTTAACAAATTGTGTGTCGCGCTCGCACAAACGCACACACCTCCATTGTGTTACGAATTGTTGATCGGACGTTCAACATAAGTGGGTCATGATGATCTCATGACAGAGGATTAGACTAATGCAGATAAACTTTGATCTCAACATCACACACACACACACACACACACACACACACACACACACAGACAGACACACACACGTTCCTCCCCAAGTGTCTTCCTTTCTCTCAGCATCGCTCATTAGCAAGAATCAATCTGCAGCTCTGTGTGAGCACCGGAGCGCTTGTATATACACACACACTGCTAATAAGGGCCCGTGGGACACACACTCGCTCTCACACACATACATACACAAACCTTCCCTGATACACCGGCTTGTGAGACCGGCGGGGGGGACCTCACTGAGCCACTGTACCCTGATAGTGATAGAGAGAGGTAGGGCAAGAGAGAGAATGTGTACTAGAGTCCTCAGCACATTTTTATGTCCTTATATGGCTGTAAACCATGCGGGGGAGGGACGGGCCGTTGTCTCGCTGTCAGTTTGACATGTGACCTGGAAACAGGAAGTGTGGTGCAGCAGCAGCGGCAGAAAAGAAGTGAGGAAGGGGGAAAATGATGCGCTGTAGACTGAGAGAGACATTGAACCGCTTCACTTCACCGTCCAAACCAGTGACACAGTGACGTTACACCCTCTGTTGGCCACATAGCATACATATATTCACTGTTTACGTTTACATGGTGAAATTCAGGCATCAAATTGGTGTATTTACAGTGAGCGCAGCACTAGCGTGAGCTAAAACTTCAGCTGACTCGAAAAGGAGTCAGAACTTCATTTCATGAGTGACTGTCTTTCTTGGAGGGAATAGTGAGAATTGTCTATTGCAAAAAATGTGTAATAAAAATTTAATGTGGAGTCTGAGATTTTGGACAATGTGTAACAGAGACTGATGCATCATGTTTAATATTTTTTGCTGATTTTGTCTTAACCCTTTACCTTGTTTTTTTGTCTGCAGGTACGCATAGCAGCTAACTTTGTCATCCATGCTCCGCCAGGAGAGTTCAATGAAGTTTTCAATGGTGAGTAGTACTCAGTACTGTAGTACTTCCTCTATATAATGTGAGTTTTTCAACATAAAAAAATTACTGGCATGTAAAGTGTGACGTTATTGCTCAGAACTGGCTCCGTTTAGATGTCCTGGTGGTCAGCATCTTAGCCCCTAGGCCATGAGGCAACAAAGCTGGGGAGTGGTCCTTTGTTGCATGTCGTCCCTTCATTACCTGTCACCTCTGTCCATTATCTATATAGTGACAAAAATACCACCAATAAAGAACTGGCTCTGTTTGAATATATTGTATGATTTTACAAAGACATGCAACTTGATAATGTAAGCCACTATCACAGCACATGAAAACATCGAATAGGAAGCTCTTTAAAACATCCTGTATTTAACAAAGATTTTGCCTTTTGTTATGAGGCAATTGGCATTTTAAAATAAGGCAATTAACGTCCATCATACAACTTAGGCAGCTATTTCCATGTTTCAGTTCGTGCTTAAGATATATATGTTTTCTTTACTAGGGCTTTACTAGTTAATGCGCTAAATGGGATGTGGAAACGCCTTTGCCGAATAAGTTCTGACGTGGCAAACATTTAACTCACATGACTGATCAGCTGTTTCCGCTGAACCGTTCAGCATTACTTAAATCGGACAGCATGAAACATGGCCAGAACAAACGACTTGTTTTGTTTACTGGTTCTTCTACTCTGTTTACTGGCAGATTACAGCCATGTGTAAAGCGTAGCCTATACCGCCAACTTCTGACCAAACTACGCTTTGCAACAAGTTGAGTTTATTCGCTTCAAACCAGCTGATGGAAACGCGCCCAATTCGCATTTCTTTTTTTTTGTGACGTTTCAAAGGAAACACAGCTATTGATAGTGGCTGCATTCCATTTCAGTTTCAGTGCCAGGACCCTGATGTTATGTATGCCAGCTCATGGCACGGCTCACTGGCACCTAAATGGAATGAAGCCATCATCAGTGTTATTACTTGCACCTGTGCTTTTCCTGCAATGTTCTCATGTGATCACACCAAGTACTTATTGTTGTTTTTAATAAAAAAAACATTCACACTGACTCCACTGGTTGTGATGGCATAATTATATTGCATAATTTACAAACTACAAATCCACTGTAGTGAACAATTTGTAAATACCTGATTTTATAGATGAAGCATTAGGTGAATTGGGAAGTTTTTAGTCTTGTTTTTTCAAGTTTAGTGACCCTTGACAGTTGAACCATAAGTTTATTTTTGTCACTGTAGGCGTACAGAAATAGTCATACTGACTGCTGCAGTTTTGAACGCACAAGTTGGATGAAGTTGATGTAGACTGATCCCACTTCTGCCATGTGGAAACAAATGTTTCACCTCTTCAAATTTCTGAGCTGAATGTCTGGAAAGACCTGACTTAGGAGAAATGTGTTTGAAACGTAATGGGATTTTCGGCCACTGGCCATATTTTCACAATGCTCTCTAAAATTGTTTTTGCAGTTGCTAAACAGGAGTTTATGTTCATGTGTTACTTATCGCACCTCTGAGGCCACCGAGAAAGCAAAATGAGACTATAATGTTTTGGCAAAATTGTAGCTCACCCTGCAGCGCCAGTGTTGACACCACACTGTTAAAGTAGTAGAGAGAGAGATTTGGCATCGTTAAAACCTCGTCCGGCCTCAATAAATGTCGTCGCCTCAGAGGAGCGCCGGCGGGCCGTCTGCCCCTTATCGCAGCCTGACAGCCACACACACACACACACACACACACACTCACACTAAAACACAGTCCCCACTTGCCACTTTGTCCCCTTTCATCTCTGTGTGATTTTACAGCCTTTTCCACTGAGCTAATTTACCATGTCTGCTTCGCAGACAGCTTTGTCTTTTGTGTTGGTGTGTGTGTCATGGTGCTAATCTGCTGTACCTGTCTTCTTTCTCTTCTCTCCTTCCTCTCCTCTTGTCTCACCTCGTCTCCTCTCCTTCTTCCTCTCTTCTCCTCTTGTTTCTTCTCCTCTCCTTCTTCCTCTCCTCTTGTCTCCGCTCCTCTTCTTCTTCTTCTCCTTCTTCCTCTCCTCTCCTCTTGTCTCCTCTCCTTCCTCTCATCCTTCGTCTCTTCTGCTCGTCTCCTCTCCTTCTTCCTCTCCTCTCCTTCTTCCTCTCCTCTTGTCTCCTCTCCTCTTCTTCCTCTCCTTCTTCCTCTCCTTCTTCCTCTCCTCTCCTTCCTCTCCTCTTGTCTCCCCTCGTCTCCTCTCCTTCTTCCTCTCTTCTGCTCTTGTCTCCTCTCCTCTCCTTCTTCCTCTCGTCTCCTCTCCTCTTCTTCTCCTTCTTCCTCTCCTCTCCTCTTGTCTCCTCTCCTTCTTCCTCTCATCCTTCGTCTCTTCTGCTCTTGTCTCCTCACCTTCTTCCTCTCCTCTCATCTCCTCTCGTCCTCTCTCGTCTCGTCTCCTCTCCTTCTTTCTCTCCTGTCATCTCCTTTTTCCTTTCCTCTCCTCTCCTTCTTCCTCTCTTTTCCTCTCCTCTCTCATAATCTCTCCATTTTTCTCCTCAGATGTGCGATTGCTGCTCAACAATGACAATCTTCTCAGGGAAGGTGCAGCGCAGTAAGTCCCCCCTCTTGCTCTATTTCTAGGTCTTGGAAAAAGTTTTTTGAATTTGCAAAAAGGCTATAAAGTAAACAGACCCTCTGTTATTCTGCATGTTGTGTCTTTTACAGTTAATAGGGCAGCATTGTTGTATTGCTGTCATCATATATAGACAAAAATCTCTGAATCCAGCCTCAAAATTATGTTTAGACAAAGTACTGAGTTTGAAGTGTGTGAAGTAACTTTTTGTCTCTCCCTGCAGTGCATTTGCACAGTACAACTTGGACCAGTTTACCCCGGTGAAAATCGATGGCTATGAAGAACAGGTGAGTTTGTGCTTCACTTTTGACCTGAAGTGATGGTGGCAGCTTAGAGGCTAATTGAAATGGGACTGTTCAATGTCTCCCACTTTTCCTGTTGCTCCCTTCACTCTCCACCCCATTCAGCACTCTTGTCTCAAACGTGTTGTTCATGTCACATGAGAATCTGTTGCTGCTGCATCGTATGTATTACTTCTCACTTGGACTCCCGAGTTAATCATGTGTTATTTTATATTGTGATGTTCCATTAATAGTTGTGACATACTAGAAGTGTCAAAAAGTCTATTTATCATGCCTGCTGTTCAAAATAACACATTTATTCGGCAGTATGTATGAGGTGTGATTATATAAATGTGGAGTAATAACTGAAATAATTAATTGCATAACTCCAAACTCATCATTTCAGCCATGAGTGTGTATTTCTATAGCTGATGCACATCAGAGGAAAGTGTAACGCTAGCTGAGATAAACGTGCAGTTTATAAACTAGATCCATATGGGTTTAACAGTCACACGTGTTGCTGTACATGCCAGCAATGAAAACCAGTTTAATGGGGAGCTATAGTGTTTCTTTGAACTCATTCAACAATAGTGCAGTACCACAACATGCAAACTAAAGTAAAAAGAAGTTTAAAAAAAGAGTCAAGATTATTAGACCATTGCAGTTGATCTGAAATTCAACAAAAGATTAAGAACAAAGAGATTGCTATACTGTAAATAGCACACTTCATATAACAGAGTAGCCCAGTGTGCTTTACAAATGTTAAAACAGTGGAAAGAAGAACCAATAACAGAAGAAGGATAACCAGCATCATAAAGGGACACGAAAGCAGGTAAAGCAGCAAGCTTTTTATTATTGCACTAATGTTATGGTCCCATGGATATTAAAGCAGAGAAGGGGGGGATTGGATGAAAGGATCAAACAAGTCCCAGTGTTCTCCTCTGCTTCCACAGGAAACAAGATCACAAACACATTCTTTATTGAATGTCATTGTGCTCGCTGCCTGTGAGTTTTCTGTGAAGGTTGAACATGATGGTGAATGAATGTGGCTGTGTGTTAGCTTCTGTAATGATTGCAGTGTCTTACGTAAAGATGTCATCATGTCCCTCTGTTCCCACATCACGGGTTTAAATTCCCCTGTCTGATACCCGGCAGGCTGAGCTAAGTGTTACTCGTTCTGTTGTTCATTCAGGTCCTTGTTCACTTTTTCCTTCCACCCGTCTGTCTTTTTTTCTGGCTTCATCTGTTCCATTTTTTCCATTCCTCTTTCACCTGATGCCTCTTCTCTCTCTCTTTCACTCTCTCCCTTCCTTCTTTATTTCTGTCTTTCTCACTCTCTCTCCTCTCCTCCCAGGTCTTAATTACAGAGCATGGTGACCTTGGAAACGGCCGGGTCCTGGACCCCAAGAACAAGATCTCCTTCAAGTTCGACCACCTGAGGAAGGAGGCCAGCGACCCACGGCCCCATGATGTTGACGGCTCCCTGGAGGGCTGGAGGAGCGCTGTGGACTCTGCCGTCAGGGCCTATGTCAAGGAGCACTATCCCAGTGGAGTCTGCACCGTACGTCCCAGCCTACTCCATAACCACAATGATGCACCTACAGTCACTTAAAAGAACAGTTCACCCCCTTCAATTCTGTCAGCTGGTCAAAACTTCATGAACATCAAACAAGATTCAATTTTACTACCACACTTCCACCCCAGCCTTCTCTTTAACCAATCCGATTCCATTTATATGTTGTTAGAGTGACCATTGCACTTCTTTAAACAGTTTGTGCAGCAAGTGTTTTTTGTAGCTTAGGAAAAGTTTACTACTATTGAGTTTAGACGCGTTTTCACAGCAGGAACTTTCCCGAGTTACTAGGAACCTTTGGAGGAACTTCCCACCGCAGGGACCAGGGTCTAAATTAAGCTATGGGGCCATAATTTTACCCCCCAAAAAGTCCCTGCTCAGGGGGTACTACTTTCCAAAAGTACAGGAACTTTGGGTGTGGGGCTTGCAGCACTGAACATTTCTGATTGGAGTTACAGAAGAAAGCATTCGACAGACGGAGTGACGACCAAGTCCAGGACTTACTGAACATTATTGAGCTCCTCCATGTTTACTGTTGTTTCAGTGTCGTACAAATAATGATGCCTGTCCATTTCTTTATATGGCGTTGACGTTGTTGTGTAGTCGCGTGTAAAAAAAGCTGTCGCTTCTTCATACGTCAGCGGACTTATTTGCCTAATCTTTGCGGGTCTTTAGACTGCTGTGGAAACGCAGACAAGGACAGGCTGAAGGAACCTTTTTAGTTCCTTGAAAAGTAGTTCCTGGGACTAAAGCTTCTGGGTACTTTGGGTGGAAATGCAGCTTTTGACTACCTTAGCTACTGCCCAAAAAACAAAATCTCTATAAATGACACCCGAGAATCATTGCTGTTTTTTAGTACATTTATCTTCACAGAATTAATTATCTATTGAAAATCAAGAATTTTAATCTAAGTTATGTTTAAACATGAATATCTCTCCTTTCAAATCAAGGTGATCGAAGTTGCATTCAGCTGCTGTTATACTTAACAGGCTGATATGTTTATACAACCTTTTAAATTATAAAGAATCACTGCAAAAACAGAACACATTTGGATCTGATTCCCCTGTAGAGACAGCAGGATGGTGCACCAAGTAGCAAGATGTCTTTTAACATTAGGTCCCTTGTTTACTAAGCTCCCACCAAGCATCCATTATTGGTTAAGCGTTGTTAAGCAAGACAATCAATCCTCTCCAGACCCAGAGGGCTGTTCTGTAGCTGAAGCTGACCTCTTTTGTCCCATTAGGGAAAGGAGAAATTAGCTATAGAGATTTTTTTTTTTTAATAAATCGCAAAATATTATTAGGACATGTTTAGTTAAATGTGGGATTGTTATCTGTAAAAGAAAAACAAAAAAAACAACTGACTTTTATCTTCTTTCTTTCTTTTGACTGACATCTCAACATACCAGTCTTCATTATCTCCATTTATTGATCTAATGTGGTCGTTCACAGTGAGCAAAGATAAAAAGACAACATAAACAAGTCATTATTTCCACTCACCCAGTACAGGGCAGGAAGTAATGGTAGGCCAATATTTAGAAATTGTTTCAGTCCACTTTATAAAGCTTTTGTTTTGCTACTTATTTTATTAATGCGAAGTGAACAGAACAGTTCTGTCGCAGACACGAAAGAGTTGTGCTGTGAATTTGTTCTGTGTGCAGCCCAGCATTAGTTTAATTTTAGACAAGCTGTTAACCACAAACCACTGTCTCATTCAGTTGCTTCAGATGTACAGCAGCAAAGCAGAACTTACAGAAGTGGCCATGAACTAGCAGAGAAATGTGAGAAGAAAAGCTCCTTGCATGTGAAATCAAAGACATGTTTTTTCCTCTCCCTTCAGATTTACGGGAAAACCATCGACGGACATCAAACCATCATCGTGTGCATCGAGTGCCATCAGTTTCAACCAAAAAACTTCTGGTACGTTTAAGACAGTTCGATGTGATTTTTAATAGTCTCTTTTTACATTTTGCACCACTGGGATTTGTGGCATCTGATCTGATTTATAGGTTTTTCCAAGGGTAAACACATTAAACACACAAAGCAGTACGCTGTTTTCATTTTTACTTAAAAGCAAGATTTTCTTCTTTTTTTCAGAAAGACCAACAGGGCTTGTAGAATTCCCAGCGGTGGTTTCTAAATCAAACTTCATTTTAAAAAGATGTTGAAATACTAAATAAGCCTAAAAAGCCTGAAATGTTGTTTGATATGTACAAGACGCTTCAAAGGCATGACTTTAATTGGCACTTAACTCTGGAGCGTTAGACCGCTGGTCCTCATAAGCGTTGCTGAGCCGTTTCTGATCGGGTTAATCTAATTGGATAAGAACTGCACCAATCCTCTTTGCTGCTGGGTTTTACTGGGCTTATGGGTTGTTGGGTGTAATGATCCCACAGCTCCTGTATGTGACCGCCACTGTTGTCTGCCATGCCATGTTTTAGTAATGAGAAACCTATAGGGCAGATTTGGGATAAGATTATGAAAATTGACACAATATATTTTTCCTCTTCAGTTTTAGATTCAAGGTCTATATTGGGCACATAAAGAAAAATAAGAATAAACAGCTGGAATTGACTTTGTGGTACTTGGATTCAGCCCTTTTATGTGATTAGATTTGGTCTTAATGGTGGGGACATTGTGATAAAGAAAACAGCTTTTCTTGAACACCTTGTTGCTTTAAAAGAGCACTCTCCAATTTAACTCCATCTCAGGATTAATAAAATGTCTGTTTTATATCAGATGATGCTACTGCAAGCAGGCATTTAATAGTCTTGATGCTAATTTATATAGCATGTGTGCAGGACGGGGATATCCTCTAGGTTATTTTAAGGTGTGAATGAATGGGTTTCCTGTGAGAAGCCCTTTAGAAGTCTGAACCTATACTATATATAACATATGAACTATATATACAGTATATATAACACTGCCTTTGTGTTATGTGATGATGATGAGGATTAAAGGAGAAACCAACAGTGTTATGCTGTGTCCCAAATCGCGTACTTCCATTAGTACACTTACATGCAGTACACTGTGTACACTATGTACTGACTTGTGTAGTGCGTTCATTTTGACAGGGTAGTGTTGTCTCAAATCGAATACTGCTGTTGTGCGCTTACCGGAAATGACGATCGCAACCTTTGACCGCGTCGTCGCCTTCTTCTTTTTAATGGCGGATTGCAACCGAGCGGAGCATTATCGCCAACATTTACCACGATTGCCGCACGCCGAAATATCTGCCAGCTTGTTTGCTCACTTGACTTCAATCCAATTCTATTAAAAATGAATGTAAAATGAACGTGCTTTTACTTTTAGCCGTAACAATCGCAACCGCGGCCACAATTTTCATACGTTGGTGGTCCCTCCCCCTCCGCTACGTGGCCAAGATGGCGACCATTGAGGGTGAGAAGTGTGCAGCGTTCCACACTCCACACACTTGCCATACTTACCAGTGTGAACGCACTTATGACGTCAAAATACTAAGTTTGAGTACGCAAGTATGCGATTTGGGACACAGCTTTAGTCTTATTAAGGTGTTGGGCCAAAATGAGCCCCCAGAAGAGCTCCAGTGCTCCTTGTCATAGATTCTCTGATACCCCTTTTTTCCACCAACATGGAACAGGTTCAATTCCGGTTTGCGCACCTAATTTTGAACCGTTCGGAGCATTTCGACCAGAAATATTGGTTCCCAGCTGGAACCAAAAAATAGCAGGTTTTCCTCGACCTGAAGTGCAAACCGTGACGTCATCAGTGGGCGTGTCCTATTCTACAGGTTGGAAAGAGAGGATGGAGAAGGCAGCAGTGGTCTCTGGTTTACTATGGTAACAGTCTTCTACGTCTTCTTATCATTAACAGTTGGTCCAAAAACAAATATCTGTAATAACAGAACAAAAGCTTGCAGGTAATCAATGCAATCCGCCATCTTGCTCCTACTGTTTACTTCTGTTGTGCAACGCCCTCTGTTGATGACGCATCCTTGATTACAATGGTTCCGCTCAGAACTGGTGGAAACGCGGTCTGGTTCTCTAGAGAGCACCGAGGTTCCAAGAATCCTGAACGGAACCGGTTCAAGAACCAGAGCTGATTTGGTGGAAAGAGGGCATGGAGTGTCTGGAACTTTGCTGAAGGAATGAAAAAACATTCTTCCAAAAGACATACAACAGACCTTCATTTGGGGGTTTGATGATGATGATGATGGTGGTGGTGGTAGAGACTATGTTGGTCCAAAATCTCCCATAGGTATCATGTTGTGTTGAGATCTAGTGACTGTGAAGGCCGTAACTTATTATTCACACCATTTTCTTACTCATCAAACCATCAAACCCTTTTTTTATTTTTTTTTTATTTTTTTTTTTATTTTGTCACCTGTCTGTATGTTGGAATAGAAACATTTAAAAATCAAATGTTATGTTAGCTTATTAACAGGTATCATCAACATCACTGTTAATGTTGAATATATCGTGATTATATGATGTGACATAAAGCAACTCAACAACACCCTGCAGTGTTTCTTATCTCTCTTTGGATCTTTACAAAACTCAAGATGACGTCTAACTTCTAGATCTTCTCAACTGACAAAAGCGTGGTAAATATTTTTGTTTCCTGAAGCAGACGTGCAGCTTTTTAGCAAAGCACACAGTACAGTTTCAGGTTCAGTTTGATTTTACATTATGGGACGTCCCTGTAAAGCAAGGAGAGTTGTGGGAGTTTATAGCCAACTCCCCTGATTTGTGTGTGATATTGTCATAAGTTGTGGTATTAAGAGATGTAATGATTAAAGTCTGGTTTTCCTCCTCCTCTCTGCACAGGAATGGACGCTGGAGGTCAGAATGGAAATTTACCATCTCCCCCTCCACCACTCAGGTGGCAGGAATCATGAAAATCCAGGTAAATCTTTCACTTTGAATAGACAGACAGGTTTGTTTATTAAATGCTTGAGTATCAAGTGTTTCTTTTTTCACATAGTCAGTACACAACTAGATAAAAAGCTTGTTCCTTTTGGTCAATTTTAGGATAATTTCTGTCACACTTCAGGGGTTTCTGGTACCTAATTCACCAGAGTCTGTTTGTCATCTTGATATTATTTCC
Source organism: Macquaria ambigua (assembly GCA_008360985.2). Taxonomy (NCBI): domain Eukaryota; kingdom Metazoa; phylum Chordata; class Actinopteri; order Centrarchiformes; family Percichthyidae; genus Macquaria; species Macquaria ambigua. The sequence continues at coordinate 136,735 of VMKM01000445.1, read as the reverse complement.
TTCTTATGTTTTGGAGTGTTTTTATAGACCCCTTGGGATTTCACTGTGTCACCCACACAGCTTGTATTTCTTCTTTTCTACATTTTTTTTATTGTTTTGAGTTACAGAATGAATTTTATCTGCACAATGAAGAGAAACTAAACCTGTAATCGTTCCAGGTTCATTACTATGAAGATGGCAATGTTCAGCTGGTGAGCCACAAAGAGGTCCAGGAGTCCATGTCAATTTCTGTGAGTATAATTGAACACTTTTTTATGTGCACAAAGACCGATGAGGAAGTTTGATGTACTGCGAGTCTGCGACCAGAGCTCTGGACCTGGACCTCATTATAGGCTACAGCAGTCAGCAGATTCTGTTCAAACATCTCATATACTGATTTATTTATGCTGTTTCTGACCTGCTGACAGCTCCCTGGAGATTTTTATTAATTATTTGCAGTGTGGAGTTGTTAGTTTGTGTATTCTCTGGGTTTCGGGTGCACAACTACCCAGTCTTTTGTTTCCTCTACTCTTGAAATTAATTGTGTCTTGTCATCTTTCAGAATGAGGCTTCAACTGCAAAGGAGTTTGTTAAGATCATGGAGGCTGCAGAGAACGACTATCAGGTATGTAAAAATGGGAAATGGATATTATGTGTTAGATATGCTGATTACAGGCTTGGCGTTGCAGGAAAACCAAAGTATCACCTTAATTTGTGGTTTTTAACTGACGTGTACAGGAAGAGGATAGATGACAACACATCTGTTTACAGTCCGGGTTCCTGCTTATCTGAAACTTTATTTGACTCATTTATTGATTGACGTTTTTGGTGTGAGATGTGCAATTGGTTGAAAATGAGACATCATGAGGAGCTCATGTTTTACTCTTGTCAGGATTAAATGATGAAATCCTTCACTTTCACGCTGCAAACCTCCATAATGGGAGTTTTTTCAGGATGTTAAGTTTTTAGGCTACGACAGATAGAAAGCTGAGTCTTAATGATGAATTTGGATGTTGTTTTTTAATAGAGGAATGTGCACTTTCACAGCCATCCATTCATTTAAAGAAACTAAAGACCAGAGAAAAGGGAGGGCGGTTTTATATTTTGTATATTATAGGTGATCTTTATTATGTATAACAGAATATTTAGAAAATTCAATAAAGAAAGGAAAAAAAGAAACTAAAGACCTTATTTGACTTTACAAAACTCAAAGAAAAAACGTAATCATACATAAATTGCGATAATACTTTTTAATCTTGGCTATTTTAAAGTGTAATCTGAAAACCAAATTAAGTAAAAATACTTCAAACAAACAAAAAAGTTACTGTTTTGGGGTCATCATCCTACACATTCAGCCTCTGGCAGCGAAAAGGTTTTCATACCGATCGCACGACACCCAGACTTCTCAAAACCTGGAGATAATTTTAATTTATTTAAATTAATTTATAATATACTCTCATCTCCCCTCCTCTCTCCATCTTTCTCCGTCCTTCTATCATTCCCTCCAGACGGCCATCAACGAGAATTACCAGACCATGTCGGACACTACCTTCAAAGCCTTACGCCGCCAGCTTCCTGTGACACGCACCAAGATCGATTGGAACAAGATCCTGAGCTACAAGATCGGCAAGGAGATGCAGAACGCTTAAAAACAACTGAGAACATAACAGACGACACCTTCCCCCCCCTCAGCCCCCCACCCCCTCCCCCTCCCAAACAACGTTGCATGACTGGATAGTTGTATCGTCTTTGTACAGAAATTAGAGAAACGGGGACAAAGAAAGGTTTGGTCTCACAGCAAGCTGTCACATTACACATTGGATGTCTTACTTTTATTGATGTTATTTTGTTTTTATACAGACACCGTTAACTCCTCTGTATATTGAAATTTATGGCGATAAAGATAATCGTATTTGGGAGAATATAACTTGAGGAAATATTACAAGACATAGGAAAGGGGGGGGGGGACACTTGTATGCAAAAACATCCTTATAAAATACAATATCATGTGTGCAATATTTATTGTGTCAGTGAGACCACGCCTTTTATTTGACCTGCTGAGAAAAAAAAAAACGGTTTGAATTTGCGATGACGGTAAAACATAATTTTTTTGGAGAATTTTGTCTGCATTTACAAAAGAGCTCAGACATTTGGATGAAAAGAATGACTCCCTTCACTCCACGGTTAATTGTCCCATACGGTCAACGAAAAGAGGAAAAAAAAAGTTCTTTGTGTTCATTGACTGGTATCTTCGGCACAAGCCAGTCACCACGGTCAGCCACTCAATGTTCTTGTTCCCTCATTTTGGTACTTCCCTCACCGTTTGTCCTGTATGTGAGATCTCAAGCTCGCAGTGCTCCTGGCTAAATTGCCTTTTTGACTTGACATCGTCTGAACTCTCGCTCAGCGCAGGGAGTTCTGTGACCACTTAACAAGCTTAATTAACAAGTCATCAGTCGCTAAGTAATGTGCATAATGTCCAATTTACAATAAAATCAAAATGTATCACTTTCTCCTCCAGTGCTTATTTTTATTAAAAAACAGAACCTGACTGTATTATATAACAAGGCACATTGTAATATATACCTGTATGAAACATCCTGTCTGTCAGTTTGGTGATTTATTTCCATGAGATTAATTGTAATTCAGTCACAATTATGTTGCATTAAATGACAAATTTTCTATTTACTGACTCACTCATAATTTCTTAGACCCTTTATTGTGATACAGAAATAGAAAAAAATAATAATCAAACTCAAGGTGTAATATGAAAAACTTTCAAGGTCCCAAACCTGATGTTGAATGTATAGCCTCTCATTGAGCTGATATCAGTGGAAGGCGTCAACACTGAAATTAAAATGTCCTCTTGATGGTGGAGACTCTGAAAGGTCTTGAACCACACTTTGGCAACTAATTAGGATGATTAGATTTTACACTTTGACTCATATAATTTAACACAGAATTACCAATTTGTTCTAATACGTGATTTGTAATTTACCAGCAAGAAAATGTAGATGATTTCAATAACAGGCATCGAAGTATCAGGACTGCCCATAATTAGCAAGTAGAACATTCTAACATACCTAGATGAGAAATAGTAGAAAACAAGACTTTCTGTGTGGTTTTGTGTTTTCATCAATTTCATTGATTGACTGATTTTATGGAGAAAAAGATGATGAGAACACTACATGTAAGTTGGTACTGATCCCTGTTTTTGAAGTTATTATGAACATGAATAGCAGATTTGGGGTTTTATTAAAGTTTAAGGAATTGTAAGGGCATCATAAAGCCATTGCTTTTAAAGTACAGTCATGTGAAAATATTAGGACACCCTATGAAAGCCTGTGTTAGGACACCCCCACATTTATTCCCACTTAAAATGACTAAAATCACACACAGGTGTATCACATCAGGTGCACATGATTAGAACATCGTTACTCAGCATTTTGAAGGAGGCTTGCCATATTTAAACCTCACATTTAGTTTGGTGTGCTCCTGATTGTTGAAGTGAGAGTGAACACCATGGTGAGCTCAAAAGAGCTGTCTGAGGCCATCAGAAAGAAGATTGTAGCAGCTTATGAGTCTGGTAAGGGATTTAAAAAGATCTCAAAAGAATTTGAAATCAGCCATTCCACTGTCCGGGAAATAGTCTACAAGTGGAGGACATTCAAAACAACTGCCAACATGCCCAGGTCTGGCCGTCCAAGCAAGTTCACCCCGAGAGCAGACTGTAAGATGCTGAAAGACGTCTCCAAAACCCCTAAAATGTCATCACGGGACCTACAGCAGGCTCTTGCTACTGTTGATGTGAAAGTGCATGCCTCTACAATCACAAAGAGACTGCACAAGTTTAACTTAAATGGGAGGTGTGCAAGGAGGAAACGTTTGCTCTCTAAGAGAAACATGAAGGCCAGACTGAAGTTTGCCAGAGAGAACGTAGACAAAGACCAGGACTTCTGGAATAATGTTCTTTGGACAGATGAGTCTAATACCAACTTGAAGCATGGAGGTGGAAGTGTCATGGTTTGGGGAGGCTTTGCTGCAGCAGGACCTGGCCAGCTCACCATCATAGACTCCACCATGAATTCTACCGTGTATCAGAGGGTGCTTGAGGAACATGTGAGACCATCTGTTTTCTAAAAAAAAAAAAAAAAAAAAAATTACAGCTGAAGCGCAACTGGACCCTGCAACATGACAATGACCCAAAACATACCAGTAAATCCACCAAGGACTGGCTGAAAACTAAGAAATGGAGAGTCCTGGAATGGCCGAGTCAAAGCCCAGATCTTAATCCCATTGAGATGCTGTGGGGTGACTTGAAACGGGCTGTACATGCAAGAAACCCTTCAAACATCTCGCAGCTGAAAGAATTCTGCGTTGAGGACTGGGGCAAACTTTCCTCAGACCGATGTCAGAGACTGGTAGATTAAATCACTTTATTTTCCAGAGATAAATAAAAACAAGATTAGACATCGACATGTGAACATTTCTTAATAAAGAACTGAATATTTAATGGGGTGTCCTAATTTTTTCACGACTGTAAGTGATGGTGTTCGTTTTTGTGTCATAAATCCAATTGCTGTGCCCTTTTGACACACCTTACTATGGATCAGATTTGTGTAGTAAAAGTAGTGCTTTACCCAGTGTCTAATAAACTGCTTGTGCTCTTTCAGTAAGGCTATTTGACGGACTTAACACAGCCAGATAGCCTTACATTTATTTATTTATTTATTTTTATCTGTGAGGAGAAATTTGATCATTGCAGCAGAGGTAGAACCAGATAGACCGAAGTGAAATAACGGTAATTTCTTTCAAAGTGTTAAGAAAGATGTTGCTGCCGTTCATTTGTCTGTCCGTTCCCTAAAGCCCTCTTTATCTGCAAAATCAAACATTTTTGGGGGGTTTATCATTGAGGAGGAATAAATATTTAAGTACCTGTGTGACATGACATTTACATAGAGAATATGCTTTAGAAACATAAAGCCTGTATAGTAATTTGCCAACATGAGCAGAGGTCCAGCAGTTTGACGACAGGTATTATTTGGACAATTTGGTCTGCTGGTGTGCAGCGCCTGCGCAGTAGGAGGAAGTTTGGACACAGTTTGGAAGTTTGGCTCGGGGTAATCTTGACAGGCGTGTTATTTATGTGTTAAGCTGTTATTTCATGTATTGTATAGATAGAAATTATGATATATGATCCATTTTGAGCGGCTGTTGTGGTTGAGCTTGCCTTGAGATGCAGGTAAATCGGTCACAGCGACATCTTGAGGCGGCAGGAGCTAACTGTCCAGGTTAGCGAGCCGGTGGCTAACTGGTAACTGTTTGCTAACGTTAGCCAGCCAGCCCGGTTTGCAAGACACGTCTACACACACACACAGTCCGCTGCTGCTGAACACTAGACACATGTTGAACTGCTGGTGGAAGAAATGCTAGCTACGAATAAGGATTTAACTGGCTTTCGCACACACACAAATTGAGGTAAGCTCTCACACACACACGTCGCTTTAACGATTCCCCACGAACGCTGCCATTCACAGTGCCTCCACTTTAAAAAAAAAGTTTGTATGCTTTGCAAAAAAACGTTAGCCAGCTCTTGTTAGCAGTTAGCTAGCAGGGCGAGTGGCTAACACTTAGCCAAGTTTAAATGGAAATCCTCATGCTTGGAAACGTGCGCGGCTAATGTTAAATGCATAGCAGTGCATCAATAGGATGTTCCGAGCCACCATGTAATTAGTTTACCTTGCCAAGCACCATGAGCCAACTCAAGAGAGCAGAGCGTTGTATTGTTTTTAATGGTCTCCATCATGAGTCAATGCAATTATCTGGTGCTCTGGTATCTTTTCTAACGGAGATAACCCCCCCCCCCCTCTGTTAGGGATGCATTACAAGCAAAGTCAACGTTTGTGACTTGAAAAGAAATGTAAGTCCTAACTTAGACCCCTAGTGTACCGCTGCTTGTTAGCCTTGTGGACCTCAAGTGTTTACCTCTGCTGGGCATTCAGTGTCGGCTCAGTGGTGTAGTTGGCATTATGCAGCCAGTGATGAGTCTCCTGTGACTGTGTGCTGAGCAGCAGATGGAAGAATGTGCTCTTTGAGAAAGCCAGCTGGCTCGAACTAGAGAGGGCAGGAGAGTCTTTAGGCAGACATAGGCTGGTTGAGGAGTCTTAATAGTAGAGAGAGTGTGTGCGTGTGTGTTTTGGAACTGAAGAGTCATAACCAAAAGCATGGGCGTTGGAGGTTTGTGTGTCAGGTTTAATGTGGCGTCTGTGCTGCTGACTCTCACCTTGTCACTTCTTGCACAGAGAGGTGTTAATGTACAGTGTGTGTGTTTGCTGCTGGTGCCTTCTGAATTGGCAGTCTGACAAACCCGAGACCTCCTACATGTGTACAGTGCATCTGGAAAAGGAAGATGATTTTATCAAAAGTTATTAGAAATTGCTCTAAACCCTGATAAATGACTGACGACGTTCTTGAGTAATGATCATATAGCCTACCCTCTAACAGCATACATGTTTATTATCATCAGCCATTTCCTGGCAATAGACAAATGTGTACTAGCCCTGGAATCATAATAACCTCTATTCTTTTTTTGTCTTACTTCTGCTTGATTATGGCTAAATGTATCTTTTCTTTAAACTCTGGTGTATATTGTGACCACAGTTATTCTCCTCACTCCTTTACTGTGCTTGTGGCATCCTATAACCCAGTCTTAATACTGTCTACACAACCAGACAGGGTCTGAAATCAAGCTTCTGCTTACCACCATGCGTGGCAAGAAATTAGCTATGATCACCCAATACACAGGCTGAAAAGCTTTTGAGGCAGTAATATGTGAATTTATTGATTAAATATAGTCTTTTACGGCGAGTAAGTACGTTTTAAATAAACAAATTCTCAGATTCCGTGCAAAACATAGCACTGAAAACAAACTGCATGTCAAAGTCCTGTCAAAAACGTATCTTTTAGCAGGTAGGAAATTTTTCTCGACCACTGGTGAGTCAAAATGTAAATGTTTGACACTATGTACAACAACAGCAGATTTTCATAATCAAATGAACATTTTAGTACTGCTGATAGGCCACATGTTGCACTTTTGAACTGTTTAATGTGTACCGGTATGTAGATTAGGTGGACAAATACACATTGTTAGATGTACTGTGTTATTTCTATACTGCCACATCATTAAAGCAACATTTTTACCTTGGTTGTGTATAGTTTTAGCATGGCCTCCCTTATCAGTTTTGACTAATGACTAATGACATGCAGGCAGTCTCTCTTCTGCAAATATTATTGCAGGTAACTTCATAGTGGGATGTTGAATGGAACTGAACAACCACAGTTTACTCTAGACCGTGATTGACCTTAGCCTATGTTACAGACCTTAAACTGAGAGTAATGTGTTCCATTGACCACATACTTTCACTTCCTCTTCCTCATAAACACCAGTTCCCCTTTTCCCTTTTACCATGAAAACAATGTGAACTTTGAACTGTGGGATTCCCCCTCAAAACCATCGGCAGATTATTACATCAGCCACTTTTTCTCCATTCGCCTCCTCTAATTTTTATTTAGTTAGTGATTTCTTGCACTTCCCAGAATGACTTTTGGTATCCCCCAGAGAACTAGCTTGGGCATGCATGCAGGCAAACACCAAAAGCAGTAGCAATAGCTTTAATAACAGGAGGAGAGAGATGGATCCCCCTTGGGGAATAAAGCAAGACTTGTGTCCTTTACTTACAACCAACATGTTGTGTGGCGTCTTTGTGTCCATAAAAAATTGAGGCTACTACTGTTTGGTATCCTCTTTAAAGTGATATATTCCTGTGTGGTTGTTGAATATCAGTGTAAATCATTTTTATAAAGTAAAGCCCTAGCTCCGCTGAGAGACTGATGACAAAACTTTTTTAAAAATTGTTTTACGTGAGATCTCTGGAATCTTTTTATTCAGTCAAACTTCAGTGTCACTGCTAAAAAGGTGTAGTCGTAACCTTGTGTCTATGTTTAGCCAAATGGAACACAGGAAATTCTAGTTCTTAGATGAAAAAGACTATGTAAAATCATGTGTAAAATGATCCATTTATTGTGTTCATTGCTTATTTTGGTAGACACGATAGTTACAGTACCAGCAGCTTTTGAGCCACACAGTTAGCTGACAAACACTGTGATAGATGATATTGATTAAATGCATATTTTTGTTTAATTTTAGCATACAGTATATAAGATATGTTGGCAATACATTTTTGATTGCACTATCCTCAAACAAAAACGACACACAACTCTTATCCAGTACACCATGCTTTGTTCACCAAACATTTTTGGCTATCTTGCCTTAATCAGAGTGGTGTCGTTTCTGGTTTCCTTTTATACAGTCCATCGATCAGTCTTGCGACTTAAAGACACAGAAACGCATATATGCCTGATTTCCACACTGCATGGTACAGCTCGACTCGCTTGGAACCGTACTTTTTTGGTTTTTCATTGGCAAAAGTTGTGGATAGTACCTGGTACTTTTTTAGGTATCACCTCGGTCAAGGTTCCAAGCGAGCTGAGCTGATACTTAAAGGTGGAGTTGAAACACTGCAGACCACTGATTGGTCAGAGAGAATCATCACTAGAATCGCCACTTGCGCGACACGTGACATCCTGTGCAAACCCGCCATTTTTAAATAGCCAAGCTACCATCAATAGCGACCGCAATTTTTTTTTTAACCCAGATAAAAAAGAAAATGGCAGCCCACAAAACCATGTCGTGGTCAATTGACGAAGTTTGGTTGCCGATGTTTGTGTTGCAATGATGTGTCGAGATGATGTCACGGCAGTTTCACGCTGTGTTGCTATGGCGATCAGCTAAGAATCCCGCCTACATTGGGGGTGTACTATCTGCAGTGGAAAACGGAATTGCGAAAAGTTCCTGGTACCAAAAGCGAGTTGAGTCGAGCCAAGCCGTACCATGCAGTGGAAATGAGGCTATGGTATCTTTGGTGATCTATAAGTCCCATGACTAATTGACGGACTGCATAAAAGAAAACCGGAAACAACTTCAGAAATCACTCTGATAAAGGTGAGATAGCCAAAAACGTTGGTGCATTGTGTACTGGAGAAGAGCTGTGAGACATGTTTTCATTTTGATGGACTTGAAGCTCACACAGGCCTTCACCTCGCTGTGTGTGCGTTCTCAAAGTTAGGTTTAATCTAGATATATCTTCAACAATACATCTGTATCCTGTATGCTTACAGTGCAGAGCTACTGTTGCGTAAATGATCATCCATCTAGCTAATTGTCACACCAGCATTGGCAGTTCTTTTCAGTCACTTGAAGATCACTTAGAATTTGCAAGTTGGAGGTTGAACTAAGCTGAGTTTAAAGAATCTAGACCCCATTCACTGTTGTGCAGATTGCTAAGCTCAGCAATAAGCAGTTTGTGGCACAGTTGCCGTAAATGATTGGTCCTGGACTCTGGAATAAGCATTATAATTTGATGCGCAGCCATAAGACTCAAAAGGGCAGAGCATTTTACGAGAGATTTATGGAGCATTTTGTGGTACCATATCAACTGCTAGTAGTCACTGATGATAACTTGTATCTGGGTTCAGATGGATTCTGCAGGGCATTTTTCCCAGGCTTGATATTCCCCAGAGAATTCATTCATGCATTCATGAAATAAAATCTCTTTGAAGACTGGATTTTTTCCTACAGACTTTTTACTGCAAAAAGATTCCAACATTGTCAGTGTGGGATGGGGCAGTGAAGCCTCTATACCATGACCAAGCTAATTCCACAGCTCTGGAAACAAGGAATGGTCTTTTAAAAGTACACAAATAAGCCCGGAAAAGTATAGGCAGATTTTTTTGATGTCATGCTTCAGTAAGACAAACATTTCCATACATCTCACTGAACACTGACCAATGTTACAATCCAATCCAAAATGAAGGTGCAGTACAAAAGTCTGGGATTTAAAAAATTGAAGAACATAAAGAAGCCCTCTGAGTTAGCTGAATGATGTGACACAAGCAGACCCAGCAACCATTCACCACAAAGCCAGATCAGACCGGTCAGGAACCTTTATTTAGAACCTGTGCACCGCTTTGGTAACGCGATCTCAGCCAGAAATGTTTGCCCTACCTTTGACAGGCCAGACTGCCCTGCCCTGTCCTGCCTGGAAAAAAAGTCCACAATCAAAGTCTGTTTTTCGTCCACAATCTGTCTGCATTCAATCAGCCGTCCCCATTGAGAACATCGGAAAGCCTGGATCACCCTTTAGACTTTTGCACCTTGAAGCACCCAAAGTGGTAATTCAAGGCAAACGCCCCAAAGCCCTCACAGCTGGCTCTCTAATCTCTGAGCGGCCATATCACTGAGGGCTCTGGCCAAGTGAGGGAAAGGTCAAGGCTTCTACGTAGGCACTCTGACTGTACAAAATGTCAAAGACACTGTGCTCGTGAAGTACAGTGATGAGGTGAATCCAGGTAAAAGCCACTATCCAGTATGGATTCCCCTCACTAAATCAATAGCAGTCATGAAGGATGAGAGATAGATAAAGAGAAGCTTAGAGACTAAGAAACTTAAAAGGATTTTTAAAAGCTTGGCCAAAGTTGAGATGTGGACTGTGCAAAAGGGGCCGAAGCTAAGTAAGAGGAAGATTTCTAATATTTTGTACCATCAGTGTTATCTGAATATGTTGTGTTTTTAGGTAAATGGAAACAGAACAGCTAATTAGGTTTTGTTTGGCTTAAAATTGAATGCCTTGTTAAATGCACCAACTCATCACCCATGGCCACAATGCAGTCAACAAGTGTTTCACAGTGTTTGTGTGCATTAGATTTTGGTCCTATCAGCAGTGCAAGAAACTAGCCTCTGTGTCTGCAGGACATAGAGCTTGATAAAGCAATTTCACTGTTAACTAGCTAGACATTTTAGAACAGATACGACTTCCAGAAGATGACGACTTGCTACCAAATTGGCCAGTAGGGTACATCTTACACTTTACATTCACAGAAACACACAAGTTGGGGGTCGGCTATTCTGTACCTAATGCAATTTTGCACAAAGGCTGGCTAAAAAATGAAGGCATAACCTTTGTAGTTCCACCACAACAGACTTCAGATGCTGGCCCCAGTAGCAAAATGGAAAATAAAACTCTGTACACTGGTTTGTTACATGCCAAAAAGATTAATCAGACAAGGCAAACAGCCACAGCCAGGTGGTTGTTATTTCCCCACCCTCTGTTCCTCATCGTGGCTTCCTACTTTGCATACAGCGACAGTTTGATGGATGACATATCCATTGGCCTGTATTTAAAGGCACTTAAAATTCTGCAGATTTGACTGCTTGCACATATTTGAATCTATGCAAACTGTATGATAAAATCAACAAGAATCTGTATAATACCAGACACAGTCTGCCTGAAGCCCTCATCAGGTATGTTCTCTTGCATTTCATCATAATTAGGACAAATTAAGTTTTATAATAGTACTAGAGACTTGAAGTTGTATTTTCTGTGCTGTAGTAGGTGGTTTACACTTTTTGTCTGCTGCTGGTGCTGTGTCAATCCTCTTTTTAAACCCGTAGTCACAATTTGGGATATTTGTAGTTCATGTCTATCTGTATGGAAATTCTACCACACTTCTAGTCCAGAGTGGTTGGCAATCCCTCAGGCTCTATGCAGTTAAACCTGAGCAATGCTGCAGTCCAGTACATTGGATCAGTACATCACTAGTCTTTTGGTTCAAGAGTGGTCTCTTCTTAGTACACTACGTTGTCCCACTATAGTGGGGCAGACAGAAAAATATACAGAGGGAAAAGGGAAATTCAGCTGTTAAAATCTCAAATTACAGCACTAGCAGTAACTGAACACAGACAAATCAATCAAACTGTTTGTGCTTCCCCAAACTAAACACATAACTGTATGAAAATAATTGCTCTTTTAAAGAGAAAACAGAGAAGAGAGAAGTCCTTCTGACTTCTTTAATTTGTCATGTGGTGCACTGGGAAGAGTGTGAGATGTGCGCAAAGCATCAAAACTACTTGTGCAAGTGTAACTGACTAGTAGCTGCAGGGAAACACTGGTTGTACTGGACAGGTGTGAATGGTCACATAATGCCAGTATGTTCACTGCCACTGGAGGTCAGTCCTTCTATACCAGAAGGTGGGAGTTTGCTGTGAAAAAAAGACAACACAAGCCCTGGCTGTGCCGAAAGTTACAGCTTCAATTTAGATTTTAGTATACTGCCAACTTACCTGTGTGAGTATGAAGCAGGACACTGCTGGAAAAAACAGAATATGTGCTTTGCCAATGTATCCTGGATAGAGATTTAAAAGAAATGAATTCATCCTTCCTGCATTATCCGCCCCGACTGAGTTTAGCTTGTCTGGGCCTATTCAGATTAGTTCTGCTATTCAAAGAAACTGCTGAAGAAGTGACAGCCCCACTGCCCCTGTCTCTTATCAAGTTTTTTTCTTCTTTGTGCATTCACTGAAGTGAATGTTTCTCTCTTTTAAGCCATTTATTGATGGTGCAGGAAATGTTGTGGTCAGGCCCAACATACATAATGCAATTCTATTGCTGTTAAAGCACATTTATATAAAGGAAATTTAGTCTTCAGTTTCAGCTGTAATAGATAGTTTTGATGCAGTTTGGTTTATTGGTTTAACGTTCATAATAAAATGTCTCTGTATCAGACCAGTAAACTCTAATTCATTTGATTTCAGCGGTTGTCCATGCATCAGTGGACTAGTAATAGCAGCTCTGGGTGGCTGAAGAACCACAGTTCCCCATTTTGACCAGTTGGTGTCAGCAGTGACAGACAGTCACAGCGTTCCTGACCCAGTTATCTGAATGATGCCGCTGCGTTTGAATTGTGACCCAGTGGAGGTAATCAATGCTTCACCAACCTTCCTTTTGTGGTAGAGTCTGGTTCCTCTGAAAGGGAAAGGGGGTGGTGATTGTCCGGTTGTTAAAAGACTGCCAATCCCCGCTGTTGTCTGCATGGTGGACGTGGTGGGCACAATCCATTTTTCGCTCCAGCTGGCTTTGAGTGCTCATCAGATCAGGAAATGACCACCAGTTAAATGCTAAATCTGACCACTAGCAAATATGCCTCTGGCTGGGTGGTTTGTCAACTCTAACAGAAACATTGGTGGGAAACCTGCCATGATTTTGAGATCCTGGCCTTTTCCTTAAATCTTTATTTAAAAAAAGGCTGGTGAGTTTTAGGAGGTGCAAGACCCAAAGATCTAAGGGCACAAGGGCTTTTCTTCCCCGATTCTTCCTTAGAACATGCCGGCATATGTACCCGCTTGTTATCTTTCCTTTAGAATATCTGTGATTGATGCTAAACAGTGCTCAGTCTTTGTAACATAAGTCAAGGATGGGATGACATGTAGCTGATGGCACACCGGGTCCAGATAGCAAATTTGAATATTGAACAGTTTGGTTCTTTGTCATTTTCGGCATGTATGTCTCGCACCTCTTCTCACCTCATCATCAACACACTTGTGCCAACATCAGGTCTCGTGGAGTATCTTAGCTTGGCCCTCTCTAACTGTCGTTCTCCTCCTACCGCCTCCTCTTTTGTCCTTCTCCTCATTTTTCCTCATGCCCAAGGATGGCCACACTCCTCTCACGCTTATTTTCAGTTGCCTAGCAACCAGGAGGAGATGCTTTTTCGGGGTGGTACTTCGTGATGGAAGCGGGGGCGGGGTGAGGTGTGCATTGTTCAGGAATAAATGGCTCATGAATGCAGATCCGCTGAAGAGAGGCGGTGAGGAGCACTGTTTTAAGTAAAGCATTCATTGAATGACGCCATTGTTCCATTACTCAGTGTCTGACTCAATTAGCGCCCCTATTCACCTGGGCTTTACCGCTGTTATGGCAATGGGTTTGCATCCATTTATCAGTGTGGCAATGAGAGCAGGGCCCGATGCCAGGGTGAGTAACCATAGGACTCAAACACACTTTGACTGAAGAGAAAGAGGCTGAAGTTGACAGTGAGGGTCTTTTCAGTCTTTGGCCAGATGCTTTCTCTTTGTTCTGTAGGATTTCACAATAAACATATAAGGAATTTTGGGTGACATTGATGCAGGATACGTGATTCCTCTGTCAAAAAAGAACTGTCAAAAGTGTATGGTGGTCTGGCATTTTGAAACCTCTGAATGAAATTGGGAAGCACACTCTGTACAGCCAGATGTCCAATGAGTGTATTCAGTTACTAAATTAATTTGGATCAGAAAAAGACTTCTATCGAAATGTGTTGCTGTGTGGGCGCTTGTTCAGGCTTCAAATTTATGAATTAAACAGAGGAATTTGAACATTCCTGAGCACAGGTTGTTACTGCGTGTTTCCTCAGTGAAGCATGCAATGTTTTGCCAGAAGCTGCATTGACAGGTAGTGTAGCAGCAGTACAAACATAGAGCAACACATTTTTGTATGTATCCAGAAAACCAGGTGGGTGTTTAGCTGGATTTTGCAAACCATTGGGAGTAGGGATGTCCTGAGCTGATCCTGTATCTGGGCCGATCCGGACATATTTTAATGTCGTCTACTGTGTTTTGCCCACCTCAGCCTGCTGGTGTTTCATAGCTGCTCTCCTTAATGACAGCTATGCGCTACACTGCGAGCATTTTGCTCCATATGTGAAACTGTAAAAGAAAAAAAAAAAAGAAGTGTGAATTTGAAAAAATATTTGGTTGCACAGTGATTGACTGACACTCAGGTTACACGGATTCACTAAGTTCTGACGGTAACAAATCTGTTATCTCTCCTCTCTTGGTAGCAAAGAGCAGTGTCTAAAACATTCAGGTAGCAGCTTCTCATTTTTAGCTAGCGCAGACCGTCGCATTCGCCGGTTAAAATGACACACGTCACCGGCAACAGCTCTTATCAGCTGTCGCTAATTAATATTAATTCCGAGATAAACTGGATGGCAATCCAAAATAAAGCTTGTGTGCTCTTGTTTGTAAGGTAAAATGAAGCTCCAGTCTGTAACGCCACTCAACCATGAGTAGACTGAGTGTTTGTGTTGTTCCAACAACTCCAACAGAGTGAAACGTCATTTAGGTAAATAGAAGTATCGGATTGGACCTGGTATCGGCATACCCAGTGTTAAAGAATTGGATCGGGACCAGGGCCAAAATAACCCTGATCGGGACATCCCTAATTGGGAGAAATTACTCCTGCCTTGCTCGGCCCCTGTGATTATCACAGCAGCACTACATCCCTCCCTCCCGAGCTGTTGATACCCATTCAGATCATAAGGTATTTTACTGTAATGAAGAAATGTGGTATTGTACTATAGGTTTTTACAGTACTGTGCTGCTAAATCTACAGCGACATATAAGAGTGTACCAAAACCAATCAGGGGCAGAAATTGTGAAAAGCTGACATGAGCGCAGATCACACTGAATGAGATTACAGATGAGTGTATCGCGCCAATCCCAGCTCACTTCTTCCTCACCTCTCAACGGAGCGTTTGAGACAGATCCCCCTCGTGTAATTAACATGACCCCAGGAGACATCTTTAGTACGGGTGGAGGGAGTTGTAGTGCACTGCAGAGAACATGCATCTTAACAAGTCTTGCCAGCTGGAGATAGTTGCACTTGCTCCCAATTCAGTTCAGTCATGTTGTTGAGCACTTTTTGTTAGGAACAAGTGTAAACATCTTGAACCAAACGTAGAACAAGTAACATCAATTGATTGGTATCAAGACAATAGACTAAATGTGAGTAAATCATTTGGTCAATATTTTAATTTGTCCAAAAATTTGGTTTAAAGTTTAGCATGCTAACACGCTAAACTAAGATGGTGACCATGATAAACATTACCTGCTAAACATCAGCATGTTAGCATTTACATTGTGAGCATGTTAGCATGCTGACTTTAACAATTTTCCAAAGTACTGCTGTGCCTGAGTAAGTACACCCTCACAGAGCCTCTAGCGTGGCTTTTAGTCGTGTTTACCACACAATGAAAAATTACTTTTCACTCCATGTCCACTCAGGTTAATACAGTAGCCTACATGGTACAAAGTATACAAAACACTAGTACAAAACTGGACTTCAGGTCGGCTTTCTGGTGTCTTTGTCCTCTGTTTAACATTTATATTTTCAAAAGTTTGAATAGTAAAAGGATTTGCTAAACACCAACACTATTCGTCATTAGCAAAGGGTTGTCTCTAATTAACGTTAATTCCGTGAGAGACTTGATGGCAGGCCAAAATTAAACTTGTCTGTTGCTTGGTTAAAGTGCTCTCACAAGCCGGTATACTCAACCAAAGATCATTTGTGAGGGAAAACCCTCCACTCTGTAACAGTGTTTCTGTAGTTCCCACAACTCCAACAGAGTGATACGTCTTCTGTAGCTGATCGTGTCACATCAATTTCAGGAGTCGTGTTCTCCCAGTTAATCTTGCATTCATATCACATCAATTATTTAATCTTATAAATTTAAGATTTTTGAACCAGGACCTTCAGTGTTTGGATGAAGTAACTCGTGAAAAATATGGTGTGTCAGATTAAGTAGGCCGTTATTTCAATGTGTCGGATACATATTTAATCAACATCTAAGTAAATATAAGTATTGGCAGATATCCCTAATTTCTACATTTGAAATATTTTGTAAGGTGAACATTTTTTGCAGTGTAGCAGGAGTAGAGAAGGGGTCTCTTGCCTGTGCTTGAAGGACAAAGACGTGAGGGGGAGAAGAGGAGGAGGAGGAGGAGGAGGAGGAGGAGGAGGAGGAGGAGGGCGACTGATTATGAGACACAAAAGAACAGAGGCCTTCGTTGGTACACGTTCCTCTATTCAGCAGCTGAGCTAATCCACATGCTAGCTAGTTTCACCCCATTCACAGTAGGGGCCACAAGGACGTCCGGCTGACCTCCCATCTATTTAGGTTAGCAGGCTGTTGTAAAGACTCACCACTGTACCCGTTCATATGCTCAAAGCAGGCCCAATGTGCACCGCTGCTACACAGCTACTGGGTTATGTGTGCACTTTTACTACATTTAAAGGCTCCATACTCCAGTCTTCATTAAAGTTTTACAGTATGCATCAATAATGAAACTTATCACTTGCAGCATGTTAACTACAAGCACATGAGGGTAACCATGCATCCTGAAAGAGGCAGAAAAACTTTAATCATTTAGATTTAGAGCTCAGAAAAGGATTCAGATGTCCTTAATGCAGCGGCCATGCAACATGCCATGATTTGTGCACAGTAGTAGACTGCAGTGATTAGTCGATGAATAGATTAGTTAATCGACAGCAGATGTATCGCTATTTTGATAATCGATTAGTCGTTTCAGTCATTTTCCAAGCAAAAATGCCAAACATTCTCTGGTTTCAGCTTCTCAGACTTGCTGTTTTTCTTTTTAACCTGTAATAGACTAAAAGATGAATTGGGAAAATAATCAGCAGATTAATTGGTATTAAAAATAATCGTTAGTTGTAGCCCTATACAGTAGTGTCTTCAAAAGAGGTGAGTGTTAAGTTCCCTTTACATGACCTTTACTTCAAGTATGTTTGTTTAATGCAGTGCAACTTAGCTGCAAAATTGCGAAACATTTTAAAATTTCACATCTTACATCCATACACATTACATTTCTTGGCGTCTTCGTTGTTTCGACTTCAACTGTAATTAGCTGTACTGTGTCAGAAATAGCTGTCTTCATTATTTTGGTCGGTTATTTTGATTTGCATTTGGTGAAGCCATCATTAAAATGATAGAAGTCCTGAATTTTGCTCTCTGGAACCTGCAGAGTGAATGGTTGAGGAAGTGGTCACATACATTTAATTCTGTATGCATCACGTGGATGGAAACATTCAAATACGCCACAGTACATTTAATGCATTTTGCTTATGCATGAGGTGTTGAAAGATTTGAATGTTGCAGTCTGGGAAACAGGTTTTGTATATCTATTTTGTAATTTTGAAGCAGTGACTCTACACATTTTCAAGGATTTTTCTTGTTGATATTTCCAGTTATTCTCTAATGTAATAAGTGCTTGTAGGTTGTGTTAACTGTTGCTTGAAAATGAAAAATGAAATGCAGAGCAAGGATGAGATATGATATATGACAAATGTGATTCCATATTTTTATAGGGTTAAAGGGTTATGCAGGTTAAGTTTATGCAGGTTTGACTGATGGAGTTGTGATTACAAAAGAAAATGTGCAGCTTGGCTCCCTGATGGCCAGGTGTGTGTGTGTGTGTGTGTGCTGTGTTGTGTTAACAGCAGTTAAACACACAGCAGTCTCCAGTGCTCTGCTGCTTCATACTCATTTCAATTTGTCGAACTGACAGACTGCAGCCCCCTACCCCCCTCATTGCTCCTTCCAGTGTGTGTGTGTGTGTGTGTCGATGTATCTCGGATGGCTTTTTTTTTTCTTTTTTTTTTTTTTAGCTCCAAAGTAGACAAACCGTTTTGATTGGCCTGCTTCCCTCTCTTTTTCTCCAGTGCCCCCACAGCCCCAGCTGCCTTCCTCCTCCTCCTCCTCCTCCTCCTCCCCCTCTGTATATCTCTATCTGCCCCCCCTCTCCATCTTGTCCTCCCTCTTTCTCTTTTTCTTTCATTCCCTCTCTTTTATCACCTTTGCTTCCTCCTTTCTCACATCTTCCCCCATTTTTCTTACCCTCCTTCTTCCTTTAT
Organism: Macquaria ambigua; assembly: GCA_008360985.2. NCBI lineage: Eukaryota > Metazoa > Chordata > Actinopteri > Centrarchiformes > Percichthyidae > Macquaria > Macquaria ambigua. The sequence continues at coordinate 118,112 of VMKM01000445.1, read as the reverse complement.
TCATCCCCTTTTTGCTCCTGCCCTTCCATCTCTCCTTCTCTACTCTCTTGCACTCCCCTTTTTCCATCTTCCCCTCCCTTTTTCATCGATTTTCCCTGTTTCTTTCCCCTTCTCCCTCCTTGCCTCCCTCCCTCTCTCTCTCTCTCTCTCTCTCTCTCTCTCTCTCTCCATCTGGCAGCACTAGTCCGTCAGTCTTTTTACAGCTCTCTCTCTCTCTCTCTCTCTCCCCCCTCTGCTCTGACGTCACGCTCTGTTTGCATAGCTATTGTCTTACAGCGGCTGCAGCAGCGGCAGCGGCTCTTCACCAGATTTTTAGTTTTTCACTTCCCCCCTTCTCTCCCCTCTCCCCGGGAAAGCCTCTCTCTCTCTCTCCATTAGTAAATCTTACAGTGGAATGAGAGGCGAGAGAGAGTGACGGAGAGGAGAGGATGGGAAGCAGGACATAGAGTACAGAGAGAGGAGAGATGCGATAGCTAGCCACAACCACATCTCCGCGTCTGGATTTGACCACAGTTTGCCTTGGCTGTGAAGGATTTCTGCTGGTTTTTATTTTATATTTATTTATTGATTTAATCCTCCACAAGGCCTCTTGTTTTTTTTTGTGGCCGGACTAACTGAGCGTGTGCGTGTGTGTGTGTGTGTGTGTGTGTGGAGGAGGGCTTTTAAAGCAGCGACGGATAGCGGAGCTGGGGCATCTGGCCGTCTGGGAGGCAGCGACGGCTGGCTGGCTGCATTGTGTTGCTTTGATGACCCCCGCTGTGTAGCCGCCTGCTCATCAACCTCCCCTCTCTCTCTCTCTCTCTCGCTATCTCTTTCCCTCTCTCTCACCCTCCCCTTTCTCTCTCCTCTCTTTCCTCCTCCTCCTCCTCCTCCTCCTCTCCATCACAGCTCCCGGCCCAGCCATGTTCGGCACAGAGTCCTCATGTAAGTACCACCAACATCCTCCCGCCTCCTCTGTGTTTGTCTATGCCTTTTGTGTTTATGTATGTGTTTTATCAGAGGGAGAGGAGGAAAAGGAAATGGCTAGGTTTCCTCTGTTCCTGCATCCCTCCTCTCCCATCCTCTCTTCTTCCTGTTTTGCCTCCATGGTTGCTGGTGGCAGATTGCACGGGGAGAAATCTGGGATCTACCATTTTAGCACGGAGGGTCGGCACTACAAGCTAGCTGGTCACGCTGAGCTTTACCGCCTGCCTCGCATTCTCTCACTCTCAGCCTTACTGGGTGTCTGTGTGTGTACATGCAACCATCTCCTGTCTGTATGTATTTCAGTCCTCTTGAGTGTAATGGCGTGCCGGTTGAATGCTGTTGAAGCGTGTCTTTGTGCATGTTTGCGTGTGTGAGTGAGCACATCAGAAGATGGATGCTTTCGCCGGAGTTGCATCGTTTTCCAGAAGCATCAGCCTCCCCTGTCTTCTTTCCCCGGCTCAGTCAGATTCCTGTAAAGTGTGAGCGTAGCTTTACCAGCCATACAGATGCTACCGAAGCTAACATAACATACTGCTGTTGTGTCAGTATGTGTGCACGTGTGTGTCTTTGGGCCACCGCGCAGCTCCTGACCTCCGTCAGAAGAGTTGTAGCGTTGATCTGTAGGTGGGCCGACGTCTACGGGCCCCTGTACCCCACCCTCTCAAGAAAACCTTTCAGTTTGATCAGTACCATGATGCCTCACTCCACTACCTGCTCAATGCTTCAAGGACGTCTGAGCCGCTCTAATTGATTCTGTCATTGGCTACAGAGTCTGGGCCAGAAGTAACTTATTTTCTTGACATCAGATCAGAGCCAGCATGCACACCGGCAGCAGCACACACTGTGGCGTGTTAGCATCCTCGCTGTTACAGTGATGGAAAGCTGTCATGCACCGCTTCACCTCTGAGCAGTGATCTTGGTTTATGAAATGTACAGCTGAGTGGAGTATTTCTGGTAGTACAGCCTGGCACAGATCACATCATACATCCCACCAAAGCCTGGCTGAGGTTGCCTCGTCCTTGTGGTCTGAGATTCTGAATTCTGGCCAAAATTTGAGGTCATTTGAGGGTCAAACTTAATGCTTTCACTTAGTCAGTTTGACAGCAGCTTGTCCTCGGTGCTTTCAGCCTGCTGGGTCTGTTTTTAGCTTTTGAAATGTTTCAGACAAATTTATCAAGCATACATTTTTAATGAACATTTTTGGAAAGGTCCTTTCTTTTGATGAAATTTTATAATTGTAGGGATCATGTTTTGTTACACGTTGTCTTTCTTTAGTAATCAAAGCAAAGAATTAATGATAACAAATTAGACAGTAAGTGTGTCGGGTGAGCTCTCCAAAATTTCTCCTCATGCTTATATTTTAAAGTTTGCTTAGATGTTAAATGAACATCTTTTTTACCTGGCACTTGCTTTTGAATAGGATATTGGATATAGAGAAGAGAGAAAAGAATAATAGATTGAATAGAAGGTAGGTATGAGAAGAAATTTAGAAGTGCTCACCCTACACACTTATTAATTCATGGGATTTTGTTCCTAAAGCATTCAAAGAGATCTAAAACTTTAGTAGCGTAGAGTCTGTTCTCTTTATTTGACACCTACAAATTAGACAATAATTTTGTGTTCATACAGGATTTTTTCAGATGTAAAGTTTATATGCAGGATGTATAGCTGTTAATGGATACATCAGTTGTAGCAAAGATGGAACCTGTGGCCTTTTTTATTATTTGGCAGTCTGTAGCCTATAGGCCCCCCTGCTGCTCTTAATCTGCTCTCCCATGCTGGCAGAGGGCTGTAAGTTTCACCATTTTGTCATGTGTGCAGTGTGATACAGGTATGCCAGAAAATCATAACCGTATAGTTTTGGATTCAAACCTAAATGGTAATGGTGCCGCACCAAGGGCACATTGCATACACAACATACAGAGAAGATTAATGAAAGTGAACTAACAATTAACAGTTCACAGCATCTGGTTTACAAGAGTGCACAAGTGCAGTGTTCGTATTTTTAAAACTGCATTTAAGGAATGGAGACATTTGATTGACTGTTCATGGCAGATGATCACAAATCTCTGTGAAGTGATATCTGTAGGCAAGGGAAGATTTTGGTATCTGAAGCATTCTGCTTTCCGTTGGTAGTGCGAGTAGTATTGACCAGTCATGACTGAGCAGGCTTTGGTTCCATGGAACTCTTTAGGTTTAGGTAATAAACTTACCAGCATTTGTTGAAACACTCAGAGGTAAGTGGAGCCCCATTTATAGGCTATTTCATTGGAATTGCTTTGCTAGGAAACAGCTTGGGTCCACGTTTATTATCGGCAAACACTGCATCAGCAAACACTGCAACATGAAATCAACTTGGACACATTCAAAAAGTTTTTTGTTCGAGACGGTGAAATTGTCTTGGAAAATGGAGCCCAATCTTCTGACTCCTTATCTGTTATTTTCTTCATAGTATTTGAAACTTTTACCCTTTTTGTGATGAGCTTTTCCATTGCGATGGAATCATGATATTTTGCTGTCATCGCAGTCACATTGGTCAAGCTAGTCATCTAGCCTCCTGGCTTTGCCAGAGACTCTTGTAACTGGATTGCCACGTCAAGTCCACCACAGCAGACTGTTTCTTTGAGGAAGACACTGTACCTCAGGGGTATCAGATTTGTAAATTCAACAAGCCAACTCTGGTCCCAAATATATCCAGATCGAGAGTAACAAAAACCTGGCAATCACTCACATCCACAGCTAGAGTCCCTTCAGCTTAGCCTCACTCTGTAGCGCTAAACAGCTAAAATGTAAAAGCTTTTATGTATTTGCTTGTATCATAGTGTCTTAAAATAAGCCATAACCACATTAATTTTGAAACATTAGCGTAGTTACTGTGAACGGTCACTGGAGAAAAACATGGCAGCCTCTGTGCTGCATTTGACATCGTGGGTCAGTGGTCGGACTCTGTTCCCACTTTCTCATAATGGCAGATGGTAGAGGGAGTGAAAAGCTAAGCAAATCACCTCCAACATTACCAACATTATATATCATTATATAAATGTATTTGACAATACGCACATGATAGTTTAATCTACACTTCAGCAAACATTACCCAAACATATTTACTGATTATCTTCAATCAACAGACCCCTTCCTGTCTTATTTTTTTTTATTTTTTTTTTTACACAATTTGAACAAATTGAAACTTTAAAACAATAGAACAAATGTAAAGAAATATGTGGTGCTTCCAAATTGCAGGAGAAGTCGATGGATGACAGAATAGCACACACTGTACCTTTTTGTATTTGTAAAGCTTTTATTAAGACCTTTTGGAAGTGATGTCTTCCTAGGTTTTATTAAGTGTTAGACTTTAAAGAGCGACCCTTCATTAGCCATTTCCCTCTGTTTTCAACAGCCAGCAGGACTTAAAAACACACCTTCCTGACACCAGTGTGAGCAGAAACATCATCCACTTCACACACCTCTGGGTAAATGCAATTACCTTGTCACACACATTGACAGGGCTCGTTTCTAGACATTTGACCTCATCAGCTGTCACCTCTCTGCCCCCATCTCTCTTTTCAGCAAACCAGTCTCACACAGGTTTGGATAAATGGCGACTGCATCTTGCTTTCTCTCCTTTGGCCTGTGTGTAATAGGATGTTAAGAGGAAAAAACAGATGATTCAGTAGCTGTACAATAAGTCTACACTTTATCAAAATGAAGGTCAGTACTTGCAGTTTCCTGGGTGGTACAAGATTTTATTCCTGCCTGAAGGGGTATTGATTTTGTCTTTTAAAGTCATTTAAACTTTATCATTAGTACACAACAAACAGTGACAGAAAGTGAGAGAGGGGGAAGTGAATGACTTATTACACAAACTCCAGGTCGGATTCAAACCAGTGACATGTAGTTAAATTAAATGCACCTCAGCCCATTCAATCAGCACTGCAGCCTTGGGGTTATTGATTGTCTGATGTCAAATTGTCTTAGAGGAACAGAGATCCTATTATCATTGATGCAAACTGAAGGGATCAACAGTGATGTAGCACTCTTTTTGTTAGTGTTACTACCAGTTTAATAAGTTCTTAGATGTTAAGGTGGGTGGAGGGGTCCATTGGGGTTTGTGAACCCCAGACTACTCTGATGGCAAGCTTGTAGTTCATTCCTGTCTGTGTTGCTTTTGTTACCACCGTTTGTAGTATATCAGTGCACGCTGGTGGATATTTCTTATGCAGGGGAGCATGCATTGTACTTAGCAGTGCACACGTCGAAAAGCACCACACATGAATGAATAAAAGAAGTCTTCAAAGGGGTTAATGTGAGTTTGTTTATCTTATCAGAGTGCATGGTCAGAACATCTTGCTTGTAACATCTAGTTCAGCGTCTAAAGTCCAGTTCAGACCAAAGATTCACAACGAGACAAAACCGTTTTAGAGCGTTGCAGGGAAAAGTTGCAGCGCTGTGATCTGGCCCATCTCAGCTCGACTCACGACTCAGCTTGTCGCCAGCGGCTGGTTTTAGAACGTAAGGTACGTCACCTCTTTCAACAGCCAATCAGCTCGTAGAGAAGTCAGCTGGTCATCTCGACCCTCTCAGGTTTTTTTTTTTATGTTTTCGCCGTTTCATCAATACTAGAAATGCAACTGTAGCAAGTAGCTCAATATCACTATCCTCATTCATAGTTTAAGACGCTACAAATTATATCCAGCTGCAAAACAAGCCGAACGTTGCAAACCAGGTCACTGCAAGTAGTTGCAAGTTTCAGCTCGTCTCGCAGCGAATCTTTGATCTGAACTGGCGTCTAGTTCAGTTTTAGTTCTAGTTCAGTGTCTAATAATGCAGGGTTAACAGTTTGGGGTTCCTGTCCTACATTAAATGTCAGCTTTAGAGTCTCGCTCACCTTTAGCTCTACTGTAACAGGTACTACTATATTGACCACGTCTCCTCCAGCCCTGGTCTATACAAATAATGAATCATGATTATTTTTCCTCTTTTTTTTTGTCAATCCATAACCATGTTTCATTGACATGCGTATTATTAATACTGCTCTACATTGCTTTGCGTGACTTCTGTTTGATTGCAGTTCCTGACGTCAGCAGGATTATATCAGTTACATCATTATGTATGTGGAACCATTATTTCCTGATCATCTGGTGTGAGCATTACAGTTTGGAGCCTAAATAATCTGTAACATGTGTTAGTGTTACATGTGTGATGCAGTTTCAAAATCGATGAGGATTTTGAAAGTCTTCTAGAGTGTCTCCTGCCTAAAATAGAGTGATGCTGGTCCATGAACTCTGGCGGAAACCTGAACACTACACTAACTGTAGACCAGGCTATTCCTGTGTAAGATTAATGTTAGATCTCTAACAGTATGCCTGATAAGGATGAGCTCAGGGAAATGCAATTGGCAAATGGAGGCATGTTTTGGTTGTGGGGAGGATTGCTGTAGGCCATACCTTAGTCATATCACTCAAACGTTGTATAAGTGCTATTTCATCAGTGACCATTGTGTTGTTTTTTAAGCTGGATATGATTGTGCTTCTTGCCTGACAAGATCACATCATCTTTCAATGCAGTTATAAGCCACTAATGGGCTTTGAACTGTCTTGCTGAGGTAGCTCCCGGTTGTGTGTTGTCGGGGCCCATGAGCAGAATAAGGTGCTTACTGAAAATGGCGCCAAACAGCACTCTGATGGCAACCAGTTGTCCCTGTTGCTGTGGTAACCCCCGTAAGAATGGCAAAACAGCAGAGTGATCGGGTTTCTGTGGTAACTGCTGACTTATGCTATTTTTGTCTCAAGCTCTTATAGTGGCTGGAAGTTGAGCGAGCCAAAAAGGAGGCTTATTTTAGAGAAAGGATCTTCAGTAAGGACTTTTATATTGCATCCCATTGAAGAGACAATAATGTATTGCAATGGATCCTGACCTTTGACCCTAAATCCTCACCCAACAGATGCAAGATCTGGAAACATCTCTCCATTAAGCGTGTACACTCTGTTACGCATCCAATAATGAATTTTAAGAGAGGAAATTTAAACCTGGTTGTGAAGCTGATGTTGTTTACATGCAGTTGCTCAGTCACCATCACTGCTGGGATTAGAGTTTCCATTCTGATTGGAGACATCCATACTAAAGACTTACAAACTCCTTGATACTGTATGGCATTGGTTATTGGAAAGAGTCTGCAAAAAAGAAGGTATTGCTTATGGACAATTTCGCATTTATTGCCAAATTTGATTCATTGGGAGTTACCCCAGGTACAACTGCAGCAAACATTATTTCCATTCGCCTTCATTGTGTAAAACTTGTATGATTTGTCCAAAAATATTACACATTTTAAAATGACTTCACAGATCTACAAAAATAAGTGTGATTCAGTGTAACCTTAAATTAAATAAACTTGAGTTAGTATTACTTGAGTTAAAAAAAAAAAGATGTTTATCTACTGCCTTATAAGTGGATCATTTCTTAAACCATCAGTGTTTGTCACTGTAAAAACAGTGGAGCAGCAAACTGTCCAAAAAAGAAAATTGAAGAATTTACTTTTAATTTTTTGTTACTAAATTCTGATGATGGTCTGTTGCCTTGATCATTCCTAGCTGTTCAGTGCTGTAGGATTAATTAAACCACAAGATCTCAACGAGGCTATTTAATAGAAAAACCTGGAAACGTTTTTTACATCATCTATAGTCATTTTACTGGCATTCAAAATCTCCATATATGGTTCTAAGGCTGGTTGTGAAACTATTCAGCAAACAGGACCGGCTCCCAGGCCATTTGCCGCTGCCATCCATAACTTCAGCGGTCCGCATCCCGTGCCAACAGTAACAGAGCTGAGACTCTTGAGTTTTAATGATCATAGGCTTGGCCAGAACCAGGGGAGGTGAGGTCATTCTGTTGCTCTTGAATTCAGTCTCGGCCCGCTCACCCAACTTGCTGTGGATATTGATAGAGTTCTGTAAGAGTACGTTTTTTTTTATCTTTTCGTAGCTCAACATATCAAGCACCGGACAACCAATTCTGGATTTTCAGTGGGGGGGTTGATTCCCATCAGGGCCACAAATGAACAACACTCATGTTCTGTGTGCCGCTTTGGCTCAAACTGTCCACTAAATGTCAATATGTCCATCAGATGTAACGTTCCAGATCCTTTGGACTTAGATATATTCCTTTCATTCATTTTCTGTGCAATTGTTTGGTGTTGAATTGTTCAAATTTAAGAGTTTAAAACTCAAATTGAGTTGAGATTCATCCCCAGAAGCTGTAAAATCCCTGCTTGTCTGGATAATAGTATTCCCTGAGGATAACATAGTGAGTAAGAGGCCTGACTGTAGCATTGATAAAAGATTAGATAACTCGATGCGACTAACCAACGGAGAGCAGCGGACTGGTGTCAATTAGTCAGTCAGATGAGTTGGACCCTCTGCTGTGGCTGGGCGAGGTGAGGAATAAAAACATCACTGTTCTTGGCGTACCCCCTCGGCCATAATTATTATGTGTGCTTGGCTACTGATGAAAAGGGAGTTTTTGGGTAGCTTGCAGAGCTTGAATATGATTAACACCCTGGGCTGGATGTTAAGGACAGAATATTATTTGGCTGATACAGGCCTGTCTGCTTGGAGAGTATTTAACAGTGGGTTTAAGGGGCAGGCCACTGTGGTGGAGTTAGAACAAAAGGAAAGCGTGTGATTTGGAAACCTGTTCCTCTCTGACTAATCAGAGAAAACGTCTAATTTCTCTGTTGCATGATTTTGTCCAAATTATAGGTCTTCTAGGAAAGGAGGAATAAATTATGGAGACCTAATTTGACACGTCTTTACTGTTATTTTCACTCTGTCATCATGTTGGTGTTTGCACTCTTCCAAGAACCACCGTTCAGCTGTTAAAGTAGCAGCTGTACTACTGCAGGTTTTGTTTCTAGTATAGTTGTAAGTGTAAACACCTGGATTTAAACGCTCTTCACTGGGAACACCTCAACACAGTAATGACCAGTCTCATTATTATAGCCCTGTCTTCCAAAAACCTTTCACTCTCACTCCATTGATTCCTGATTGTACTGTACACTTGAGGTTTAAAATTTGAATTTGCATCCTCTTCATTATCACAGCTGTGCTCTCAGCCCTAGTTAATAGCATTCTTGCTCATGCCTTCTAGAAAACGGGTACATTACAGGGCTGTTGGTGAAGACTGCTGCATGATAATTGTCCTTGGTGGATCTTCAAGGAAGCGCAGTGATAATTGAATCGGTTCAGTGGGATCTCGTAGAGGGAATCACCGTATTTGTCATCATCATGTTCAAACGCTAACGTAGAACTGCAGCTAACCTTGTCAGCCATTTAATTTCACTGAGCTCTCGTCCATCCTCCTCCTCTTGTATCTCGGCAAGCTGAAGAAAGAAAGAAAGAAAGTGCCTTGTGTAACCAGAAGGTCACTGGACCTAATTAATGGATCAAGTGGGAACTTCTACTTCCACTGAAAGCAAATGATAACGTTTCCCTCTCCCCCAACAACTGCTGCTGATGGGCTCAAGAGCAAGGCACTTAACCCCCAATTACATTGAGGCTGTGATGCTAGGAGTAAATGTGTGTAACTGCGTGAGTGTCAAACAAGCGGTTGCTTAAAAACAGAATAGATTCTTAGGAAGGCCCTCTGGATAAATAAAAAATATTTCCATTACAATAATCACTGAGCCGTCGCTATCTGTAAATCTGCACCGAGGACGCTCCTATATTCATTGTGCTGTAGGGTCATTTAGGGGTTGTCATGGTTACCTCTGCAGGAGGAGGCTAAGGAGCACCTGCCTCCACCCCCCCCTTCATTAAAATCCATGTTATTGATTGGCTGGACTGGTATCTACAGACCCCCCCTATACTTATTCTGCTGGGTTACTAGCGGAAGGGCAGGACAGAGCTGGCTTATGATTGCGTCGGCCTGCTGTCACTCACAGACAAAGCAGCCAATCAAGTAAAAACAAACCAGACCAGGGGCCCCCCCACTAGTAAATGTGCTCTATGAAAGACAGTTAGCTGCTGCTTAGATTGCTGTGTGGATGTGGACACCCAGTAGAGAAACACAATCTTGATTTCTTGTGGAAGAGGGACTCCCTTTCACTGTGTCTTTGCCAAAGCTATTTGTATTTAAAAGGAGAAAAGGCCTTGTTCTGGCTCTAGTGGATGTTTCAGTGGAATGGAGGGTAAGTAATGTGGTGCTGCTTCAATTGTTCTGCTGCTGACATGCTGTGTGTAGTCAGGAACTGTACGGTAGCTGTGTTTCTGATCTTTTCCCTTGCAAATGGCCTTTGTATTGTATACAGCAGGTGGCCCTGTACACGTTGTATTGATATTCATGGAGTGGACGGTTTGCTCAGCGCGTGGGCGAAGGCCTGCTGGCTGTGTGTGTGTGTGTGTGTGTGTGTGTGTGTGTGTGTGTGCCTCTTTATGTCTTAGTTGTATATCTGTGTGTGTGTGTGAAGGATACACTAGCTGAAGCAGATATCTGTGTTTACATAGTGGCTTGTTGAGCAGGGCTAGATTAAGCCTGGGAGAGGGAATGTCATTCAATCTTTGCATTTATTTTCCGTTGATGTCCCATATGTTTGTTTTCTTTGTTTACTTTTGCTCTCTGTGGTTGTGGAAAATAATTAAAAAATAAAGGTTGTTTGACAGATTGTGCCAGACACTGCAGCCTCCCGCACAACATCTTAGTTGTTGTTTGAAAGAAATACAGCCAGGGAACTGCCTTATCCATCTGCCAGCAAGTAAAGCAAAGAAAATTAATACATGCATCTCTCTCCCTCCCTCCTCTTGTGTCTTTTCTAGTTGCTTTATTGACATACAAGGAAAATTATCATAATGCCAAAGCTTTTCAGGGCTCCACAAAGCAATTTGTCCATAGCATGCAATTTAAAATGCATCACAGACATTGAAAAACCAGAACAAAACCGTGAAAACACAATTGTTACAAACTGAAGAGATCAAATCTTGGAGAACAGTTGTTATGTTGCTATTTTCTAGGCACAAATTAAACCAACACGAATCAATAAAATAAATAAAAAGACTTATCTCTAGCCAACAAAAACACAGTACCTGCACTTTCTGGTAGCATCAAAGATAACACTGAAGACAAGATAAACATTTTGGAACATTTTTACAAAGTCAGGATAATATTCTCTCGTTGAGAATCAAATACAAAGAAACATTTAAAAGCAGTGGCAGCTTAACACAATCTCTTTTCTCTTGGCAGCCAGTTTTTTAATCCCTCTTTGTTAGTGTTGGACTGTCAAGTCTTCATTTAGATAATGCTCTCGTGGATTTAGAATACTTGGATTCTTTGCAAGAAACATAAAATGAAAGTTTTGAAAAGAGATCTAATGACGTCATTCTCTTCCAAGTGTGCATCTTGTAATTTCGGCAACATTTTTTTTGCCACTTAGACAAAGCAGCTTTGTCTAAGTGGCACATAATTCTAGGATGATTCTCACTTTTGTATTGTGGATCAGCTTCTATATTTATATGTTAGGATATTTTGCATTACCTAATGCAACTGTGGATTCGATTGATTTCCTGGTGTGCTTGGCAGAGATTTTGCTGGTACTTCTTAGATCTCTTCTGTGTTTCTGCACACCAGGGAAAAAGTACAAGTTCGGCTCTACATCCGTTGTTTGGAAGTACTTCTACTGGCACCCAAAATAGATTTCCAGAATTTTAAATGAGAGATTTTGAGTTAGTCCCTTATCTCTCTCTGTCCTTGGATGACACACACACACACACTCTGTCTCTCTATGTCTGTATTTCCTTCTCATGTAAGATAAGTTAGAGGAGCAGGAATTGAGCAGTGCTGGTATTACCCCAAAGTGTAATTTTATGCCACAAGCGACAGCTGAAATGATGGTACGTGAGTAGCACTCGATCTGTCAATGTGGTTCATATAGCTGGTCAATTCTTCTGCATGGTTTACATTGTTTATACACACACTTGCAGATACATGAGGCGTTTTCGGACCGGAGGAACTTTTTAATAGTTCTAAGAACAGCTGTAGGACCTCTCCCCTTTTTATTGTGTTCACACTGTAAGAACTGGGAACGATCGTAGTTCTCAGAACGCCGTTTTGAGGGACTTTCTTTAGCTCCTACTTCATAGTAGGTACTCTCCCAGCACAAGCAGAACCTTGAGTGACCTAAGTGTATGGTGATTGGTTGAACACAAGCCAGTGCAGCACCGGCAACTGGTATCTTTAAAACCCCCTGTAACAGCTTCTAGCAGTAGCCTTAAAACATGGACCAAGACACGGACAAATGGACCGACAGTGAAGTCCAGGCTTTATTGAGCGTATATGCGACGAGGGAAATACAATGCGATTTTGACTTGTCAAAGCAGAATATAAAAATCTCGTGTGTGACGTTGTGAGTGACGTTGTTATACCAACCGCCGGCAGACTTGCATCACTTCAGCGCTCCTATTGTGCACAAAAAACACACAAAAAAAGCCCTTGAAGGTATGTAGTTCTCCTCTCAGGGAGTCCCCAGAACTGTTTGGTCCGAAAACAGCTATGCATACCTTACTAACCCACACACAAAAACAAATGTACGCACAACAACACAGAATCTTATAAACACATGCAGAGCCACAATATCAATACACATACTAACTTACCAGCTGCTGCTGCTGCTGCTGCTGTGACAGATACTGGCTACTCTCCGCCTTGCTCAAAGGTCAGCGGAGGTAGTTAGACCAAGACAGGCTCTGCTAGCAGTCCCATCAGTCAGAGCCAGCCACACGAGCCAGGCTAGCAAGCGTTCCCTAATCGACCCTGCCAACAAACATTTCAGGCATGAGCAGCCGAGCTGGAGTGACTTACAACTCAGGTTAGGATGCAGCCGGCCTGCAGGAGCTCCCAACTTTGTCTCGTGTTACTCACACGTTGCTTCTTATGATAACGTTGGACATTAAGGTATCTCCTTCAGCAGTGCTGCCTGATCAGGACTCCCGGCCATGGCTACTTTCTGCTCTGAAACTTGAAGTTTGCAAATAGGTTTTAGAATAATTTCCAATCAACAAAATGTACTGAAAATATCTCAATACCACTTTTTCATTTCCGATACCAATCCATTACTCATCTGTCCATCTTAAGAAAGCTGTTAAGAAGCCATTCATATGCACATAGCAGTCTAAAAACATGAAAACAGACACTGTCAAATACTCCAGTCCCACAAGTGAATAAATACGTAGTTTACAGCATGACTCAGTTTTACAACACAGCAGTGCCCTTTTGTGCGACCTGGTAATGACATACTGTAGGACACACATTTGAGCTCCATACATGAGCTGTAAAACTCACCACTTCATCACTGTTTTCAAAGCGTTTCAAAAGGAATTCATTAACTTGCTCATACAAATGTAGCACAGCTGTTTAAATGAGTTCCACTGATGCTGCAGGATTGAGGTCTTGACTCTGACTTGGCTACTGTAGCACATTAACATTGATGGTCTTGAGCCGTTTCTGTGTAGCTTTGGCTTTATGTTTTCAGTCATTGTCTTTTCACTGTTTTGTCTCTAGTCCAGCACACTGGATTTAAAGTAAAATGATCATCACTATTAGCAGTTTAAAGGTGTTTGAGGGGGTTCACATCCAAAATCAATGAATACGATGGGACTCAAAGGCTTTCAATTTACCAATGTAAACAAACAGTTTCACTTGTTTAAGACCAGACTGAAGACAAAAAGCCCCCAAAACGAGCAGGAAGTAAAACTGCAGTACAGGCCTGTCTGAGCGACACCATCAAAGGGTCTGCTGATGTCTGTGGGTTGGAGACGTCACACAGCCATTGACTGCAAAGCATTCGCAAATATTAAAAATTAGCTAAGTTTGTGTAAACTTGTCCAATATATGCATAGTTGCCCATAAAATTGGGCATCTCTGTATAAAAATGGCCTTATATTCATTGTTTCATATTCAAAGTGCTCAAGTACAAAGCTAGCATAATGTGTCACTATCCTAATACTTTGTGATTTCACTGTATAGAGTTGGTGAGCGGTCAATTTTCTGTCTTAAGTACTTTTGTTCCAACAATACTTTGTTCCTTTAAGTAGCCTAATCTATGTCAGTTTCACCTACCAAAGACATTACATCTGTTGTCGAGCAGAATATGTGTCAGCCTTGTTAGACATATAGTGGTAGTAATATTCAGTGTTTTCATTAATACAGAATGAAATAGACTTTTCATTTGTTCTCTTTTGTAGTTACAGGACATAGATTTATGTGTGCGTGACTGTGCATTTGTGAGAGTCATTGTATGTTTGAGTGTGTGCGTGTTCACGTGTGTCTCAGTGTGCGTCTTTTATCATTCCAGTCAGGCCAGCAGTCTGCCGACCGTCCCCTCTTCAGTAAAGGTCACATCTCCTGTTGTCTCCCGTGACATTTTGTCCCTTAAATTCATCACGTTATCCTCCCAACATGCTCTCTGGCTGCCTCCTTACCAGTATAAACTCTCAGGAGTGGGATCAACCAGAGAGGTAGAGAAGTGAACTTGTGGCATAAACAGGGTCACCAGTTTGAATCACGGCCCAGCAATGAGAATTTGTGAATGACAAATGGTCTCCTCCCATTAAAATATGCTGTTGGACTTGTGCAAGACCAGTGCTGCTGAAACAACCGGTTGATTATACGAGTAGTTGAATCAAGTGACAGCAAATGAATTGACTGCAATTTTGGTAATTGATTGTTAAAGTCGTTTATCAAACAAAAATGCCTCTTCTCAAATGTGAGGATTTGCTGCTTTTCTTCGTTCTGTATTATTGTAAATTGTTTGTTTTTTTTGGGTTTCGTACAAGAGAAGCATTTTGAAAATAAAAAGGTTAATTTCGGTATTTTTAAACCTGGGCCCTTTTTTTTTTTTTTTTTTTTTTTTTACATATATTGGGGTCTAAATGACTCAGATGGCTCAGATTTAAAAATACCCGAATTACCCTTTAAGACTTGGAATGTGTGATGGTTATTTTTCACTATTTTCTGGCATTTTATGGATTAAAAGATTAATTGACAGAAGAATTGACAGATTCATTGATAATGAAGATAATTGTCAGTTGCAGCCTTACTTCAGGCATTGCGGTGATGATCTTATCCAAAGAGAATTACAGTGGGTGAGCAGGTAGTGCTTAAGCTGCAAGTATACTCAGTCAGAACTGCTTGTTGGATGGTTGAATAGCTCTGAAAAGCCCCTTCACCCACACCTTTCCAATTTAAGATTAGGGCGGGACTGTGTCAGACAATTTCTGTACTTCTGTGGCCGTTCGGAACAACTTTTAACACTTTTAATTTCCAATGTCGTTGGACAACACGTCTCATTAACTAGTTCTGATTGAGCATAAACCAACATTTACTCACTGACAACAGGACACATGGACACCCAGTCGCTGTTTGAACCAGTGGGCTTTCAGTTAAATTAGCAAGGCACTCAACCCCAGTTGCACAGCTGTGGCTGGTGTGGAGCTTTATGAAAGTGAGGATATTCTTCTGCAGATCTGAACCAAATAAATGAAGGTTAAATAGCTGACTTTAACCTGGCTATCTGCAATCAGTGGGCTGATTTTAAAAACACACATAACCCCGTTTTGCTGCGAAATGTCCTGAGGAACAATTCCCTCTCTTCCCCTGTAGTTTAAGTGTTCAAAGGTGCACACATTCCTGATAGCATTAAGTCTCTTTTTTTTACTGTCTCAATTGATGATTGCTTCATCCGCTGCACACAAGAAGAGAACAGGAATGTGTCTCAGTGACCTTGTTATATACATGGCAGCAAGTACAGCAGAGTCACTCAGTGTATATAGTGTAGAGTGCAAGACAGGTTTTGGGCAGTAGCTGAACAAAACATCTTGCAAAAAAAGGAAGAAGCCAGAAGAGGTCTTAGAAGAAGTCTGAGATAATAGACTGAACTGCATAATGACGAATAAATGGATTCCTAAAAGTTGAGTAAATTGGTCTAAAAAGGACTTCCTATAAAGTCACATAAAAGGGTCCTGGAAAAGTGTCCATTTACCTTTTACAGCTTTATATATCCTGTAAAAACATTCTGCTTACACGATGATCTCTCTAATCCACGTCGCCGTGGCACCTGAGCATCTTATTTGCCGTCAGACTTCTCATGCTGATTCTGAAGTTAATTGTGTGACATTGAGGCTTGATTAGATTTTAGTTTAATTGAGTTTGATACTCAGTTGATCTCCAAATGGGAAATTCACGTTATTACTTTCCCAGATGATTCTGTAATTAAATTACACAAGGAGGATGAATGACTTCTGTCTGTGGGGCTTGATTCCAGGACATCCAGTTAAGAGAGGATCTATTTTCTAATCATGCAACCCTGCTAATAAAATGTTTCCAGATGGGGAAAAATGCCCATCACATGTTCCCAGAGCCCAAGGTGATATTTTCAAATGGCTGGTTTTGTCTGCCCGTAACTCCAAATCCCCAAGGTATTCAATTAAAATGATACAAAACAGGGAAAATCTGGATGTTTTTGATTGATAGACTAATTATTTCATCACTAAAATCAACTATTTGATGTATTTAAAGCTTAAATTGTTTTGGAAATTAAATCTGTGACTTTTGGATTACGCTCACCCTGCAATATTATTTTATGTGAATATAGACCGTATGTCAATTATGGCTAAATTTCTTGGCTTGACAAAGATGAGAAAGTCCATGGCCAGCCAGACAGCAGTATCCTCTCATCAATGCAGGCTGACAGCAGCTGTTAGGCCTGTTTGACCACAGGCCAATCTCAAAGACCCTTTTCTGCTTGGACGAGAGCCTGCACTTCACAGCAATGAATAGCTGGCCAGCTGCACTTAGTTTATACACATGTGTGTTTCTGTGTGGCTATGAGGCTGGGGCTCATCTGAGTGGGGTCTTTTTCCCACCCTCTCTGTCCTCAATGGCCCTGTTTAAACCAGGCATTAACATCTCGGGTGATCTAATCACAAGTGGACGGATCTGCGTACAGGTGTGAATGCACCCAAGGCTGCATTGAGGACGCATTGAGATCCGATTACTCAGACCACAGTTGGAGGTGGTCTGGGATGCTTATGGCCACATTGAAGGACCACCTACTCAACTGACGTACTCATTTGCGCACCAACGGCATCATATTAAAGTACGAACCAACAAGAAATAGAGATATATTACGAGTGCGTCACACATCTTGGGAACACTCCAACGAATAGACCCAGCCTGTATCGTTTTGATTTTGCCCACGCACCAAGGTCTTTGCATACTTTTTCTTCTTTCAGTTTCCGGCAAACTAGGCATGGGATGTGCATTGCTGCCTCCCGCTGGTTAAAAACAACAGCGCATTTGGTCTTTGCAAACGGAAATGATGTACGTGTTTATTTGCATATAGAGCGGGAAAGTGAGATCCGATCACAAGTGGTCACTCGAGAGACGCATGTGGAGACGCTTTCTAACTCCAGGTGTGAACCGTTGACTTGGAGCTGTCCACTTGTGATCAGATCACCCAAGACGCATGTTAATGCCAGGTGTAAACGGGGCCAAAGTGACTCCTATAGGGAATTAACATGACAACCCAACACCGCCACCCAAATGCAATGGTCTGTCAGCATCATTTGCTTCAGCTCGGAGAATCCCTGAACTTTTGGCCAAATGTAGGAGGGGAAGGTCACCTGTAGCCATCAGCAGAAATGATGGCACATTTTGGCAGGCCACCAAAATGGAATGAAGTGGAATGTACCCCTTTATTATTAAAGGAACTTCCTTTTTTTTTTTATAATCTGTGTTATATTTTTGCACTTTTGGCTGCCATTCCTGTTGGTTATGAGAACATTTTACTCACCACCTTCACTGCTGACATTTGGGGATGCAGTGATTGTGACTGGTTTAGACTGGTTTAAACAGTTTAACCATATTATCTAAACAGCTTATTTGGAAGTGAAAACATTAATAAACCTTTTGGCCAGGTGGATTGTACACACACAACTTTACTCCCACTTGAAGCCTCCATGTTTGCTCTCCTGAGCAGCCATAGACTGTTAAAGTCAGTTAGCAGTTAATCTCTCTAAACGGATCATTATTTATATGCTGTCCCTGCTATGTTATCTTAGTCACTTAAGCCTGCTTTTGTCCTTGAAGCTCACATATCAGTGGCTAATTCTCATCAAATGAGGCTCTTCCTTACCTGCATGCAGCTTAACGTGACCAGTATTAAAGCATAGAAGCAGGCCTTCAAAATCATAATCCATCAAGACAGAATTTCAGTCTGAAAAACACTCCAGTGTTGTTATATTTTAAACTAAAAACAGTTATCAGATAATGAACAGAAAGGTCACAGCTCCAAATATCACCTGCCACTTTTGTAATCAGTGATTTTCTTTTTTCTCATAGAGATGTTTGTGGAATTGAAAACACAAATTGAAAACCGATGGCAGAGGAGAGGACCTTGTGACACTGTTGTGTTACTTAATAATATCACTAGTATTACAGCTAAAACACCTCATTCCCTCCAACAGTCAGGATGTGAAACTCAACTTGCGACATTAACTCAATGTTATTAATGTAGTCCACAGAAGCACAAGAAAAACTCACTCTAACTATGGCCAAAATGTATCATAATTATGGTGGCAGTGTTTAAAGAGGAGCATGCATCAGCTCTATACTATAAGGCTTGGTGGATATGGATCATTGACTCTTGAGTTGTAATTTTCTAGTTCACAGGATATGATATAACTGGCACTAGGAAATAAATCGTATATAAACCTGACTTTACTGTCAGGGGACTGAAGGATGATGAGAGCTGGTATGGCATTTGGGATTTAAAGTTTTTGTTTTGCTAAGTTAAACCTATAATATTTAAAATTCCCTGCATTTTAATAGTACATTCTGACACCTATCACATTTTATAGTCACTGACAGTACTGATGAGAAAATGATCTCCGTCCACACGAGCGTTTTATCACTGTTTCAGAAATAATCTCCGTCCATACTACACGCCTGAAAATGCATATTACATGACCCCTCGCGTGCACTGGGCATGCATGTGCCGGTGTAAACAGGAAGCAGATTGTCTTCTCTGCGGTTGGTTGCGGAAAATAATACGAACAAAGAACAGCGATGGAGAAAAGTCAGAGCAGAGATTTCAACGACAAGGTGGAACTGTTACAGAAAGTAACTGCTGTAATTCGTTTTCCATGTTGAAATAACTGCTGGTGGCCTGATGTCATTTGTTTTCTTCCGGAAAAAGGTCACGTGATAGGGGCATTACGAATCATGGAAGGACACTCGTGACTGATAGGACCCAATCAGGAAGCGATTGTGGGTGTCTGCGTCAGTCTCCTTTTCTGCCCGTCCTCACAACGTAATCCCTGAGTTTTCAAACTAAAACAGGATCAGCAGCGTTTTCAAAAGTCTCCGTTTTAAATGCTGGAGTAGTGTGGACGCTGGGCGTAAACGTAGCAAAAGTTATATGTTTCAAAAGGAAAACGTATTAGTGTGGATGTAGCTTTAAACTTGCTTGTACTGATTAGAGTAGCAGTAGTAGTGAATCTATAGCCTCTTGTTCGCTGCAGAAGCCAGAGTTCAAGGCTGTTTGCTTTGCTGATGATGATAACTGGGCTCAGAAAAAGACATAATGCTACACATGAAGTCAAATGCTGGTAAATTGACCACTGCTTCTACTCCATCAGCCCCTTCTCAGCCATTTAAACACCATCCAGATGACGTTTTTCCACGCTAAATCGTATTTGCATGGCGAAATTCTGTAAATTGCTTGTGAATATTGGATTTCAGTTAAGGTTGCCAGTTTGCTCCCTGGTTTTCTACCCACAGTGCGTCTTCACTCTGCAGTGAGGCTTACCCTGGTCCCCATGGTATCTGAGCAGCACAGCTCTCTGGGAAATGCCAAACCCTGCATGTAGATGACGTGTTTTAGCATGACACGTTTCATGTCTTGAAATCTCAAAATGTCCTTGAGTCATCCGAGTCTTTTTGATGTGTTTCCTGCAGTCTTTACTGGTCTCCTGTGTAGACGTGACCCAGTTTCATGTAGACATGCAGCATTTCATTCTACAACTATATTTTTTAAGGTATCCTCCTTTAGTGTAGAAGAGAGGTTTTCTAGTATCTAATAGTAAGCTCTAACCCACCTGTCTGTCTTCTTTTTGTGTCTCCTCTACAGTAAGCATGTTTCTCAACACCCTGACACCCAAGTTTTACGTGGCTCTGACGGGCACTTCCTCCCTCATATCAGGACTCATATTGGTAAGAAACACTTATTTTCAGTCTTTATCTGGTAATACTGAAGCTGAAACTCGTAATAGTTTTGAAATGTATTATGATGTTAGTAATAATTTTGGTAACAATACTGATTTTAAAGTAAAAAAATGTTTTTTTTCTCACAAAGCACACTACTAAAACACAGCAGGTGTGACTTTTTGGCTAATAACTACAGTACTTAAGCTTCCTGCTGTTCTACTCATTGCGAGTTGTTCTGGTGCATCAGCTAAAAGAACTATCATACTTTAAGGTTGATGACTGTGCGCTTTTCCTTGACATTCTCATTCATGATGTTAAAAAGAGAAAATTAATTTTCCGATGTGGCTCCCTAGGTGTCTTTATGAGCCCAGGATGTAATTTGTTAGGACTATAACCACAGGTTCAGAGGCCACGAGGAGCTGAAGAGAGAGGAAATCTATACTCATTTGATCCTTCACAAGATGAGCTGCAAAGAAATGGCAGCCTCTGGCACTGTCACTGTATATCCTCCTCGCTTATCACACCATGCAACACACTTTCAATGTTTTTAGTGCTTTTCAAACTACTGAGAACACATTTTGAGGGTGTTTTCGTGTGGGATGTGGATAAAGATATCTAGAGCTCTCCATCCTCGGTTAATTTCATTGCAGCAAGGCACTTATCCCTCAGCTGCTCTAGAGAAGGCAAACAGTGCAAACATGTTTGGGTTTACTGCGTTTCTGAGATGTGGTTTTGTTGCAACAATCCCTCAATGTACAGCTTTGCAAAGAGTGCCTTGCCTGCTTACGTCTTGTATTCAAAAATGAGTAGAATAAATAAAGATGTGACAGAAATCATCAAAGCAGGGAAGCAATATAATGGAACTGTTGGCAAGGCTGTTCCTACTAAAGCAGGTATTTTATCTCTCTTTCAAGTTCTTCACAGAGACACCCAACTTTGGAGCAGTGTTTGGTCTGTATTTTAAAATAGCTCCTCTCTTAATTAACTCACTCCCCGCGGGCTTTTGGCCAATATGTGTAGGCTGCTTAGAAAAGCTGTTGAGCTCTGCACATGCTCTGTGAGATGATTAAGAAATGCGGAAGCCAAATTGGTTTCGTAGGAGCGATGCTGGTCATTTCTCTGTAACTGAAATAGATGTTTATGTCCCAATTAGGTAGGTCTCCACTGAAGAGTTCTGGATAATCCCCGTGAAAGTGTGATATCACTCCTTCCCTCAAGCAGAGGCTGACAGTATAACAGCTTTGCCAGATGGCAGTCTGTGCAGTAAAATACTGTAGCTCTCATCAGTGTTCTGGATGTTTCATTAAAACTGACCATGAATGGTTCTTCTATTAGTATATTTTAACACTTACTTTGTTTTCCTATATTCTTTGAGCGACATTCACTATGTTCACATGCACACTAATTTTCCACTATTATTCCAAATATGACAATATTCTGAATTTGATGTGGGTCATGTAAACAGCATATTCCATTTGGATATTCCCGATTAGGCCTTATTCCGAATATAGCATTTTCTGATTAAGACGTGTGGGATATGCCGATATTATTCGGGTTTTAGGAGCGTTCTTTGGACATGTATACAGCACATTCAGAATATGCGTCTCAATTGGGGTTTTTATTGCAGTTTGGGACACACGGCCTGTCAGCTCTGTGCAATGTAAACAAACCAACTAGCCAACAGTTTGCAAGGCTGGGGTGGAGATGCATGCACAAAAGCAAAGCCCACACACCTACTTTTAAACATGATGAAAGACTTGGATATCAACAGGTCTCTGGATATGCGCAAATATCGCAACGCTGACCTTTTCCACCGGTGGAAAACTTTGAAAAAATCCTATTTTAATGCAAAGAATGATAAATGTGATAAACGACATGTTAGGGCATCGACCTCTGTCAAACACAGCTGGAGTATGCAAGGCTGCATGTAAACAGCTTAGTAGGAATATTGTCTTTTTCGGAATAAGGGCAAAAACCGGAATATTTTGTACATATAACTGTAGTCATTCTCACTTAATATTTATACTCAGTCTACTGCTGTTCTCCACTGAACAGCTCCACCAGAGCAGCTGGGTGTGTCGTGCTAACAGGCATTTTGATGCTAATTGTTAAGGAGATGGAGAGTATTTCTTGATATATCGGTATGTGTTTGTGAAGCTCCACAGCTGGCCTGGAATCAAACCAGCAACATTCACATATTGTTGAAATGGTTTCATTTTGGGAAGTGTGATAGGGCAGATGTTGTGTTTGAAACTAGTTGACAAGTGTGTAAAGGAGAGTGAGGCTCACAGCCAGTAAAGGGGCAAAACATGAAGGTAATTTGACTGCACTTACAATATGCAGCGCTTTTAACCTGAGAGCACAACAAAGCGTTTTACAGTGCCTCTCATTCACCCAAACACATACTGATAACAGCGGAGTAACAATCTGTCTCTTATAGAGCACTTTTCAAAATCCACGTTACAAAGTGCTTCACAAAGGCAAAATAAAACGGACAAGTCATGAAATCATCAGGTTTTAAAAGAAAACAGATACCAATAACAGTGAAGGAAAAGGCAAGAATAGGAAAATAAAAACATCCAAGGCGCTGCCCTGCTCAGTGGGAGCAGTCTGGGCTTCAGGGACTCTTTAACATGCAGATTAATGGACGATTCACTGAGTGGCTCTCAGACCTGTGTCACCATGACCCGCCAGTTTGCAGATTTCCAGTCCCAAACAAAGCAGCAGGTTTCACTGATGAGTTCCTCCTCTCGCGGCGAAGGTGGTAATTGGTAAAATTCTGGAGAAGCACACTCTCGGGCCTTTGTGGCACAAGGCTGAGACCCGCTGATACAGACAGCGTTAATCACTGGAGTAGTCTAGTCCACATTCTGATTAAAATCATAAATACGTGTTAATAGCCACTAGGTATTAGCTAAGCACGACAAAAATGTTTGAGCTGACAAGCTAGTTTTCTCAGCTATCTGCTAGCCAATAATTGTCTTTATATGAACATCCTGTGTTGTCTGAAAAATCTGACTGGCTGGTAAAACTTTGAAAGTTCTTTTACTTGTTTATGAAGCTTTAAATGAGCTTTCTCCAGCCATTTCTCCATGTTCCAGCCACCACTTTTCTTTTAAATGTTCCTAATGTGGCCCAATAAAGTACCGGTGAGAGTGCCGTCTGTTTTTATGGCCCTAAACTGTGGAACACACTGCTTCTGTATATTAGAATGGGAAAACTCTCTCAGTATTTTTAAATAAATAAAAACTTTTTATGAGTTTTTAAGTTTTAATCACTGGTTTTTATATTACTATTTTATTGTATTTATTTTTTAACATTTTATTGTTTTATTGTTGTAATTTGCAGTCTTGCAGAATTGTATCTATGTGTGTTGTGTTTTAATCTTGCCATGTGAAGCACTTTGGGCTGCATGTTTGTAAGAAAGGTGCTATATAAATAAAGTTGAGTTGAAAGTGGCTGGATTTTTTAGCTTTACTACCACTGTGTTTAATGGACTTAAATTATATATATATATATTTTTTTTAGTTTAAGTTTCAGTTTAATTAAAGATTCTCTCTCTCTCTCTCTCTCTCTCTCTCTCTCAGATATTTGAGTGGTGGTATTTCAGGAAATATGGGACCTCCTTCATAGAGCAGGTGTCTGTGAGCCACCTGCGCCCCCTTCTGGGCGGAGTGGACAGCAGCTCCCCCAGCAACTCCAACACCAGTAACGGGGAGGCCGACTCCAATCGGCAAAGTGTGTCCGGTAAGATCTGATACAATGCAATACACATAATACAGACAAAAGAGCACCTTAATAAAACTGTATGCAGCATCAGTGCAAAAAGCAACCTGATGTTAACAGCAGTATAGCTGGCACTATATTGTCTATACTATATACTATAGTGTCACTCACACCAGAGTACATTTTAATAAAAACATGTTAATATCAGGGTTCGTACAAAGTCTTCAAAGTTTGGAAAATGCTTAATTTTAACCGTTATGTTTTCAAGGTTAGGAAAATGCTTGAATTCAAATATACACCTTGAAAAATGCTTGATTTCTTTTTAACATAATCTGGTGTTTCATCATCCACACGATCACTCATGTAAACCAAAATCTTTTAATATTTGAAATGAAACAATGCCGTCCTCATATTTGTTTGTTGTCTCCTGGAATTTATAGTAACAATTTAGATGTGATGATAAAGGCTCAGAGAGTCTGGACATTTTTGGTTTAGGTACCTTGAAAGTGCTTAAAAAGTGCTTGAATTTTACTCTTAAAAAGCTGTACGAACCTTGTAATATACACACAGCTAAAATTTGTCTCATATTTAATCAGCAAGTCGGGGATTTGTCCCATGAAAAATGTTTTGATGCTGTTATTTTTAAAAGAAGAGGTTTTTACTGTTTTTTCAAACCAAACAAAAAATAACAACAACATGAACAGACGCCTTTTAAATGTTATACTCGTCATGGGTCTTATGATGGTCACCGTCATCACCATCTATTTATTTAACTGCTGCAGAGGGCCGGCTCGGAGTCCCTGCTCACTTTGAGTAACACAGAGCCCCTTCACTTTGGTTCTGCCGTGTTAACTTCAAAAAGGAGAACTAAACAGCCGAAATGTTGTAAAATGTCAAAGCAATTTTTCCGCTGTACTGACACAAATCCCACCGGCCTGCTGACGGCAATGAAAGCATTGATTTTAATGTGTAGTTTTGGGAGAGGCTCTCACACTTGTTTTTACTTACTTTACTTTTGTTTCAAAATAGGTTTGGTGCTGCAGATATAGATCGCCCTTAACACTAAAATGCAATACAGAACATTAAGACTTGAATACGTGATGCCATCCTGTGAGACTTTTTGGAGTTTTTGGTGCATTGACACTTAATTAGAGTCTGAGCGGCTTATTTGAACACTTCATCCAGATGAGTTTTGTTTGAATGTGTAGCTTCCAGCTGTGAATCCGAAAATATACCTGTATATTTCACTGAGTGCTGTCACACTGTTCTGTTCTTACTGTTCATGGAGCAGATGATTGGTGTAATATTTTCTTTTTTAGACACATTCTCAAACATGTTTGCAGCTTTTTAGCTGTAAAGTAGGTGTAATATTCCCAAACATACAGTATTAATACGATTTTACATACAGCCTATACAATATCTTAAGTGCATACCTTTTTAAATAGAAAATTTGATAACAAAATTTTAGATAACTGTTTTTAAAACAAAAGGAATTAAAAGACAAATAAAACAAGTAAAGAGGGAATCAAACCCCCAACGCTGACTTTTTGAACTACAGTTGAGGAGATGGAAGAAGTTTATGTCTGTCCGGCAGTATCCTTCACAGCCAGTCTGTGAGCTCTGCTTAGCGGCGTCTTGGCTTCCGCTCTACACCAGCGACGCTTTGATCGCGGTTAATCCTCTGAATGTGTATTGGCTCCCCCGCGGAAATTCATCCATTTCAAAAGAGGAGACGTCTTAGTGTTGAATAATTCCTTTGGTTCCACTGCAGATGATAAAAGAAAACATTTACTCTACGCATGCATCCATAATGCAGCACACATTCAATGACTCAGCCTGCTTTTTTACAGCAGCATTTTTTATGTAATAAAAAACTTGTATTATTAGCACGCCAAGGCTGCACTGAAAGTTAAAGTTCAAATGGTGATTACGTCCGACCTCAGCTGATCAGTATAATCTCTGCAAGTTTCTTCCAAAGGATCCTGTTGTTGGACTCTTTGTGGAGGCATGACGCGGCCTGCTTTTGTTTTCAGCCAAACAACTTTGAATTAAATAGGATTATGTGTTCTGTATTAATTCAACAAGCCGCGATTGAGAGGAGAAAGGCAGTCTAATTATTTCGACTGGACTAATCCTCAGTTTTCTGGCAAATAATCTGCTCTGTGTAAATCCCTCCATAGAAGTGGTCTAACAGGGACAGTTTAAGTGAAGTCGCTTGACTGATCAGTCATAGGTCTGCACTTTAGGGCTGCAACTAATGATTAACTGGTAAATCGTTTATCGTTAAATCGTTAAATTAGTCTATAAAATGTCAAATAATTGTGAAAAATGCTCATCACAATTTCCCAGAGCCCAAAGTGACGCCTTCAAACTGCTTCTTTTGTCCGACCAACAGTCCAAAAGCCAAAGACTCTTCACTTACTGTCAGAAATGACAAAGGAAAGCAGCAAATCCTCACATTTAAGAAGCTGGAACCTGCAAATGTTTGACTGAAACAGTTAATCGATTATCAAAATAGTTAGTAGGCAAATAATTTTCTTTCGATTGACTTATTGTTGCAGCTCTACTTGAAATGAAACGATGTAGTACAGAATAAATTCAATAGGTGTGTGGGACTGAATTGATTCTCATGTGGTTCCACATGTCTTCATGAAATTGTTCTTCATTTTTGTTGGTGGGCTTCAGTATTTCTTCTGAAAGTGTGTTTTAGTGGCGTTTCTAAAATATTGTATATCCTCTGTATGATTTAGGCCTAACTGTGGTTACATTAAAAGATATTGACTGGTGCTGAAGTGATTAGTTGATGAATTGAATAGTTGATCATTTAAAGTTATTTAGCAAAGCAAAATACCAAATATTTGCTGGTTCCTGCCTCTCAAATGTGAGGATTTATTTCATTTCTCTGTTTTCATATCATTGTAATTTTTCTTTTATGCCTTTATTTGATAGTGATAGTGGAGATAGACAGGAAGTGTGGGAAGCAAGTGGTCCGACCAGCCGGGAATCGAACTGGGGACTCGCTGCTCAGGGCGCCCTTACCACTCGGCTATCGGGTCGCCCATGTCATTGTAAATTTACTGTTTTTGGGGATCTCTGACTGTTGGTTGGACAAAACAAGCAAAATGTAGATGTCACCTTGGGCTCTTCATGGGCATTTTTCAACATCTTGTGAAATTAGAGTTGCGTCGATTAGTCGATCGAAAGACAATGAATTGGCAACTATTTTGATAATCGATTAACTGTTTCAGTCAAACATTTGCAGGTTCCAGCTTCTTAAATGTGACAATTTGCTGCTTTTCTTTGTCATTTCTGACAGTAAGTGAAGAGTCTTTGGGTTTTGGGCTGTTGGTTGGACAAAAGAAGCAGTTTGAAGACGTCACTTTGGGCTCTGGGAAATTATGACGAGCATTTTTCACAATCTTTGACATTTTACAGACTAAACGATTCAAAATAATTGGAAGATTAATGGATAATAATAATCGTTAGTTGCAGACCTAGATGATACAATAAATAAATAGATGCAAAAATTCTGAAAGTTAAAATTATCACTAGTTGCAGCTCTAATAGTCACTATTAAAGGGGTAATTCAGCAATTTATTATATACTTCCTTAACGTTTGGGGACTTGTGAGAGACAAATTAAAAAAGAATGGATTGAGCTCCAAAGTGCTGGATCCTACAGTTCCCACAATGCATCCGGATTGCGTCTTGTACTCAAATCCTTCCCTCCCGGTAAACGTTCAGGTGTGTAAAACTCTACACCTGTAGTATGTAACACAACTTTTCTGTTTATAAATTTCCCCCTAAGCCAAAGCTGGTAACCCCGATTACATCATCAGGGTTTATCTCAGCTGCTCCGGAGCCACAGGACACATTATACATCTGTTTTTGCAGGCTGAGCAGTACTCCTCATGATCAATAAACTGATCTTGATAAGTGAGTTTTCCCTGTCTTGTTAGCAAACGTATATTTTTGGTATCAACATTTCAAAACCCCATATTGTCAAATCCTGTATCCTACTTTCATCTGTTCAGTGCTGTTAGCCAAAAGAAGCCGCTCGTGACTTCCTGACAGCAGTGAGGGTTTGTGTAGAGGCATGTGTTTGGTCACTGAGGAGTTTTAAGGCCTTTTCCCTGTCAGCTGGGCTCTCAAAGAGGTCGCTGTGCCAGTCAGGGAGCTGCAGGGCGGATGTCAGAGCGCACAGTCGAGCCCTTTGAAGTGCGCCGAGGAGGCTCAGTGTCGACTTTACCCTCAACACTCATCACCAGTGTTGTTCTCGCTCTCTGTCTCCCTCCTGCAGAATGTAAAGTATGGAGAAATCCGCTGAATTTATTTCGTGGGGCTGAATATAATCGGTGAGTACCTGCAGCTGAAACCCCTCCTGCTGGTCTGGGGCTTCACTTTGCCTCCGCTGTCTTTCCTCTTTCTCCCTCTCTCTGATCTTCTGTCTTGTTTGTTTTCCCAATCAGTGTCGTGTTCACTCTCCGGCCTTGGTTTTTGTCTTCCTTATATGTGTTCGATGTACTATTTCTTTTCCTTCTTACTTTTTTTTTTTTCACTTCACATTCTCCTCAGTTACAGTAAATATATTTTCTCTCTCCTCTCAGCTCCCCTAAAGGCTTCGTACAAAGTCTTGAAAGTTACTTAATTTATAAGCTATAAGTTATAACTTAATTTTAACCATTATGTTTTCAGTGTTAGGTATATGCTTGGATTCGAATATACTCCTTGAAAAATGCTTGATTTCTTTTTAACATAATCTGGTGTTTAATCATCTAGACAATCTCTTGTGAAAACCAAAAATCTTTTAATATTTAAAATGAAACGATCCCGTCGTCATATCTGTTTGTTGTCTCCTGGCATTTATAGTAACAATTAAAGGCATAGAGAATCTAAGAATGTTTGGTTTAGGTACCTTGAAAGTGCTTGAATTTTACTCTTAAAAAGCTGCACGAACCCTGCCTCTATTTCCTCACGTTTCATTTATTTTCTCCTCTGACCATCCTGTCTTTCCATCCTCCTCCTTTTTGTCTCTGTGCTTTCTGTCATGTATTTTTCCTCTTTCAGATTTCTTTTTCTTCTTCTTACCTTTTGATTTCTTCTCATCAGTTTCTATTCTCTGTGGTTCCTCCTTTTATTCTCTCCTTGATGTGTTGATCTGCCTCCCGTTCCTCCTAATGAGTCATCCTCCACATTTCCATTTCTCAGTTGTATGTAATTATCCTGTCATTTTCTGTCTACCTATCAAACCCACATGCTGAGCTCCAGCTCTTAATGTCGGCCAGTCTCAGTCGAGTACAGTTCCCATTAAGTCAGCACAGCCCCGTGACTCATGTCCAGTAACCTGAACAACATGTAACATCTTACTAACATCTGAGCAAGTAAACCAGCTCAGAACACTTGCTAATTCTGAATGTGTCTCTGTGCTGGTGTTCAGGTATACGTGGGTAACAGGTCGAGAGCCGCTGACGTACTACGACATGAACCTGTCGGCACAAGACCATCAGACCTTCTTCACCTGCGACTCAGACCACCTCCGGCCTGCTGACGCCAGTAAGCCAACGCACGCTCATGCATATACAGTACATGCATCTTGATTTGTGTGCACAGGTTATAATGTGACCCTTGTGACATCTTAACCCTTTGAACTCTGCAATAGAAATGGTCCCAGAAGCCTTAGCTTTCAGCTGCAAAAAGAATGAATGCTCTAGCTTTAAACAGGATTATGCAAACAATGACTGGAGGTCCGTTTTCAAAGGGTTAAATATGTTTCTCTGTGTGTGTGTGTGTGTGTGTGTTTGTTTGGTGGCAGTTATGCAGAAGGCATGGAGAGAGAGGAACCCACAGGCTCGCATCTCTGCAGCACATGAAGCTCTGGAGCTCGAAGAGTGAGTTCACATCCTCTTTATTTTCCTGTCTTTGTCTCCGGAACAACGGTCTCCTTTGAGACGAGCAGTTAGGAGTGTTGGTTGTCATTTAAAATACTCAAAGTGTTAATATAAGAAAGCAAAAGTTCAATTAAAATACATTTGTCTGTCAAATCCTCCGTGCTAATAACGGTGATAATTAATTATGATGGTGATAGTAAAACAGTCAGGCAGTCCTTGGAGCTTTTGACATGTTAAATTGGAAATTTAGAAATATGAATCTTATGAAAAGAATTACTTCACTTTTCTGTTTTATTCATCCAGAAAACACAGATTGACTTTTGTTCTCATTTTCCACCTATGGACCCGTCTTATATTCATGAAGTTCAATATATTCATACATCACTGACCAGCAGTGCAGCAACGTGTTTTAACTGGAACTGGAGCTTGTTCAAGGGCACAGCGACGGTAGTTTTTTGCCCTCTTAATCCAGATTTCCTCTGCTGGTAATCCCAAACCAGGTCATCTTTAGGTCGCAAGACGTTTGCTTCAACCATGAAGCTGCTGCCATCAAACTGGTATCTGACTCGTACATCTGGTGCCATTTTAACAGAACATGGAGGGATGCTACATCACAATAAAACGGCATCTTAACTTCCTTTTAGGATGCTTTTGTTTTGATTGTGACCCCTTAAAATGTCTTCTTCTGTCCGCTCGTCACACTTTATGGCCTTAATATGGACAGTTTGATCAAAGAGTGATCTTCTCCTTCTCAGATTCTTTGATTTGAAGGATTTTTTAATGCCTGAAGAGGTAAAAGTAGCCAGTGTTTTACAAGAAAAAAAGCAAAAACTTCAAAGTCAGAAAAAAACAAACATTATTTAAATCTTCCTTATCCTTTTAATCATTTGTTGGGTCGTTGGGGTCCCCAACATACCGTTGCCATAATCACTGTGGCTATAATGAACTATCTAGAGAGAATATTCTTTCTTACTTTAATAAATTTCAGTTTATTATTGCTAAGTCTGGTGTACATCTCCCTTCTTTGTTGCGGCCCACGAGCTGGTCGTAACAAGAGTCAAACATCATTTTTGCAATGTTACCAAAAGCTACTAAAAATGAACTCACAACCTTGATTTTATACCCAAATCTAAAATCATAAAAACACGGTTTCTTTTAGGCCAATAGACGTCAATGTGGTATAAATTGAAAGAGGGAAGACGCATGTCATCACAGACTGGCCCTCTGGGTACCTGCATCATTCATGGGGGAAGACAACTTTACTTGTTTTCACAGCAGTGTAGCTTTATTTTTAGCAGCGTCTGTGACTACAAAGGCAGTGCAGAGGAATTGTGGCAGCGCTGTATGTTGCTCTCAGCTCATATCAAGGCCGTGACAGCAGGTTGACTCAGAGGAAAAAGCGTCTTTGATCAGTGCTCCGTCAGATGCTGCTCACAAAAACATGAGGCGTAAAAGCAGTTTTATAGCACAGAGATGCCATGCAGTGTAAACAAACATGGCACCCTGTATATATTGTGTTAAATTAATGAATGAATCCATTAGGATAAGTTAGTTTGTAGTTTCCTTGTTAACAGATCCTGCTCCTCTCCTCTCCTCTCCTCCCTGTAGTTGTGCGACAGCGTACATCCTGCTGGCGGAGGAAGAAGCTACAACCATCATGGAGGCCGAACGTTTATTTAAACAGGCGCTAAAAGCTGGAGAGGGCTGCTATCGCCGCAGCCAACAGCTCCAACATCACGGTACACAGTATGAAGCCCAGCACAGTGAGTGTACTCCACTCAGTATCAATACTGCTATTAATCAGAATAATGCTTTTCTTCTGCTGGCTAAAATGTCAGAGTGCAGCAGGAGAATTTGATCATTCTCTTATCTTTTGCAAATGTCTGATATGTAGCTTCAGAGACATTAAGCGCTGCAGGTGAACACTGGTTCATCATGCTTTTGATTCAATTATATGGACAATAAACACGATCCGTATGTGTTACATCATGCGTTTGTGTGTCTCCACCAGGAAGAGACACCAATGTATTGGTGTACATAAAAAGAAGACTGGCCATGTGCTCCAGAAAGCTTGGCCGAACACGAGAAGCAGTTAAAATGATGAGAGATGTAAGTACACAGCCTGCCAGCAGACACACACACACACACACACACACACACACACAGGACTGAGAGGAAGTTGTTTCTTTGATTTCTTAAAGTTTAAAAGGCTTCAGTTTAATCACCAGGGTCAGAAAAATCACACAAAGCCACATGAAAGTTTTCATTTTCAACACTGACTCAGATTTAAATGTGACAATATAACTGCATAGTGATGACCCAAAGCTCTTGTCTGCTGACTGTGCATGTGTCGCCCCCTGTCCGGTATTACATGTAACAACAGTTGTGTGTTTTCCAGTTAATGAAGGAGTTCCCTCTCCTCAGTATGTTCAACATCCACGAGAACCTGCTGGAGTCACTACTAGAGCTCCAGAACTACGCCGACGTGCAGGCCGTTCTGGCCAAGTACGACGGTGAGACACACACACACACACACACACACACACACACACACACACAGTTTAATGCTTTTATTTATGTTCATATGAAAAACACAGAACATAATTGTTGATTTGGATATCATGAGAAACAAACACATCCAAGGGTGCTGGTACCAGTGACTCCTCTGAATGTGAAGATGATTGCAGTGACAAAGCAAATACTTAAAGAGTTACTTAACACTAAACCCTTTTTTTTTTTAAATAATTACGTGTACATTCTACGGAAGCCCTGAGAGGCAAATAATAAAAAGAAAATTCTGGGGATCCATTTTTTAAGTCTGATTTAAATTGTTTTCTCTTCTGAATTTATGATTTAAGAACAAGATAATCTTTCAAAGTTCCTTTGAAAACCTGTAAAACAGGTGAGAAAAAAAGTTTTGTTGTTGTAATACTCATTTTAGCCACAAGAGGCTGAAGTGCACCACCACCTTATGTTCTAAATAGGACTAAAAGCATTCATGTTTTCTTCCAGGTGAGTTTTAGTTTCTCCCTGCACTCTAAACACAAGGTACACACTGTATATTGTGCGTTAGCAAGTTATTTCATTACGATTAAAATACTTTTCTAGCCAAAAGAAAGACATGACAGTAATGTTACATAACTTGCTAACATCAGACTTAGAAAATGGATCGCCACATGTTTTCTCCCTCACTTGCCGCTCAGGGCTTCCGTAGAATTCACTTTATTACATTATCAATTTATCCCGGTGCCAGTCTGTAGTGTTCATTACAACAGAAGTTAAAGTCCTAATTCTTCTAGATCCCCCAAAGATCTGTGAAAAATCAATGATGTTTAACTTACGAGTAGAACTTACCTTTCCTTTTGCACTTAAACTTTGAAATTAAATTAAAATGTTAGAAAAACTATTAACCAGCTGTTAATATTCAATTCAATAAGTAAGACTGTCATTGATCAGAAACTTGGTGTAGGTTGTGAAATATTTGATCAGTGACTGTATATCCAGGGCCTCAAAGGGTCATTAATGCTTTTCCATTTTATGGTATACTGCTTTACTTTTCTTTTTTAATTTAGAAATTAATATAATCACACACCTGTACTTGTATAGCAAATGTTTATTTTTAAAGATTTAATTCAGCTAATTTTAGCAGCGAAATTGGTCTTAAATTCCACTCAGATTGACGTAAAATGTCTTGAAATGTCCTGGATTTACTTTGTGAAACTCTCAACGGCATGCGTGACGTAGTGAGGACAATAGACACAATAGACAGATTAATCGATTAGTCAATTGGTAGTAAATTAATCAGAAACTATTTTCATAATGAATTCATTTTTCAAGCTTAAATGCCAAACATTTCTTATCAAATCTTATCTTTGGGTTTTGTTTTGTTGGTCGGATAAAAAAAGCCATTTGAAGACTTCGCCTTTGGCTGATAATATCTGGCGATGAGCACATTTCTCTATTTTCTGACATTTTATAGACCAAACAATAAATCGAGGAAATAGTGGGCAGATTAATTGATGAAACATGTAATCGTTAGTTGCAGCCCTAACGCCGACCTACATGTAGACAAGATGTCAAGATGCATTGTATACAGCAGCTGTTTCCACACTGGTGAAGGTGTTTGAATCTGTTTAGTTATTCATCTTGAAGCTCTGGAGAATCTGTCAGCCTTATCACTGGAGTCGTGTTTACATCAGTGATCACACTTAACTGTCAGATAAGTGAAAAATAAGACTTGATAACAAAACACCCCCAAAGCTATGAAACCCAAACTCATCATCTTCATCCACAACCCCCCCCTCTGGGCGGCTGCAGTGTTCTTAGCTATCACCTGTAATTCCAACCTTTCTGTGTTCACTAATGTCCCATCTGCTTTGTGTCTCCTCCCCAGATATTAGCTTACCCAAATCTGCAACAATATGCTACACAGCAGCCTTGCTCAAAGCCAGGGCGGTATCGGACAAGTGAGTATCGCTTTTCGTCGGCTACAATGCTCTTACAGGGGGCGGCTCGACACACCTGCTCTGCTATTTAAGAGTTTAAAATAGAGCTGAAAGTAGCCCGGGGGACCCGTTCAGAGTGAATGAGACAATGGGGCTGAGCGGCGGTGTAGTAACAGTGGGTTAGAAGTAATTTTGCTCTTCGGCACAGGGCTGCCTTGAGGGTTGATCAGTGTTATTGTGAGCAGTGAGTGTTTCTGTCTCACCAGGGCGCTCTTGTCACCCAGAGGAACAGGGATATTTATGACTGTAAAACATATTATACAGTCATAGTGGTGGTGCACAGATAAAACCATAGAAATAGACGGTTGTCTTTTAGCCATGTACCCATTTATACACACATGTATATGCACACATGGAGTATTTATATTTGTTTTGTCCCTCATTGTTTATTTTTTATGTTCATTTTAGTGTCAGATTTGCTGTTAAATCCGCTATCTTACATTAAAAAATACCCCTTGACTAAGTACTGGAGTATTCTCCGGCTCTGGCCATCACATGTGTGTTAATCCAAGTGTACTCAAAACCCTCAGTTCATCTTTTTTTTTTTTTTTTGAGAAACAGACACTCTTTTACATGTTGGGGATTTATGTGACGTTCTTACCCAGAGCAGCTGGTTAATGACAAGTGAGCAGCCTCCATTTCAACGTCTTTATTCGGCACCGTGGGACTCGTTTTCAAAATCACTTTGATCATATAGTGATGTCAGATTACTGACAAGAGTGTGTGTGTGTGTGTTTGTGTGTGTGTGTGTGTGTGTGTGTGTGCAGATTCTCTCCAGAGGCAGCGTCCAGGCGAGGGCTGAGCACAGCGGAGATGAACGCAGTAGAAGCCATCCACAGAGCGGTGGAGTTCAACCCTCACGTCCCCAAAGTGAGACTCAGAGGAGCTTTACACACACACACACACACACACTTCACACCTGCTGAGGCAGCTGTGATTGAGTTTTCCTATCGACACAAATCTGTTTCTGTCAGCAGTGGAACTCGTACTGGATTTTCAAGACCAATACTGATGTTTCTTTAATAATCAATAATTTTTGCTCAACATGACTTTAGTTATCAACCAAGATACAGTGTGCTTACTGAGCAGGACATTTTACAGTTGAAAAATTAACTTGTTAGTGCTCTTTGGTGGACAAACTATGTAACGGAGATTCACACATCTTTGGTATTTCTGTACTGAAATGTCTTGTCATTTATCGGCCGAATTATACGTTGATATGGAAATGCCTGTGACGAGCTAAAACCTGCTGATAATAATGGCCATGCTGGTGTATGGTTAAGGCTGTAGTCAATGGTGGGAGAAATGGCCTCTTCTTATGATTTTCTTTTGAGTGATTCAGCGTTGATGCACAAGAGTAGGCAGACTGTTAAAGAGAAAAAGTGAAAGTTTAAGAACCAGTTGGACTGTAAAACACAATAAAACTGTGTGTCGATGAGATAATGCACGTAATCTACCTTTAGGGCAATGGAGCAAGTAGTTTACAAACTCCCACTACTGTTGTAAATTTGACTATTTTCATGAATGATTATTACTGATCATACAGAAAAGGAAAAATAAGATCCACAGAGTATCGTTCTGTAGTTTAATCGTAGCATACTGAATTTAAATTGGATCTAGATTTCCAGTCTAAGTGTCATTAGACAGAAATTGTCGGCAGGTTTTTAGGTTAGCTACGTGCTAAGCTTTACAGATTATGAGCTCAAGTCAAACTAAAGTGTTTCAGAGACAGCTGCTGTGCGTACAGTGTTGGTTTAATCAGGTTGCGGTTGGGTTATTAGATTGCGGTTTCTTTTCTACACTCTGCTACAACTTAATCCTGTTCATCTTGTTCTCTCTACCCTGCTCCTCATCCGTCTTTGCTCCCTCTTTCTCCTCCTCCTCCTCAGTATCTGCTGGAGATGAAGAGTCTCATTCTTCCTCCAGAACACATCCTGAAGAGAGGCGACAGCGAGGCCATCGCCTACGCCTTCTTCCACCTGCAGCACTGGAAACGGGTAGAGGGGGCGCTCAACCTGCTGCACTGCACCTGGGAGGGCAGTGAGTACACACACACACACACACACACAGTTAAAATTTAATCCCGAACAGAAATACTGTTAATTCACTCTTGACTGCCTACATGGAAGCATTCACTGTTAATAATTAAAGAAGTCGTCAGCCGTCTGCAACACTTACTCTCTCTGTGTTTCTGTGTGTTTGCAGCGTTCAGAATGATCCCATATCCTCTGGAGAAGGGTCACCTCTTCTATCCCTACCCCATCTGCACAGAGACGGCCGACAGAGAGCTGCTACCCAGTAAGAGACGCCCTGACACACACATTCATACATGCACGCAATGTCTGTTTAACAGTGTAAGGCAAAAAATACGGCCTGAATCTGTCTGTTAAAAAGGTTCACTAAATATGCTTTTATGTACAACTAGAAATCCTCCTGTTTTCATCTGTTAAAAACTGTTTGGATCTTAGTTTAATAAATAAATCTTGTGTATTCGAGTGTATTTTATAATTATAAAATTGTAGAGATGAATTCAAACAGTAGTAATAATAGTGTTACTAGTAGTAGCCGCAGCAGCATCATTCATTGAATGATGCGCTTTCTTTGTCCATAAAGATTCAGAGACAAAAAGACAAGTTGTGTTTGTTGAAGTGAGGTTTTGATTTGAACATTTTAGGGGAAAAAGTGAGATCATATGTTCGTATTTATGAGGAAGACGTATATTTGGTCTTTTCATTTAGAGTAATTATGCTATTTTGAATGCCTGGCACACAAATTGAGTGGTTAAATTTGTCATTAAAAATTGTGATGATGAGACAAATTCCTCAACAGAACGCTGAGCTGTGTGTGTGTGTGTGTGTGTGGATGATTGTGAGCTGATGTGTGGAGTGTGTGTCGTCCTGCTGTCTGCTCAGCAGCTCATCTGTCTTCGCACACAAACCCTCACTTGATTAAGTTGGCTTCCGGCCACCAGCAGCAACACACTGTGCTGTGTGTGCTGTGTGTGTGTGTGTGTGTGTGTGTGTGTGTGTGTGTGTGTGTCGCTGGGTGGAGGGATGTATACAAACTATATATTTACATTACATCACTGCTTGATACAGGAGCAGTATGGCTCACATATGTCTGGACGTGCAGACTGTATAGAGCTGGATGTTAGCAGTAACCTGATCACACACGTCTCTATGACAGCCTGCTGTTTGCATACGACCACACTGCTGCCTTTTAACACAGCAGAGGAAGAGTCTGGCTGTCGGGTAATTTGTATCTAAACAACCTGAAGTTTAAATTGTTGACCTGACCTCCACTTTAAAGGTACTATATGTAGCAATTTACATGTATTAATCGCTTTGTATGTGTGAACGGATTGTAACGTAACTTAAAACATGAGACCTTCCCCGACTTTCTTGGTTGCCTATAACAGCCTGAGGATTGATTTCTATGATGAAAATCCAAAGGATGTGATGTTTATGTGCGTTCCCGAGTGCCTTGCCTCTCTTCAGCTCCCCTACGGCGCCAACAGTGTGCAACACTAGCTAATGCTACCTTACAAATGGGGTGTGCTATTGTCAACAAATGGCCGGCACCCACCACAACACAGAGTCCAACACAAAGTCCACGTAGCTTTCTTGCTAACGCAGACTAATTGCTAGCTTAGCTAACGTAGCAAAGTACTGTCTTAAACTGTGTTGAGTGGATAACGTCAGCTAGTTCATCCAGACTCCCGTGGCTGATCTGGCTGGTAAAATTGGCTAGCTTGCTGTTTGCGAATTACTTTATCAGCTAACGTTACGAAGCAACCAACGCCAGATCCAAGTTAAAGCTAGCCGGCTAACCTTACTTGCTTGCTCACTAAGGTTATTGCTAGAAAAATACTATCTGAGTGGGTACGTTGGCTAGCTTGCCAAATTACTTCACCAGCTAACGTGATCCATGATACTAACTCATGTATGATGAAAACACTGTGTTGATTTTAGCCAACAATAAATGATTTAACGGTACAAAGCAAAGGTGGATAACTAACGATTGCTTTCTACTAGCCAAGAGCAATGCCAGGCAGGGGCGGCCAACTAGCTAACTGTAACCTAAGCTAAGCTATGGTTAGCCAGCTAGCTGTAACTTAGATGGATCTGGCGTTGGTTGCTCCATAACGTAAAAAATTGAAACATTTCCTTAAAAACATTCTGGACAATATAGTATATTGCGATTTGGGGTTGTATTGTGATAACAGAGAGAAAGTAATTATAGTAGACTGTCCCAGAAAAAGTTTTTATGTAAATAATTGGTTAAAAAATGAACTAACCTGCTGTCAATAAAGTACATTTTGAGATGTTTGTGACATCAACATTTTGCTGTAAAGTAACATTGTGTGTGTGTGTGTGTGTGTGTGTGTGTGTGTGTGTGTGTGTCCCACGTGGAAGCAGTGTTTCACGAGGTGTCGGTCTACCCTAAGAAGGAGCTGCCCTTCTTCATCCTCTTCACAGCCGGTCTCTGCTCCTTCACCGCCATGCTGGCTCTGCTCACACACCAGTTCCCTGAGCTCATGGGAGTGTTTGCTAAAGCTGTGAGTGTATACACACACACACACACACACAGTAACTAGTTTTTCCTTGTTTGGAAAGTTTCAGGCCGAGAGAAAAATACAGAACTTTGATTTTTGCTGCAGGATATCGCAGCAAAAATCAATCTAAACAAAACTTGTGCTGTGGATGGTCTCCAGTGAATGAATCTGAATGATTTTGTTGACCCCTTGACCTTTTTTCCAGCACAAAACTTTCCCCAAACGTACACTTTGGCTTATGACAAGGGATCTTAAAAGTTAATAGCTTAATTTCCATAAAATCTGCTGGATGGAATAAGATATCTCTGACCCTCTGACCTTCCTTCGTGTGCCACCCTCGGGTCAAAAGGACACAGTATCATAACCTAACAGGCAGCAAGTATGAAACTTGTTCCACAGGGGTAAAGCTAACTTGATTTTAATGACCCTGCGACCTTCCCTCTACCACCACATTCAGGATAAACTTTCTGTTGAAGTGTCAAAGCTCTACGATGACAAAATCATCAGTTTGTTCCATTGAATAATTTCACATTTACTTTTTGTTGGTTTGTGAACTGTTACATTTAGCATTTGAACTCCTGGTTGGGTGTAATATCCTTAAAGTTGATTTGTTTAATTTGCTGTTTGACTGGTTTTAAGAGCGTCGGCTAAATCGACCTCCAGGTGTGGAAGTGCAGCTAATATGTTTCAGGTTGGCGAGCTGGTCGGCTTCTGCAGCCGCTCAGTCAGACTGTATATCTGAAAGTCATTTAGACGCCTTCCACAAGCCTGGTATGGTCCGCTTTAAATGGTGCCGTGCTGCGCCAAGCCGTGAACACATGCGGGGATAACACACAGAGGGATAACCCTGCTAGAGAGGGACGTTTATTAAAGTGTAGAAGCTGTTAGATGAGCTGAGGTTAAATGTCCTCTTCCAGCCTCAGTACTAAACCTTCAGCCTTCTCTTCCTGTGGCTCATAGTAGCCAGTGGAGGGCGCTGCCTCCCCCACCCCTCCCGGCAGCCTGCAGGGCAGCGGCTCACCTGGAATGTGGGTGAGCGCCTCTCTCCCCCCTGATGTGACGCTATCAGCAGATACCATCTACCTGCTCGCTCACACACACACACACACACACACACACACACAGGCCTCCTGCTCTCTAAGTCAGACTACATTCATACTGTAGGTATTAGTGCAGGGATCACTTATCAATTTATAAATTAATCTGAAACCAAGGTATAAAGCAACTTGTTATTTTATTATAATGTGTTAAATGCAAAGAAAAGCAGTTGCCATTTCACACAGCAAATACCAAATATTTAATGAGTGTGGCTGCTGTTGAGGCCGTCTGGTGGCGTAATACATAAAACAATTTCCTGAGGCAAACCCTGCATTTATATAAGTAAGGTTTTAAAAAGGCCCTGCACTTCCTCGTTGCTGAGGAAGAATTTATCTGTTTTTATCTATTTAATCTGGCGGCAGTCTCTCTCTATGAGAGAAGCGACATCTTGCGGAGCCTTGACGCAAGTTACGTGATGACGTCGTTTTTGGAGCACGGACCCTCGTGCGAGGTCCGTTGCGTCAAGCATAAACCCCGCTTTAGCAACCTTTCTGCTTGTGCCACCTTCAGGCTAAAATGTCAGTGTTGCAATATAGTATCTCATAACGCTTATTCACAGAATGTTTCCTTTTGTACGCCCCCTGGTGTTTCGGAGAATACTGCTGCAACGCCTCTGTGCAATCTCGTGGCATAAACAAGGCTTGAGCATATTCTAAGCAGCAGATTAAATGGAAATGTGGATCATCAGGTGGTTGCATCATGGCCGATACCCTGATCCACTTAATAAGTTTGGTATCGACACTGATCCGGTGTATCGGAGTGTTTCATCCCTACCTTTAGGCTTACAGGAGGGTCTCTCCCCGCCGCCCACGCAGTTCAAACACATGGAGCACATTTACTTTGAAGTGCTCTTTGAAGCCGGAGCAGAGATGTGCGGTGCGATGTGTGAGGCAGACGTCAGCGCTGCCGCAGCTTTTCAAACACAAACCAGGCAGATACATGCAGGTGGAGGGCCGTGCGGCACAGATAGGGACTCTCTCTCCCTCCTCAAACCCCGTCATGGCTTTCATCTGCCATCTGACAGAGCGGGGACCTCTATGACCCGCTGCTGCTCTGGTGGAGCCCCTATTACACCCCCGACTCTCCCTCCTCTTCACTGGTTGTTGCCAAAACACCAACCTGAGGACGAGGCCCGGAGCTGTTCTGTACTGACGAGCAGGGCTGCAGCAGTCAGGCTCAAAGTGGAAATGTAGATTTAATGGAAAGAAGTGGAGGACGAGGCAGTGCGCTCCAGTGTTTGTTAAAAAAAGAAGACGTGGTACACATCATTTAGAGTAAGACATTTAAGTTTTAGTCTCTAAAACAGTAGAAATGTTTAGTTTTTTCCGGCGTAGTTTAACAGGTTAGACGATAATCACAACATCCGGCGTTTAATACTGAAACGATTAGTTGATCAATCAATTGACAGAAAATAAAACAATGAATTTATCTTTAACAAAAAAAACCCGACTCAAGGTCCACATACATGTCATTTCCAGAGCTTTCAACCTTATCACACTGGCTTCATCAGCAGATGATTATATGTGTGCTCAGTCGCTTTTCTAGATTTCATCCGCAGCTCTTTTCAGTTCGTGTCGGCTCAAAAGTGAAGCATGAAAGTTCCTCCTCAACACTGGAAATAGTGGTTTGACAAAACTCTTTGAATCTGAGCTTTCAACTGTATCCCATGGTCTTCATCAGCAATCTTCTTTCCTGTTATTGGTCGTCTTCTCAGCTGAAGACCACGTGTTGAGGTTTAAAGTTAAAAAATGTGAAACTACTTTTCCCAGAGTCGAGAATGAACTTTGATGCTTAATTAAATTAATCAATTTAGTCATTTATGAGGGATTTCTGTTTTACATCATTGTAAATTTAATATCTTTGGGTTTTGGACTTTTGCTTGATAAAAAAAGCAATTTGAAGATGTCAGTCCGGTCTCTGGAAACTTGCGATGGCCTTTTTTCTTCTTCTTCAAAATTAACATAATTATGTAAAAAAAAAAAAAGACATTAACTAATCGTATTTTAAAATGATGCAACTTTTGAGGGACGTTGAAATCAGCTTATTCAACTGTATTCATCATGGAAGAGTCATGACTTGTTTGGTGACATCAGCGTGACACAAAGTCGACTGAAAACTGCTCAGGTTTCAGTGACTACTGACTGATCACTGATGTAAATAGACTGAATAAACATGTAAATATATTAACTTACTGAATTTCATTTGCTGTGGGTGTAAAGGAATTGTGTAAACTTTATTTTTCGCAATTGCATTTATACTAACAATTTAGATGCGATGATGAAGGCTTCGAGAGTCTGGAAATTTTTGGTTACGATACCTTGAAAGTGCTTGAATTTTACTCTTTAAAAAGCAGTTTGATGTTTGATTGGTGGCTCATGAAGAGGCGGTGCAGTCTGTTAATGTTAATGTGTGTAAAGTTTATGCCCGTCACTCTTTGTCTCCCTGTAGTTCCTCAGCACGCTGTTTGCTCCTCTGAACTTCATCATGGAGAAGGTGGAGAGCATCCTGCCGTCCAGCCTCTGGCACCAACTCACCCGCATCTGACCCAGAGCGCCCAGACCGGACCAGAATCAGACCCAGGACCAGGAGCCGACCTCCATCCAGACAGAAACAGCTGAACTGAAACCCCAGAACGCTGCGTTGGACTGGACTGACACACCTTTGTGCCAAGATTACCGAGTTCAAACCAAACCTGAGAACAGACGAGGACGACGGCGGGAGGCATGAAAACAAAAAGGCGAAACGAGGGAATCCAGAATTGGTTTTGACTTTATTTGATATGTTTGCATTTTTTGGGTTTTCAATCATTTAAAGCTGTTCTTTTGTTGTACAAAAAGAGGTGATCAATTGCCATCATTTAAAAAAAAAGTGAGAAGACAAAAAAATACAATAAAGGACTTTTTGTGTATTGCTGCAAGCCGGCTTCTTCCTGCCATTTTGATTCACACGGTGTTTAACTGCCTCAAAGAGCAAAACACAACCTGGTAGGTTTTTATTGTTTATCTGTGGAACCCTTCTCTTATCTTCTGATGTGTGTTTTCACCCACAAACTAACATCTTACTCCACAGGTAGAAGAAGAGATTTACCTGCGGCCACCAGGTGTCTAAGTGAAGCTGTGATCTTAACTCTGACACGATGACCAAGCATCAGATATATTTTTACGGACCAGTGGTTTTAGATTTTTAAACCCATTCATACTTTTCATCACAGCTAACAGACATTGCTTTTCATACATTTGTGTGTGATCTGAAAACCTATTGGCAGATCCTTGAAACATGTTTGAGATGTGTAATCAATCGCAGCGAACACAGTCTGCTTTCATTTTTGTCAAAGGTACGTTAGTTTTGTGAGGTTGATGTAATCTGATCTGATCAAACATTCATGCAGACTCAGTATTCACTTCCATTCACTGGAAAATGTTTGCACGACTCAAAACAAGTTTAAATTGATTTTCATGCCACACAGGAAATGAATAGAAAACAATGATCCAAAAATCTAAAAATGATCGGCAAAAGCGTTACGTTTACGTGATTTGTAGGTAAAGAGCTCAAACTTGAAACACATTTGTATGGTCTTTCTGAAGGGGTTTAATAAAATCTTCCTCGCTGATTTAATTGCTGAGATCTGGAAGGACGACAACATCGCTAATCAAGTCAAAAGGAAACAAGCTGTCAGATTTTTGGGGTTTCTGGGTTGCTGTTTTTTTGCAGTGTTCCCCAAACCAACAAAGAAATCCCAAGTTGTAACAAACCAGAAGTTTCCTTTAACTTATAAAACCTCCTGCTAAACAAACAACAGTAACTCCTTTTGTTGTAGCGGACTGCGCTGTCTGACGCTCGTGATCAGAAGGTTAACTACGGAAAACACTGTCCTGTGATTGGCTGGCACGGCACAGCAGGAGGAAGTGAAGTGTGTTAATGAGTCAAAACGTGCGGTCTGCCTCGTGGTTACAGATAACGGTTCCATACACTGTACATCTGATTTTAATTTACACAAGCACATATTTACATACAAACAAACACAGGCCGGTCCAGTTTGACTGTTTGGACACTCGTCTGTGAAGGAAAGCGAAACAAATGTAGACTTTGTGTTTAAATATGGGCGCAGTGTGAAATGTGTTGAGTCATTTATTCTAGGGAGTCCAGTTTTCCAGATCAGGTAACCAGTTAGTTAGTTACAGACTTCACAAAGACACTTGAGACATTTTTACACACCGGTGAGTAAATAAATACAGTGAAGTAAGAAGGAACGATGGATGATTTTGCATGATTTAGGATGGCAGGTTCAGGCTGTAGTCTTCCTTCTAACTCTAAGCGCTTGTGTGCCGGATCTGGAGGCTGCAACTAACAGTGAATTGGAGTGTGTTTACATTCACAGAATATGATCTTCTGGCTTTTGTTTTTTTTATTATTATTATTATTAGACTTGGCAACAGGAGAAGCTCATCCTAAAATGCAAAGCTTGAAATTTAAGGTCACAAAATACATCCTTAACTGTGTTAATTAATTTAAAGTCTTTTAACAGCAATACTTTAGAGCCGCAGTCCTAAATTTCCCTCGGGATCAATAAAGTAACTATCTGGTCCAACCACCTGCACCTCCCACAGGTATGAAAGGAAGGGGCAGCTGCACATGTAGATATGTTGATGTCGCCACCTACTGGCAAGTAACTGCTGCACTTGTGCCACTTAAAGGCCAATGAGAGTTATAATGCATGTTTTTGCACTAAGGAGTGTTAAATGTAAAACTAATCAAAACAAAACGGGAGCTGTAAAAAATTACTGTTA
The DNA here is from genome assembly GCA_008360985.2 of Macquaria ambigua. Classification (NCBI taxonomy): domain Eukaryota; kingdom Metazoa; phylum Chordata; class Actinopteri; order Centrarchiformes; family Percichthyidae; genus Macquaria; species Macquaria ambigua. Next base: position 73,340 of record VMKM01000445.1, on the reverse strand, counting down.
CTGTAACTCGCCAGTAGGTGGTGCAGTTTAGGACGCGTGTAACTGGTCTACTAATGACTTAACAGCGCCCCCTTGTGGAGAATCTGGAGTAAACGTTAACATGAGTTTATTTAAAACAAGATGTTTACTAGAATACCTGTGAAATCTGGGATACTGTACTGTTACTGTGTACGTAATCACACTCACCGAATCCCCACTAAGTGCTAATCAGAAGGCAGACAGTGAAGAACCAACACTCGGCTGCAAAATTCGCAGTTTTGAAATGTTGCTGTTTAACGGAGCCTCTGTAAACTTTGTCCAAAGTGAGCTTTAATTTTGTTTTGGTGACGCACTGAAGTTCAGCCCTGTCCCCACTGGAGTTTGCAGGCCTGAACACTGACTGACTGGAGAGTAATTAACGGTGGTTTTTGGGCGACACGCCGCCACGTTGGAAGAGAACGAGACACTGACACGACAAAAACTAATTTATGTTCTTTGGTGAGGAGGAGTTCAGATTGAACCGTAAAATGTAAAACAAAGGAGAAAAAGACGTTAAATTGAAATTCTCAGAGGGAACACGGTGACACTCTCTGTTGAGAGATTTGAAAACACTACAGTAGATTATATAACTTAACATATTTTCAGTGTATTCTGGTCCTCTGTAGTTTACCTTCAAACCATTTTAACTTGATCCACCAGACACTAGTGTTTCTGATGTCGGTCCAGCAGGAGCCTAAAGATAAAAAACTTAAGGAGATACCTGCCTGGAGGGAACTTTTTAAAACTCTGATTAAGCCAGTCAGGCTTAAAAACCGGGTTTCGCTGTAGAAAGTCATTATAGTCTGAACTAGTTTGTGTTGATTGATATATTTTTAAGCTTTTTACATTTCCTGCTCTGATCCTCTGATCGTCTGGAAGCCCTCTCAGGTGGAAGTGGTGCGTTTTACCTTCTTGTTTAGTTTGGGAGAAACAGGAGAGGAGCTGTGTAGTTAGCACGAGCAGCGAGAAAGAAAAGAGCGCCACCTACAGATACTCAAACTTCAACAGACTACCTACTGTTTGATTGACAGGTGATCTTTGGGAAGTGCAGTGCAGAAGGAGCAGGAGTGAAAACATCCTTTCGATTGTCACTTACGACTTGCAGCCCAGTTCAAAAGCAGTAGTTTTTACATGGCGGACTCGGTACGACAGCTGGTTTTAATGTGAGCGGTCAGTAGTGTTCGGGGAGCGGCGAGGTCACGTCTGGCCCTTACAGGTGTGCACGTCCACCTGCTGGTGGCAGTCGCGGCAGTGCACGGCGCAGCACCAGTGGAACTTGCACTCGCACTTGGAGGTCCGGCTGACCCGCGACGTGTCGTAGCCCCGGCCGCAGCACATCACCTCGCAGCCGTCCACGCCGCGAGACGTCCGGTTACAGACCCGCCCTCCCGTCCCCATCGACCCTGAGGAGAGAGAGAGAGACAGAAGGTCAGTGAGGTTTGATAAGTACATTTATAAGAATTTATCTACAATCACTGACTTTAGAAACTGACAACATCTAGTCTTTGGGACAGCACTTTTCTTCTTTTTGATGTTTAAGTGTGGTGGTGGATTCAATTGCTGACCCAGTTAGGAAGTTTTGGACGGGACCCCCTCACTGTCGTCGAGTATTTTCATACTGATGGAGGCAAAAATCGGTTTTAATAGTTTAGTGTTAGGGGAGGGGTCATGCTCAGTATGGCTGCAGTGCGTCATCAAGCCATGACTTCAGACCCGCCCAAAAAATCCTGAACACAAAAACCGTTTAACTCCACAATTCAGTACTACATAGTTCAGTCTTTTCACCACAGACTGGATATAAAGATGGCCGACATGACAGCTCCCCAAAACTGAAGCCAAAACATCTGCATCGCCCCCTGGTGGCTGGCTGCAGTATGGGTCATAAACCCCGCCCCCTCCATGTTAGCGGATGAGACATGGGCCAAACTGAAAAATCAAAGTACACGTCAAATAAAATGTTTCCAAAAGATGGTTTCTGTCATTTTAGGTAGTTTTTATCACGCTGATGTTTGTTCAGGTGTTCATTTTTCTCATCAGTTTGATTTTAATTAGTTATTTGATGCTATAAAAAGGGGGTGTGACGTTTTGTACAGTAGGAGGAAGTGGAGACGCGTCGGCCATCTTTATATACAGTCTGTGCTGTTCACATGTTTTCAGCCATTTCTTTCTAACATGTATAATGTGTTTAGAAACAAATCTCTGGATTCCCTTCACACGGACTTTAAGCTTGTTCTTCCTAAACATGGCGTCCGGACTGAAGTCTGAGATGACATGAACTTCATTGCTTCTTGGGGCCAAACGGTTTTTACTGCAGCAGAAAGATTTAACTTGATTTCCCACTGCAACACACTGGATTTATTCACTGAATGCAAAAGCACATTTCAGTAGTTTCCCTCCAAAGAATGAGATTTACTGTTGGAGCCGTTTGACACCTACACTGACAGTTACTCCAGGCTGAAGAGGTGAGAGGCATCCTGGGAAATTACTCTGTCTTAAAGGGATACTCCACCGCCGCTTCTAACACAGTCGCTCCGATGTGGAATGAGGATGTGACTTGGCGGGTGCGATGTGGCCAATGAGAGCAGCTTTATTGGTTATCGAGAGCCAATGGGAGTGCAGTATATAATGCTGGCAGTACACTGAAGATGAGGCAGACGGGGTGGGGGGGTAAGTTGATGAACGTCGGACGGAGGAGAGATGAGAGATTGATGATAGGAGCCGTCAGCCTGCACTCCCACTCTTCATCAGCTGTTCATTTTACAGGAGACCACACACACACACACACACACACACACACACACACACACACTCCTCAGACTGGCCACACTGACACACACTCACTTTCTCCTGAATCTCGCCTCCACCAACGCGTCTTCTTACTGCACCTGTGTTTTCAGCTACACCTTCATTTATAGTAAAACTACGGAAGCCTGTAATGGTCATATTGTGCTTATTTTAACAAGTAAGATTTGTTTTGATCTTAACAAAACCCAAACTGTTTTTCTGAAACTAATCGTTTAGTCAACCTAAAATGTATCTGCAACTCTTTTTAAAACTGTTTTACCTTTTTTAAAATACATTTTTGATGGTTCTGATTTCTCAAATAAGATAATTTACTGCTTTTCTGTGTCTTACATTAGAGTTAATTGATCATTTTGGGGGTTTTGGACTCTTGGTCAGACAAAAAAAAAAAGAAATGTGAGGACATCACCTTGGACTCTTGGAAACTGTGATTTCTCACTATTTTCTGACATTTTATAGACCAAATGATTAATTACTTAATTGAGAAAATAATTAGCAGAATAAACGATAATGGAAGTATTTGTTAAGCGAAGCCTGACATAAAAATGTGTGCAGTTCTGATATGATTATGAAGCAAACGACTGCTTTACGTCTGATCTAGGACTTTATTTCTTCTGTTTTTCACATGAACTTCTGTCCAGCACCTAGTATTCATCGTATTTGGATGAGCGTGCTTTTTGTTTTGTTTTCACATTTTAACATTTGTTCAGGGGTGTTGAGGATAACAGTATTTTTAAATGGGCAAAATCTGAAGTATTTCCACGTAAAACTGGCAAAACACTGAATGATCCTTTGACACCGTTAAACATATTTTCATATAGTGTGTGTTACATTGTGTTTGGTTAATTTCTTCACACACATGAAGTAATTTGAGGACATGAATTATTAAACGTGCACGCTAATGAGTATTTTTGTCTCTTCATGGCACCTCCCGGGCTTTGAAGGCTGCAACAATCAAAGTATTGATTTCCGTTGTATTGATTGGGAGGTGTTGATTTCTGTGGTGTTTCAAATGACAGCTGTACGGAGGCGTTCAAAGGCCAAAGTACTTCAATTTACGCTTAGCAGAAGCTACAGCTGCAGGAGAGGAAGTTGTGTGAAACATTCAGCATATGAGCATATTTCCCAAAATGTTGAAGTATTGAAGTATTCCATTAAGTCCGTAACTTTAAAATAAATAAATAAATCTTTTCTTCCACCAGACAAAGAGGTGTCTTTGTCTACAACTGGTAGGTTCAACCAAGCACAGCGATTGGTCAAACACCCACTTCAGACATTTGATCATTTTAGCGCATGATTAGTTGATCAGCATCAAATGAAAAAATTCGGGTTTTTTTTTTTTTTTTTTTTTTTTGCATTTTATGCCTTTAATAGACAGAAAATGAGGTGAGAGAGAGATGGAGAACGGCCCCCAGCTCCAGAGCAAAACAAGGACATCACAATTACATGGTCAGTGTCCTAAACCCCCCCCCACACCACCAAGACACTCTAATCATCAATAATCTTGATAACTGATTAATCGTTTCAGTCATTTATCAAGAAAAACTGCCAAACATTTGCTGGTTTCATCTTCTGAAACTAAATTATTTGCTTTTCCCCCCCCTCTTTCTTTTTAAAAAAGATTTTATAATCAATTGAGTATCTTTAGGTTTTGGACTGTTGGACAAAACAAGACATTTGAAGACGTCAACTTGGACGGGTAATTTCCACTAGTTTGACTTTTCATAGATAAAATAATGAATAGACTTGACTGACGATGATGAAAATAGTTGAAGCCCTGTATAACTAAAAGAAGCATGGCTGTCTCTGCAGTCTTGTGGAGAGCTGTTGTGGTGCAGATGTTCAGCCAGCAGAGGACCGTGGCTGCACTGTGACTGACTGTTGCTGTCTGACTGTGGAGCACACGTGTTGCTGAAGAAGAACATGTGTGTCTCCTGTATAAATAAAGGTTTAGGAAGAAAAAAAAAAACATGCACCGGCTTCAAGTACCATCTCGAACATTGTTCTGGAATTTGCTGGTGTTTACATTCTGCTCCGCTCTGCGAGTACACCGTCTCTGCACCGTTCCCTCGCCAGGTAATATGTCTGGGCATGACCTGAAGCCCCGCCCCTCTCTGGCAGCGCGCCCGCCCGTCATCCGCGGTATGCTGCCCTGCTAGGGATGACATCACGGCCAGAGTCTTCCTCGCAGGCCTCGCTCTCCCTGCGTCTGCTTATTGAATTAAGATGAGGGGGCGCCGAGAGATGAGTTTAGCACCTGAGCCTCGCCGGGGCCGAGGGAAATTGATTTCACACTTTAAAGAGGCACAGAGGGGGTGTCTCACTATCTGTGTGTGTGTGTGTGTGTGTGTGTGTGTGTGTGTGTGTGTGTGTGTGTGTCCGTCCATCTGTCTGTGAGAATGGATTCAGTCCGTGTGTTTCCAGGATGATTGAGGGTGAGTTTGCATGTCTTGGAGAGGTTTTTCAGTGTGTGTGTGTGTGTGTGTGAGAATAACTCAAAGTGTGTGTTTCAAGAGCGACTGCGCGTCATGGCTGTGCTTTCATGTTTGTGTATGTGAGTGTGTGTGTGTCTAAAAGAGAGAGAGGGTGTTTCCATGTACAGTACGTGTCGTGATTGAGAGGGAGTTTATGTGCCTGTCTCTGTGTGAGTCCCAGAGGAGCTGGTCTTTAGAGAGGGAGCCAGCTCAGTTCTCATGAGAGGCCCAGGGCCAACACTGTGTGTGTGTGTGTGTGTTACCTCACCCTGCTTACATGTACACAGCACATAAAGCCTTCATGTCTGCTGTGAAGTCTCTACATGTTCCCAAAAGGGGGCCCTAAGACCTCCAGAGGTCCATCAGGAGGTTACAGGGGAAACTATTTCAGTAGGATTTAGGGAACCCAGTAAGGCCACATTCAGACTGTCAGTAATAGAGGCAGCCAATCTCGGAACAACAGGCAACGGCCAATGTTTCGGGGCTCCCGGTGTAGCCAGTGGATATCTGAGCCAAGACTTCCTCTTCCGCGCGCCGGTCATTGTTTACAGTCCGATTAGTGATCTCTGAACCCATCAGCTATCGTCTGATGACTATTCGAATGCAGATACATTTAAAAAAAGCTAATAAAAAGCTAATCTCTAGCGTTCCGAGATGAATAAAATTACTAAAATGCTTGAGGGGGCTTAACTGGGGCTACACAGATTTGTGACGTGGCTACAGCACCGCCCAGCCCCAGTGAGGCACCGTGCCTGACAGCATTAAAATGTACCAGATATTAGGGAAAAGTGAAAACACAAAGCTAATGCTAATGTGTTAGTCCTCTAATCACCGACTTGTTTTTCCGCTATGCTTGACTGTCCACCTAAACTGTGATTTCAAGTGCTTTAATTTAATGAATTAAATGTCCACATTAACCTTCAACCTGCAAGCCAAACTTCATCAAAGGGAAATTTGTTCAGGAAATTGAAAGTAAAAGAGGGCAAAACATATTTATTTCTTTACAGTCTTACACTTTGGGAGACTAGCTGTGCAACCAAAGCCCGCTCAAACGCAACTGGTCGATACTACTCGCACTACAAACGGAAACCAGAACGCTTCCGATACCAAAATCCTGTCCCTTGTCTACAGATTCATGTGCAGATATCTGTTTAGAGAGATTAGGATGCAGCTAATGATCGTTTTCATTGTCAATCAATCTGCAGATTATTTTCTCAATTCAATTATTAATCGTTTGGTCCATAAAATGTCAGAAACAAAAATGTTAGAGACAAATGCTGTTACGCTCCGAGGTGCCATCTTGTTTTGTCCGACAGTCCAAAACCCAAAAGTATATACACAGTTTATCACATAAAACAAAGAAAAGCAGGAAATCATGAAGTGATGACAGCCTGAGCTCCAGAGGAGTGAGATGCACAAAGATCAAGAATGAACTTCCATGCTCAAAGGCTAGAAAACGCTCTCGCAGCTTTAATCTCCAAACAGTCTCGAAACCGTGCTGCCCTCTAAATTAAAACCATGCTTCTGAAGATTCTTCATGCTTCTTCAAGGCCATAAAACTCTATTAGCGCCTAAAAAGACCATGACGGTGCCGGAGTACATGACACTGTCCTGTGACAGACAGCTCCCAGGTCTGATACAACATCCGACGTCTCCTTTGACTCCCGAGTGTCCTTGAGCGAGAAATAATAGCCATACGTGCAAAAAACCTGCAGCTCAATCTCACAGCAACCATCACAAACTTACACTCATTACACTGACTTCCAGTTACTTATAGAGGAGATTTTAAAGAGCTGCTGCTAGTTTAGAAATCGCTCAATCATCTTGCGTAGAATTGGGCGATATGACGGTATATATGGCGTGATGGTAGAAATGTGTCCACCGGTAGAGATTTGGCAATACAGTTTCCTCTGCGGGAGCTTTGCCTTAGTGTCTCTGCTATATATTCGGGGCAGGCTGTGCTTTTTAAGAATAAAATTCAAGCACTTTCAAGGTACCTAAACCAAACATTTCCAGACTATCGAAGCCTTTATCGTCAAATCTAAATTGACTAATTGATAATGAAGTGCCAGATTATGTTGAAAAATCAAGCATTTTTCAAGGAGTATATTCGAATTCAAGCATATTCCTAACCTTGAAAAGATAACGGTTAAAATGAAGCATTTTCCAAACTTTCAAGACTTTGTACAAATCCTCAAATCAGGTTCTCGCGTGATCTTGTGGATCCAGCTGCCTCGCAAGGTAACGCGATTTGGGCAGCAGGACTGATTACCACGTTCTGACGTGACGTGAGAGCGACAGTTGAGCTGGTTTTCCGACCACCACAGAAGAAGAGAGTGACGAGAAAACATGGAGGAGGAGAGTGACGTTGTAAACACAGAGCATGAAGTACGGTATGGGTATTTTAAACCACTTCTTAATTGAATTTACAGAACAATTACTGTATCATGTATCATACATTACAAATACCGTGATAGAAGATTTCGCCCACCCCCCAAAATACATTTCTGATCTCGTTGAAGAACATAAACCCAGTAGGGCCCTTAGATCTTTAGGAAGCAGTCAGCTGGTAGAACCTCGAGTCAGAACCAAACCGCGTGAATCTAAATGAAGAACCCTGCTGTTCTCCGGTGCCTCCGATTGACTGGTTTCACTTCTACACTTTTATTTACTTCATCTTGCTGCATTTGGGGCAAATTACAACTCACTACTGCACTGTAACTGTATTTTATTTCATTTGATCTAATTTTTAAAATGTCATTTTATTATATTTTAATTGATTTTATTCTGGTTTTTATTGCTTATTGTTTTGAAAGTCATTCTAATGCTTTTCTTTGCCTGTGTAAAGCATTTTGAAATGCCTTTGTGTTTAAAATGGGCTTTATAAATAATGCCGCACTGCCTTGAATTTCAAAAAAACACCCCATTTTGTTTCGGGGTGGGCCAGGGTTGGTTACCCACAATGTTGCAATAAAACGGGGAAAAAAAAATAGGACAAGGTTTGCACATAAATACAGACTTTCTCATCATCAGCAGCATCAAAATAGTATTTATTTGGGTGAGGCTAATCTGTTGGTGGGCTGCCCAAATATAATGCAAGTGTCCCAGTCGAGCAGGAAGGAGAAGAAGCGTCTCACTTTGACACAAAACACACTGTAAACTCCTCTAGTGTGTGTTATATTGTGTTGTGTGATCCAACCTGCCCCCGATATATGCCTCTCTTTGCTGGCCAATCGTGCCCTCGGGTGTGTGTATGTGTGTGTGTGTGTGTGTGTGTGTGTGTGTGTGTTTCCATTGGTGGTGATTTATAGTGATCTGTGGTGTTCTAAGGTTTCAGCCTACAGAAGTATGTAATGGGTCTTAAACTGGCCGACACCCGATCGCCACGGATCATCTGCTGCCTGACAGGCATCCACCTCCTCTGAAACACACACACACACACACACACACACACACTTCTCTTTCTCTCTCACAGTTTTCATCCACAAACGTTTTCCTTCTCACACTCGCTGTCTTGTTCCAACCCTCACATACATAAACACAGATTTCACTCACTGAGATACACGTTTCTTTAACGGCTCATCCGTCTCGACACCAGCGTCTGTCTGGGCACCAAAACCAGAGGTAAAGCAACACTGTGGTCTCTTTGCCAGCTCACAGTAATGCAGTTTAGGCATTCTAGTGGCCTGGTGAAAACCGTCTTACAAATGAAACCTCAGCCTGAGTTTCCACAAGTCCGAATTTCTGTATGTATTTTCAGCCCTGATGAGGTACTGCAAGAAAAGGGAGTTTCGCAAGCTGACACTGGAGCTGCAGAACCACTTCAAGATCTACTTTCTAATGTCCGGAGCTCAGTTAAAACACAGGAAGCTGTCACATCAGGAAGAACCAGACAATTTCGATCCACATGTTGAACAGCAGCAGGAATCTTTGACAAAAACACGGCTACACTCCATGTCGCCTAAAAAAAACAATTACTTTTTCACAGACTGTTGCAGGGAAACCCACCGCCTCCATAATTCCACTGTAGAAAATATTCATCAGTTGAAGTGGTTTAGAGAAATATGCTGAGAAGTTCACTAAATCCCTGTGTACACACTGGAGACGTGACGGCTTTAATTGTGAACTGAACCTCAGAAAACATGCTGGCACCAACCATAACTGCTCAAAGACTCAAAAGTCACCGTGCGGCGTGACATGGGGAAGTCGACCGAGGTTCAACTTTACGCAAACATCCTCGGACGCGCAGGAGCGACAACCAATTGTGCTCGTTTTGATTCCCTCGTTAAACAGAATCGCATAGTAGTTTTCAGGTCCAAGCAAATTATGAATGACTAAAATAACCGGCCAATCTGAGCCGAGTATGCAAAATACCAGCTCAACGCTAAACTGCAAACTTCAGTCTCATGAGAGGCAACAGATAGGCTACCACTTTCACCTCTTTTCCACCAACATGGAACAGGTTCCTTTGGTTCCCAGCTGGAACCAAAAAACAGCAGGTTTTCCTCGACCTGAAGTGCAAACCGTGATGTCATCAGTAGGCGTGTCCTATTCTACAGGTTGGAAAGAGAGGATGGAGAAGGCAACACTGGTCTCTGGTGTACTATGGTAACAGTCTTCTACGTCTTCTTATCATTAATAGTTGGTCCAAAAACAAATATCTGTAATAACAGAACAAAAGCTTGCAGGTAATCAATGAGATCCGTCATCTTGCTCCTACTGTTTACTTCTGTTGTGCAACGCCCTCTGTTGATGACGCATCCTTGATTACAATGGTTCTGCTCAAAACTGGTGGAAACGCGGTCTGGTTCTCTAGAGAGCACCGAGGTTCCAAGAATCCTGAACGGAACCGGTTCAAGAACCAGAGCTGATTGGTGGAAAGAGGGCATTTGAGTCTGTATGCAGCTAAGTTAATTATCCCTGTCTCCCTCTGAACCTACATGGCACAAAAAAAAAAAAAACTCTGGAAGATGATAAAACATATTGGGACCAGTTCTGTCACGTGTTACTGAAAGCGAGAGTAGAGCGTTGGGCAGGTTTGAGATGCCAAGAACATTTAACCTGCTGGAGGTTTTGTTTGTGTCATTCAACCAAACATTTGTGATCAAGCATTTGATAACCCTCATGATAAATCTGTTCACACCCCTCCTCTCCTTTAAGGGCATGTTCACGCCAACCAACCATGTTTGTTGAAGTGGTTCAGTTGAACTCCGGGAGCGTTTACTTCTTTAGTTTGGTTCATTTAGCAAGAGGAAAATAACGCCATTTCATCTCAGGTGGAACCAAATAATGTTTCAAAACTCAAAAGCCATGTAGATGTCAGAAGTTAAAACTGGGCTGAATTTCATTTTTTTATGTCTTGGTTTGATGTAACTGTTTCAAGAGCATTTAAGTGATAAATAAATACTTCAACATGTAGTTTGGACTTGCTTAAAACAACTTTTAACCAAATGTCTGATTCATTTAGTCAGCACAGCGACTGTCTCATCAGATCCTGGGGTACCGTAAAGGTTGGAGGGTGTTTACCTGACTCGTGGTCCCGTATGCAGTAGTCTGGCGAATCCTCGAAGTACACCAGGTCGTTCTTGGTGGGTCGTTTGAAGTGTGTGTGCGCGGCAGTGAACCCAGTGCCGTACTGGTTGACGGCCACCTGCACGGCGCCGTTATACCTCTTGCGGAGGTGGTCGCCGGTGCGCCTGAAGTCGGCCATGGCCAGCCAGCAGGTCCGAACGCTGCACGAGCCGCTGACGCCGTGACATTTACACTCCAGAGTCATGAAGCGCTTCACCGCCTGGCGAGGAGGGAGGGAGAGAACAGGAAGTAAGTATCAGAGGAGACTGAGGGTGGACTGTGCAAGTTCTAGCTTCACAGTTGTCCCACTATCACAGCAGTTATTATATTGTTGCCATCACAGATCAGTGCCTCCTCACCTTCCTGCCGGCTCGGTTGTTGTGCAGGTTCATGAGCGCCCGGGCGTCCCTCTCCTTCCTCTCCTTGGCGTCCACGAAGGCCTGGCTGAAGCGCATGGCGTGCTCCACGTGGTCACTGCAGCCGCCCCAGTCAAAGGAGCCCTTGGCGTCCCGCGACGAGCCCTTCTTAGTGGGATCGCAGGAGCAGGAGTCCAGCTCGCCTTGGCTGCAGGCTCGCGCCAACGTGTAAACCACACCGGCCGAGGAGATGGCGTACATGAAGGCCACCTCGCGGCTGCCTGAGGGGAGAGGATGAAATGTGGTAAACAAGGAAGCAAACACCTGTAACAAAGGTAGGTCTTTGCTAATCTGATCTATTTGAAACACATTATGCTTAGATGAAATCCTCAGTGATTTAAGAATAAAGCTACAAAACATATTTTCATTGTGTTTCTCAAAATCTTATGAAAATAATGGGAGACATCACATTATACGATATACACCAACTTTAACTATCAACAGTGGAATTACACTATACACCACAGGTGATAAAGTCTTTTGGGGCAAGTCCATGTCAAGTCACAAGTCTTCATGAGGAAACTGACTGAACTGAATGCTTAACATCTTGCTTTCAAAGCTGAGACCAAGTCCTTTAAATGCAGAGGCCTAATAATTAAATATTAGATGTGCAGCGTCCCGGTGTTTTCATTTTTTATTGTTCAGGATTTCACCAGTTTAAGCCTAAGACCTGAATGTTTTGCTTTCAAGTGTCAAGTCAGTTCATGTCTTTAGGAGGTCAAGTTTCAAGCAAATCAAATCTCACAGCAGTCAAGTCCAATTCGGTGCTCAAGTCATCTTCATTTTTGTGACAGAAGTCAGACTCTAGTCCAAGTCTCAAGTGTGCAACTCAGTCCAGGAGCCCTGGATGTACCCAGTCTACACTGTAGAGAACCTTTTCTTTGATTAAACAAGATTCCCTTTAAAAGAAATACTGCTACAATCAGCTACCCAAACAGTCCCAAAAAGTCACTTCTTAGGAATTTAAAAAACAGCCTTGTTTCAAATTAAAAGACGTGTGTAGATGTTTTTTTTGGGGTTCACAAATGTAATGACGGAGGATTACTTACGTCCCATACACTATTAAGAGCAGCAAACACTTGACCAACAGGCAAACACTGAAAACACCTATACCAGAACTATAACACTAAGAGTCTATGCTAGCTGCTCTATAGTATAGAAGCTAAATGCTAACGTCAGCATGCTAACATGCTCACAACGACAATGCTAAAATGCTGATGCTAAGCAGATCTAATGTGTACCATGTTCAGCATCTTAGTTTAGTGTGTTAGTATGCTAACATTAGCTAATTGGCACTAAACACAATGGTAATGAGGCTAATGGGAATGTCCTGAGGATATTTAGTCATAAACCAAAGTGTTGTATAAACTGAGATGTTGACCTGATGATGTGCTAGATGAAGAGATGTCAGAGGGTTACCCAAGTGATTACAATTCATTCTGAGGGGGAATGAATATGTGTACCACATTTTTGGCAAGTCATCCAATAGTTGTTGAGACATTTTACTCCAAACCACAAATGTCAATCTCATGGTGGAGCTAGAGGGAAAGTCAGGGGATCACCAAAGTCAGTAGGATTCCTCTGGGCGCCATGAATGTGTGTACCGAATTTCATAGCAATCCATCCAATAGTTGTTGAGGTATTTCAGTCTGGACCAACCCACAAACGGACGTTTCTATCCCTAACGCCGCGCTGCTAGTGTGGCTTAAATAATAATACAGAGCTACGCGCTGAGGTCAGAGGCTGTCACCATGTTCTTTGTCCAAATACTGAAAACCAAAAGTTCAGGATTCAAAAATCAGCACAGTTACTGGTACGCTTCTTTACATCAGTAAACTCCACTGATGCAAAATCAAACAAACAGTTTTTATCCCTTATTGATCTTGGATCTGGCGTTTCCCAATACAGGCTTGCAAAAAATCACGGCGTGACAACCAGAGAGATCCTTCAAATGTTTGGCTGCCGCTGCTACCTGTATGAGCCATGCTTGTTGTTGTCTGCTAGCAGCTTTTATTTGATGCGAGGCATGAAATGAAAAACGCTTCATCTGCCTCCAAGATGGATAAACAGCTAACGTTCACCAGCAGTGCCCCGATAGAAAACTCTTATCTCCGTCCACATGTAACTGATGAGAGATCAAAGGCTGAGGCAGGGAAAGGGTGTGTGTGTGTGTGTGTGTTTGTCTCTTACCTCTGCTACAAAAACACACGTGAAGGCACACACAGTGACGGCAATGAAAGAAGTGGATTGTTTAGAGCTGCAACTAACAATTAGTGATGAACTTATCAGTTGTTTCATTCATAAATTGTTCCATCTATAAAATGTCAATAAATGAAAATTTAAATAACTCGTTAAATCTCTCTAAAACTGTCCTCTTACTGTCCAGTCATCATAATCCAGATGAGAGGAGTTGCTATAAAAGGCTCATACACTTTCAGTTATTAGCATTTAGCTTTGCAAGCAGCATTAAGTCTCTTGCGGACTATTTTTACCCAGGGTTTCGCCTGTCAGACTACATGCAGGCAGTCCTCACATCTAGGGTGCGTACCTTACTATTTAGTATGCCAGAAACAGATTTAGTATGTCCCAATACATAGTATGTCAAATGCAGTATGCCAAAAATACCAGGATGTCCTACTGCATATGGTCACATTTTGCAGTATGCAAGCCAGCATGTTTTTCTGGCTATTCTGACCCACAATGCTTTGCGCAGCGGAAGATACGTCACATCGACTGAGCTGCCAAGAGAGCAGTCAGATGACAGCTGACAGAAGCTGCAACAGACTGCGACGGATGTATGAGCAAGGGGGTCAAAGTTCAAAGTTCAAGGCGCAATGTTATGACGAAGTAGTATGTCCCACTTGTATGCATACTGCATGCGACAGTACGTACTAAAAGAAAAAAGATTTGGAACGCAGCCCTAATTGATGGAGCTTGTTGGGGGGTGCACAGCGACCTGAGAGGAACACCTGCAGACACAATTCAGGGCCAGAAAAACAACTGCAAGCATGTTAAATCAGGAAAAACCTATAATATACAGCTGACAAAGTGTAAATAAAATACTTTCTAAAAAGACGCTAGAATTGAACCTCAGTCAAAGACAAGATAAAGGGCAGTACTGTTTTTAGGAAAGACTCTCTCTCCATCATCAATCTCCATCAATTACAATACATGTAATTTAAAGAAGGGTTAATAATACCCTAATTTACAAACTGTAGTATTTCTGATTTCACTTTTGTTAGACTACTATTATTATGGAAAGCACCATAATATTATCATGTAATATTTTTATCGATCGATATAAATGTAAATAAATGCAACAAATAGAATTCACATAGTTTCAGTTTTTAGGTCATTTTTGATTGATGGACCCATCTGGTCCCCTAAATCTGAAACCAAACCTGCATCCTTGTGAAAAACAGTTAAAAAACTCCGGAATTATCCTTTAATCTTTACTTTAGAGGAGCTTGAACCTACAACAATTTAATATTTTCATTTGATAAATGACTTTAAAGGATTAATCAAGTCTTTAAATTTTCATTTTCTGCCTATCGACTAATTATTTTAATCGTTGGGCATATTAATGCAAACACTAGGACTGGGTATTGCACGCAAAAATCAAAGACTGTCAAGAACCAAGAGGTGACATTGAGTTGATTCATACTCTTTCCTTTACTAATTCTCTGATCAGATAGTTTGCCAATTTTAGACTATTTTATTTGGGAAAAGGTCTGGTACAGCTGTTTGTGTTAAGACAAAATTTAACATTTGAGAGGCTTTTTTTTGTTAAGTGAAAAAAAAACATGTTTCTCAAAGTAAGATATCAAAAAAAGTGTTGTTTTGTTATAGTTACTGAAACTCAGATATCGTAGTACTTTTATTTAGTAGTATTAAAAAAGTACAAATGACACCCAGCCCTGGCAAACACACACATACATACAGTGATCTCAGTGTGTGTGTGTGTGTGTGTGTTCAGTCCAGCAGCTAAGTTGAGCGTGCCTAACGAGGTTAATGAGGAGAACGCTGAGAGAACAGGACACCAGAGGGGGAAAAACCCCTGTGTAATTGTTTGAAATTAGCCCGCTGACATTGACAGTAAGGAGCTCCTGACAGGGGCTTCGATGTGCCGTGATAACGCTGTGTGACACGGCCGGGGCCCCGGCTGGGAGGTCCGAATACCACACGGCTGATTAGAGGCCCCGACATGAAAGTTGGGCTAAGTCGAAAGATCCGCCTCGTGGGTTAAATCTCAGGGCATGGGAGAGGAACATCAGGCCGCCGGGGTCCTGATCATCCTCCAGTCGCAATAAAAAAAAGATTATGACTTGTTATAACATGTCCTCACAGGAGACACAGACTGAGTTTAGCTGCTAAGACACGTCTAATTTGACAGGATGCTTCAGTCCAGAGCTCACATCTGTCACAGGCTGCTTATTGCTCCTTGTTGATCATTTCAATCCCTGAAAACTAATTACTGCCTGGGAGGAGTCGTTTGTCAAACTCTTCATAACATTTATTTTCCACTATCCTCCCCCCGACCCCCAAGAAATGTGACCGTGTCTTCTCTTGACTTCGAAAAGCTCAATAAATCAAGTCTCTTCTTCTGCAAATGATCGGAGAAGATAAACAGTGCTAATGACCCGACGTGGAGCTTGAAAGTGGAGGGATTACTTTTATTTGGAAAAAGTCAAAATTGATCTACCATTTCTCATTTGAACGGGCTGAGTGGAGAGTGATTAGCCAGCTGAGACAGTAGCTGAAGTGGATCTAACATAAACATAAACATCATTATGATGAAACTGAATCAAACCGATACAAATCTAAACTTTTTTTAATAGTTATTTATACCAGTGACACCGAAATAATAAAACAAACCTGCAGCTAATTATTTTCATTATCAAATCATCAGTGGATTCTTTTTTCAATTCAAATCAATTAATCGCCTCGTCTATAAAATGTCTCAAAAGTCCGAGTTGACGTCTCCAGATTGCTTTATTTGCCCAAAGATATTCAATAAAAATTATATAAAACAGAGAAAAGCAGAAAACCCTTTCATCCGAGAAGCTGGAATTCATGCTTGATAAATGACTTGCATGATTAATCAATTATCAAATCTGTTGCTGATAAATTTTTCTCCCATCGACAAATCTTTTCAGCACTAAATCTGCACACCAGAAGTCATAATATTGCTATAACAAAGTAGTGAGTAGCATGCTAGCCCCCAATAAAACACAAGAACAGATTGACGGAGAAACCAGTCGGCTGCACCGACATGATAAATGCAGAATTGTAAAGTGAGACGAGGTGTGGAATGTGATCCAATCTCCGTGGAAAAAAAACATAAAACATATCTGCGAGGAAACTATCTGTTTCTCAGAGAGCCTCTGTGTCGTAATAAATCCACCCAACACTTTGAAAACCAACCAATTGTTTAGATTTGTCAGCGTTAAAAGTTAACAGTCAAACATGTTTGTCTCTGCAAACAGCTCGGTGTGCTGGAACGCACATGATCATGCTGGGATCCAGTTGCAAAAGGTGCCAGCAGCACACAATTACCTGAAACACAACCCAGCATACTGTATACTGTTGCAGGCAATCTAACTTTCTATTCTTAGTCGTGCAGTGTTCAAGGCACCTGACAGCCCCTGAAGTCATCATATCATGAATACAATACTTTATGCACACTTTCTGTACCTCATCCCTGCATCTTGTATCATTTACTGCAGGGGGGGAGCAATATGGACAAACACTATAGCTCTTTGTGCAGAGTCGCTGTGATTGGCTAGCTACGTACTAGCTAACCCTGATTGGTTGTTTGATTCAGACTGGGTCCAGTTTTTAAAAAAAAAACTAAATACAAAAAGGGACAAGCCTCACAGACACACTTTTTTTTTAAAGGAACCCTTCAATTAAATATTGTTAGTGACATGCAAGGGTCAAATTTTGTTATTTCAACCAAAATTAGAATGAATTAATATTGCCTACTGCAGCTTTAAAAAGTTATGCTCATGACGCTGAGTCAAATGAATGACGTTAGTGTTTTTTCCTACAACAAAATCTTCACATTTTCAAATATAGGTTCAGATTTGATCAAACTGAATTTATCATTCATTTAGAGATGACAACTGTAAACCGCAACATGAGGACTTTCTGACAATACGACTACAGACTAACAGTGAGTGATAATTTAATAGCCTTAATTTAAGGTAACTTTCATCTGATGTCTGCAGACATTATTCATGGAGACGTCAAGTGAAGCAGGTATTTAAGATGGACATGATATTATTTGGTCCAACTAACAGACTAAACTAGATCTACATCTTAGAGGAAAATTAGCCCTGAATGATGTGATTCTCTATTTACTAATCCCTCAACCTATTAAAAGGTTAATTTTCCTAATTGTCCTACTGAGAGAGGCTCAGGGACTTGCTCAAGGACACTTCAGCAGGCAGGATGACATGAAGGTTTGATTTCAGATCCTCTAGATTGAAGACAGTCCCTCCCTGCTGTCCCAAATTTCCCAGGATGATGATTTTTAAAACCTCCATTAGTTTAAAATGTGACTCTTTTAGGCTAAAGTAAGATAAGTGTCCCCTCCTGGTTCAAGCATTCCCTCTACTCACTGCGTAGCAGCAGGCGTCCAAACAGGTTGTGGTCCCTGGCCGTGGTGTTGCAGTTCCAGCGGTGGTTGCGGAATTGGTGCTGGCACTCGGAGATCCAGTCCTTCATCCCAGCCCCGATGGCCTGCATCACTTTGGGGTGCTGGCGGCACAGCTGGCGCTGCTTGTTCATCAGACCGGGGATGTTGTCGCACATCACCTGGGAGCCCAGGGTGCCCATGTACCTGCAGAGTGGAGGAGCAGACGGATAGAAAGCCGAAAACTTGTGAACATCTGGGAAAACTTTTTAATCATTAAACTGAGGAAGGGAAAAGAGTAAAATGAGAAAAAAAAATGTGTGCAAAAACATCTGGACAGGCAGAGGGATGAAAGACTAGAACACAATCCTCTCAGTGATCTCAAACACTGAAACTAAAGAAAATGTTGAACCTATTCTATCAACAAAAGTGCAAATAACTCAATATATGCTGCACTTCCAGGTAGCTGCAGTGTAGAAGAGACATTCAAGCTTTGTAGGGTAGTTAGAGACTTAACTTCTGCAAAAACAGAAAAGGGGGATTAGATAATGAAATAACAAGGCAAAAAGGAGTCATCTTGAGAAACTTGTGCTGAAATCACTCCAAACAAGTCCACACTCCCATGTACCTGCAGAACAAGGTGATGAAAGACTGGCAGGGATTTTCTTCAATGATTAAAAGAAAGACCAGAGCAGCAAGAAAAAGAAAGGGGGAAACAGCATCTCAGTATCACAGGCAGTATGAAGTTTGGAATTTGGAAACAGAGCCTTTGCAAATATTCATTAAAGATTCAAGAGAAAGACAGCAAATAAAGAGAAATTAAATTATATCAAATGACTTTATCCTGGAAGCTTATCTGTCCAAATATTCAGTCTTCATCAAAAAACACAGTTATGAAAACCATGGAGGGACTTTAGTCACTCAGAATGGGAAATGTCTAATTAACAAAAGGAGGAAGGTAGTTATGGAACGGTTTCAAGGTAATTTAGACATTTTATACATAGATTTTATATAATCAAACAATACTCGAGATAATTTCACACATCAGACTATTTTACTGCCGACAGATTAATTAAACGTTTAACCGTATCGGAGCGCATTTTACGCATTGCGTTACACGTGCAAGTTTAATGAGAAAGCCATGTATTCAGCGCATGGGCTTTAGCAATTGCATTTAAGTAAAGATGTAAAAAACAATGCGCAGTACTTACCACCAGGACGCATCGACCTCGGCCGTCAGCCAGCAGATTGCTACAGATAAATAAAAACATATTCCACTTGGCAATAAGTTCATATTAACCATGCAAACGTTGGTCCTTTATGGATCTGGACGGTGCATTTCCACGGATGAAAGACAAATATGAAGCATTACAGAAGACAGAACTTGTTGAATCTCCAAATCAAGCTTGGGTTAAAAATTTATCATCACAGGAGAGTCGGGGGACGGCGGTTTTGCGCGTAAAAGCCATGACTGGCTCGGGTTGTGCACGGTGGCAAAGTGCTTCTGGGGAAAAAGTAAAGAGCGACTGTCTAATAGTCCTGCAAATATTTTCAGTGGAGATGATGAGCTATCAGGTTTAAATTGCTTTACACAAGGGGTGGGCAGAGTCCCGTCTCAGGAATGAGGTGAAGAAATGAGATGTCTGAGAGTATCTGTTCAGGCTGGTTTGACACCAGACAGGCTTGGCCCACGTCCAGACCGGAGCTCCGCAGCTCTGAGATGTGGTCCGAGCTGATGGGCTCTTCACTCAAACTGCACCGACGCGTTCAGGGAAGGAGCCGGCTGAGGGCGAATCCATCCAGCACACTCGGTCAATGTCAGTCACCAGAAAAACGCACAAACCCGCTTAGATTCAATTTCAGGGGACAAAATGGAGCAGATAGTAAAGATGGACCCGGAACTCCCGAAAGATGACTTTTGCGCACAAATTATCTCGTGGGCAGAAGACAGTAGGCTAACTTTGGGGTCACATGACCCACATCCTCTGCGCACAAGACTTAAAAACTATATCATTTCATGACTTTAGGGACTGCAGGACGCATGAGATTGGCCTTTTATTTAGTGATATATATAATTAGACATTAAACTTTACACCCACATAACAGAATGAACGTTCTGCTTCAGCTGGGCTCCCATATACAGTTTGAAGGCATTTTTTCCTTATTTTTAATATATTCTGTAACTTTTCTGTTCATTAAGGCCTAAAACCTGGAGTAATATTTGGATTTACTTAAAGGGTGAGAGCCCATTGCCATACCTCACTGACGCACAGGTGCCAAATATTTCTGATCCCCAAAGCATGACGCATTGTTATTTTACAGCCTTATACAAACCATCACTCAGTCCAACTAATAACTCAGGAATGATGGTTAAAAACAAAAAGGGGGGAAAGAAAAATTACACACTGATTCTCCCAAACCAGCACCTAAAGGTGATGTGTCCATTTCAATTGGATTATCTATCACAGTCTTTTTGAAGTCTCTTGGGTAAATCTGTACCACTGTCACACAGCATTTCCTCCATCTTTGATCTGGCCCGGGTGTATCTGGAGACCCTGACCAGATGAGATTAATAGGCAAATTGGATTTTTCCCCATGATCCCCGTGGAAGAAAACCATAAAACAACAAGGAGATTTAGAGCGCTCTCTCTGCTCTCCTCAGCCCATTGAACACGACTTTGTTGTTGCAGCAGCAGTAGTTGTAATAAGTCTGTAATATAAATCCAATTTAATTGGCGTAATTCGTTCACTGCCATACCAAATCACATTAAGGCTGGTCACTGCTTTTAACCACACATTTTATGAAGAGAAAGACAATCTAACATCACCAGTCAGGTCACGACTGGAAGAGACTGACTAATGTACCTGGAATGGAGTTTGTGAAAGATGCAAAATGAAGTGCAGGAAATCATCTGAGCTAAATGTACTTAAATGACTGAGCTGATAAATCACAAACAATCAAGACTCTTTAATAACTGAGAATAACTGAGTTTCTATTTCTGGATTTAAACCTTTCCTTAACTGAATTTAAACATCTTGGGTGGTGGCTAAAATGTCACAGCAAACAAACAAAAAAACCCCATTTCAGTTCAACATTTTTTGGAAATATCGGATTTCTTTCTGGAGATTTAGATGAGAAGATCAATATCACTCTCAGGTCTTTGGGTTAAGTCTGCAGCTGGAGTCAGGAGACAATTAGCCTAGCTTAGCATAAAGACAGGAAGCAGGGGGAAACGGCTAGTCTGGCTCTCTCCAAAGTACAAAACTGCACCTACTAACATCTCTAAAGCTCACTAATTGACAGGCTGTATCTCGTTTGATTAATGCATACCTCAACCCAAATGTAATGATTGCTGGTTGCTTGGCAACCTCACTGTGACAACAAAACTCTGCAGCTGTTGTTGGAGTTGTTGGTAGGCAGATTTTTTTTTTCTCTTTTCAACTTTGGAGAGAGCCAGGCTGCTTCCCCCTGCCTCCAGTCTTTTCTGGAAGCTAAACGAATGGCCTCCCAGCTCCAGCTCCATATTAAACGCAGACATATACATTCATTATCTAGATGAAGATCAGAATTTACATTTTAAAATCAAGTTAAATTTTTTTTTTGCAGGCACTGAAAACAGAAAGCAACATTCTGATTCCAAACTTAATTTGACGTTGCAAGAAAATGTTCCTCATAAGAAACTTTTAATTTTCACTTAAACCCTTAAAACATAAAAAAAGTAAAAGAATTCAGAACTAAACTCAAAGACAAGTCAGAGCAAAGTGGAAAACAAAAGTGCTACAGCAGCAAAAATAAAAATTCTCTCGTCAAATACTGTTCTGAAACATTTCAGTCCATCCATTATCAATGATGAGCTCATTAACTAACTGATTGACACAACCATTCAGGTGTTTAGCAGACACTCCTGTGCATCTGCAGGTAAACCTTGCCACTGGCAGCTTTGTAGAGGAGCAAGAGGAAGGTGGCGCCGAGCGCGCTCAGTGCGACTCTGGCCAGGGACCGCATCCTCCCGTTGCCGTGGGAACCAGGTTGAGGAAGCTGACTGCAATCTCCGGCCTCGTCCATCTGAGGGAGGAGGAGGAGGAGAGATTCACATGAGAAACACACATACACACACACACACACACCAAATCCTTTGGTTAGAGCAAAGTGACCTCATGCAGAAAGTAGAAGGGTTGCCGGTCATTTTAACTTAATCCAGTCTGGATTATGGCAGTTTACTGGTCAGACAGATTCAGGCCAGTTAAACCTCGACTGGGTGGGAAATATCCGCTCAGTTACTTTTGGGCGGGAATCAAACGGAGACCAGCTCATTTTGAGGATGAGGGCACGTCTGGTCCCATCGAACCACCACAGCATGACTCGCAAACCTGAGTCACCAAAACTTCCTGTGCCAAATCCTCAAGGATTCATGAGCCAAGCAGAGAGTCAGGTCTTGGTCATGGTCAAGTCACGGAGGAATAACGCTGTTCATAAACTCTCAAGTCAGAGAAGGACACAGTGTCGCACTGAATCCCTGAGAAGTCATGTGAGAAAGTTTGAAGAGGTCAAGTTCAGCTTTCCTCTGGTAAATACTTGACTTGGGAACTTGCAGTTTGGCAATGAACCCAGATTTCTACAACTTCCTGAATTCTGACATCACTAGCATCACTAGCAAGAAAAGTCTTGTAGTAAGTGCTGGGGAGGCGTTATTCCCACAGCATGGATGCCAAAGCAAAAGATATTAGTAACAACATTTTTAATTTGTCAAATCGACATCTTTACAGGTGAGTATGTTCCCAACACACAGCTAAATACACTACTTTATATACTAATTTACTGGCTGGTTTGGAATCAGCGGAGAAGTGGATTATGTTTTCTATCGATGTCTTGAAAGGTTTTGATACTTTTTTTTTGTCATGACTCTGGGTCACCATTGGTATCCACTGTAACTGCTGGCTACAGGGGCACCCTGGTGGCCTGGGAATTTGGAGTGCTAATCGCAACGTCGCCGACTTTTGGGTCAAACCTGGGACCTTGCGTGTCTTTCTCCGTCCCTCTCTCCTCTCATTTCTTGTCTATCTCTCTTAAATAAAAATAAGGAGCACGCTCTCAGCCTTATCAGAGCCACCTGTTAAGCCTACAGGGAGCAAATACTTAATACTCAAAACATTTCAATCAGTAAAATCTTCACATCAATTCAGAATTCATTTAAGCCAGGGCAAAAAAAAGCCACTCCAAGTAAAATTTGAACATTTTTGACTTTGGCGCCTCCTGTTTGCAGACAGCAATGCCACAGTGTCTTTTATTTTTTCTTCAAAGATGATTTAATCGCACACAAAGTCTACACTAGTGGCTTTAAGAGTGAGTGTGACACCAAAAATACATTAAACTATAAAAAGTTTATCGTATCAAATGTGACTGGTGACATCCTGAATGTGATTTTGATGTGATTACACACAGTACGTGGATTCTGATTGGCTGATGGCACGCAAGACCAGAAATAATTCAATGCTTCATTGTAAACTCCCAAGACAAATTTAAGTAAAACAGTGACATTTAAGTGTCTCCTAACCCACAAAATGAGCATAATATCTCTACAGATGGTTGAAATGGTTGTTGATCAATACCTATCTCAATAGGTGTTTTCGGACCAAACAGTTCTGGGGATTCCCTGAGAGGAACTACCCACTGGGGAGCTCCCCTGAGAACTACATACCTTCAAGAGCTTTTTTAGCAGTTTGCTTGTGCACCGCCAACAGGAACGCTGAAGTGATGTAAGCCGGCTGGTGGTTGGTATAGCAGCGTCACCTCTCGTGTTCTACCAATCAATGTACACTTACGTCTCGACCTTAGACTGTATATAAAGATGGACGACGTGACAGCTGGCCAAAAGTGAAGCCAAAACATCTGGATCGCCCCCTGGTGGCTGGCCGCAGTATAGGCCATAAACCCCGCCTCCTCCATGTTAGTGGATGGGACATGGGCCAAACTGAAAAGTCAAAGTGCACGTCAAATAAAATGTTCCCAAAGATGGTTTCTGTCATTTTAGGTAGTTCTTATCACGCTGATGTTTGTTCAAGTGTTAATTTTTCTGATAAGTTTGGTTTTAATTAGTTATTTGATGCTATAAAATCGGGGTGTCACGTCATGATTGGCTGTGATTGGTTCAGGCGGGTGTATAGGCGGGAATTCGATACCGCAGATCACTACTGAGCAGACTCTTGCTCCAAATGACGTCACCAGCGCAAAATGGCAGCTCCCGTATCCGGGGTATTTTGGCTTCATTTTTTACAATGGGAGGAAGTGGAGACGTGTCGTCCATCTTTATGTACAGTCTATGGTGTCGACCAATCAATGTACACTTACGTAACTCAAGGTTCCTCTGGTGCTGGGAGAGTACCTACTCTGAAGTAGGAGCTAAAAAAGTCCCTCAAAACGACATTGTAAGAACTACGATTGTTCCCAGTTCTTAAAGTGTGAACACAATATAAAGGTTGAGGAGGTCCTCCAACTGTTCTATGAAAAAGTTCCTCCAGTCTAAAAGCACCTAATGATTCCTTCACCAAGTGCTGAAACTTCTTGAATTCAAAACTAATTTTCCAGCCTGTGCTCTGTTTTGGATGAACGAGTGCTACGACTCAGGCACCAGCATTGCAAGTCACATTTTTAAAGCCAATGACGTGAATGAAATACCAGCATCATCAGGTGTTTGGGGGCAACCGGGCTCTGCGGTTCATTTGTTTGTGATCTGGGCTTTTTGCAAAGAACAATGTTTTGGGGAATTACAGTCTATGCACTGTTGCATTAACTGACGCAGAGCCTCAAGAGTCCTGCATGAGGGAAACCAGTGAGAGTTCACACCTGACAGGACGGTCACAGTCAAACTACCAACATCCAACTGGAGGCTGGGGCTCAGATCTGTACCTTCACATTCCAGGAAGTAGATCAGGGGTTTTCAAACTGCAAGTCATCACATGAAGTTTTTATTTGGTTCAGTGACTCTTGCCTCTATTCTGCCACAGCACTTAATGTTACTGAACAGTGTTTTCAAAACTTCACAACAACCTGAAAAACACATACCCTGGACTAACTATCAGCTTATTAAAAGGTACCCTGTAGAGTTTTTGACATCTAGCAGAGCTATGGAGCAATTTTTTTATGAGTGGGTCCTCGTTTTGTTTGTCTTGTGCACACACACACACACACACACACACACACACACACACACACACACACACACGCGTGACGCAATACATAGTCCCTCCGATGGTTGCATCAAGACATGCAGCAACGCACCAACAAAGGCAGGGAAGAAGAAGACTACTAGTCAGTAAACATGATTGTACGCAATGCCGGTTTCAAAATGTTCCAGGAAATAAAAAACAAAACCTTTGCAAACGTTTCATGAGGAAAGAAATGCATTCAAGGTGTTTGTTAGACCTCAAGGATACACACAATATGTTTTGGTGAATAACACTGAATGTAGACAAGAAAACTCCACAGGGCACCTCTAAGTTTTTGGTTTGTTTGCAAAACAATGAAGCAATATTATCATTCATATGGAGTCATTTTTCTGTCCACCTGGTGAATGTGTCCAATATTCAATCTCCTTATAGCTCTACACCAACTCCTGAGAGTCTCTTTAGCTGCTAGATGTTCTAACTGTGTCTGTCTGTCTGTTTGCTGCTGGGCAGGTAGCGGACAGTGGGTTTATCAGAGCTTGTTTGCTGAAAACAGCTGCAGGAAAACAGGTTTGATGAGAGAGCTGAGACTGAACCATACAGAGGTGCAGAGTTGGTGATAATTCCCTGTGGGGTCACACAAAGTCATTTGATCCAGTATTAATATAAAAATATGGATTAGTGCAGCTTTAAACTACATAATGTGACTCCAATCATGCTTTCCCCCTATTTTAGCACATCTCCTAACTACACATTTCTTTTGGCAGTCAAGTTAAGACATTCATCTTCATCTTCTTGTGAAAGTTTATTTATAACCACCATAAGCTGTGCTGGAGGCTGGGTAATGTGGAACTTCCTGTTGGTCACTGATAAAGGTTGATTAAAGTCAGTTTAAAAGCACACTGCTGCTTTCCCATCTGGTTTAATATTCCTGCTAGTTTACCAGGTATCACACATTTATCAAAGTCAACACTAGATGGCAGTGGCGAGCACCACTCCCATTCACATTGCTGGTTTCTAGTTTGGATGTTACTCTGTTTTTCTTTAGGCTACTGCAGGAAAAAATAGGTTTGTTTTAAAGGTGTATCAAAATCCACCAAAGTGTATGTCACACAGCTCCAGTGGATGACGTGATAAGAGTGTTTGTGATTCAAGAGTGTGTGTGTGTGTGTGTCTTTCAAGAGACAAGCTTCCATAGATAAGGTTTGATTTTGTGTGTGTGTGTGTGTGTAGGGCCCTTCCTCCCCGGGCTGGGAGCCAGTAGGTCCAAATGGGCTCCATTGCCCGTCAGATTCCTGTCTGACACAACCGAGGAACACCCCCACCCCAGCCCAACCAACGCTATCAAAACACACACACACACACAAATATCTACCTACACTATCAACATACTCCACACCTCCGTCTGCTGCTCACCCCGTACTCCCGCCTCTACCCATCCCCTTTCTTCCCTCTTAAACTCCCTCACCCCGCCAACCTGCGTCCTCTCCTCGCTTCCCTCTGCCCCCACCCTCGCCTTCCCATCAGCCCCCTCATCCCTCCGCCTCATCGTCTGTGTGCTGACAGGTCGGTGTCACAGTGGTGCTGACTTATGGGCTGTGAGGATTCTGCCCTGTCAGGAACGACTCTCTCCTCTTGGAATACAAATGCAAACACACACACACACACACACACACACACACACGGAGTCAGGTGCACACATGCAAGCACTCCCGCACATACCTGTTGGAGCTCGCCAGAATTCATATACACCAACATCTAACACACACACTATGTTCTGTTCATGTTGCTTTTAAGCCTCAGTAGTATGAGGAACGCTCTCAGAATAACAGTCAACAGTGTAAGAAAGGAATATAGACTGACTTGCATGAAGTATGAATGTGTTTGAGCCCAGCTGATATCATCTTATCACAGATATATCAGTATCAGTGTTAATGTTGACAGATGCAAAAATAAATTATAGTACATTAATATTTTACAAGCTGTATTTTCATGCATACTCACATTTCTTATTTCAAAATTACTTATAGTTACTATTTATATCAAATTTTCAGCTACATTTACTGTTATATTTTTTTATTTACTGCTACTGTAATTATTGATAATACACATTATTGTTCAGCTGTAAAATATGCCTCAGAACATTTTCATAACCACACATGAGGCCAGAAATCCATTTCTTTGTGCATGTGAGGTCTGCAGTAAAGGCTGCGGCATTGTGTGTGGTGGGTTGTGTAGACGCCTGCTATTTAATCTAATCAATCACTGCAAAACTTGGAAAATAAATAAATAAATAAATACAGATTGTAAAGCGTAATCCTACTAGTGGGCTTATATTTCATTGCAGTGCCTGAAAACACAAACATGGTGTGATGTGGTTTGTGCTTTTTACAATAATTTGTAGCATTTTCTTTTTTAGGTAAAATAAGATTACAGCTATCAGCTTTAAAATTAAAAGATTTGAGCTCAGCAATGTCAGTGTGTGTGTGTGTGTGTGTGTGTTGACCTGGCAAAGCAGATTGCGGAGGCAGGCGACTTCCTTCTGCAGGTCTTTAGTCTGGACCACCAGCTGGTTGCAGACGGCCTGGGCCTCCTTCTTCGGATCCAGTGAGAAGACCAGCTACATGGAGGACCAGAGAGACCAAGTTCCAGTTTATAAATCGGGCTGGACGGCAGGTGAGACGGACGGAGGCAGACTTAGGATGCAGTCATAAAAGGCACCTGGCCTCCTCATGCCAGTCAGGTGACAGGAAGGAAGGTTGTACAGTGTATGTGAATGTAGTTTATTTTATTAGTTACGCTTTTTTGAAGTTTACTGGTTCACCCACTCCAAAAAGTATTCCTACTTTACATGTTGTGCCCCCTGGAACAGTGTAACTATATTATATCACCATGCCTTTATTATAAGCTCCTTCATTGAAAAATATATTTTCTATAGTTCAAGATGAGGACTTTCATATAGTTTAATGCATTTGGCAAATTAATTGCACCACAAATGCTTCTGTCTGCAGGCTAGCATGAACTGGCAACCAGTGCGTCAACACCTGAGCAGTAACCCCTAAACAAGTGCACCACCACAGACACGACATGTACCTGAGAGGCTTGGCGGGGAAAACGGCCGATGACGTCCTGAATCGTCTCTGTCAGGTAGCAGCACTGCTGCCTCACACTGATCAAGAAGGCATGCAGCTCCTCGCTCCTGCAAAGCATGAGCAACGTATGGAGAAGGTGTGATTGAAACATACAAACAAATTAAATGATATGATTTAATTTGTTTGTAAATGATATGATATATAGATATATATATATATCACAGGACTGTTAATATAACACCCCTACTGTCTTTACAGTGAAGAAAACGATCAACAGAAAATCAACCATTTTAACAATAGATAAATCATTTAAGGCATTTATCAAGAAAAAAAAGCCAAACCTTTTCTGGTTCCAGCTTCTCAAATGTGACGATTTGCTGCCTTTTTGTGTTTTATATCATTGTAGACTGAATATCTCTGAGTTTTAGACCGATGGTTTGGACAAAAGAAGTAATCTGAAGGTGTCACTTTGGGCTTGGAGAAGCATTGAGCATTTTTCACAATTTCCTGTCATATTATACTAAACAATTGATAGATTAATCCTAAAAATAATCCATGGGTTAATTGACAATGGATGTTGCAACACTATATTTTTGTAAATGCAACTACAATACAGATGTGACTTAAATTTTTAATGACCAATCTCAGTCTGCAAAATAAACTGTAATTTGCATAACTGAATAAGGGTGATGAGGCATATAAATGCAATGCATTGCTCATCTGACAAGTCACACGCTTTTTTAGGCATACAGATAATGCTGTTGGAGCTTTAAAGCTGAGGTCAGCAGGTTTACGTTCTTAAAAAGTGAGCCCTAGGAAGAGGTCTACATAAAAAAACACAAGGCAGGGCCTGCTGAAGATGCCCAGCAGTGACGGGGCAGACAGATTGATAGTTTGGACCAAACTTTCTGTTAACATTCTCCATGCATTTTCCTGGAGACCACCTCACCAAACTCTATAGAAAACTGAGCAGGTGGCCAAGCCTTCTCCCCACCTCCTCCCCGTGCTAACCCATGCTGTCATCCCTCCCTGAAAACATCCACCTTAAATGATTAGTTATTTATATTCATCAACCTCTCCGTCCCCATCTTCCCATCCCCTGGTCCTGTGGGATATTGATAGCTCTTATCTTAATGGTACATTTCCCTTGGTGAGGGGACTGGGCAGCCAGCCGTCCCGGCCCTCCTCACACTCTGTCAGAGGGGCGAGTAAACACTGTCAGTCAGCCTGTGCTGCACCTTCACCTCCCTTCTCCCGGCTGTTAGTTTATCTAGGGAACAGAGAGTGATGATGGGCCCCAGTGGGAAGATCGTTGAAGGGATTGTAGACGGAAAGGACGTTATGTTATGTGGGAATGCTGCTAGAGGATGCAAGTGTGCCACTTTGTTGTGAACTTTATTTATCCAGGGAAAGTCAATTGGGCATACCGTCCCTTTTCCAAGAGCACCCAGCAAGTGTCTTGTGCAATGGTAGCTGCTGAGAGGAGAGTGATACACATTTACTTTCACTGCACACATTTTCCCAGGCAGATTCAGACTAGCAATATTTCAGTCACATGTCACTTCTCCAACTTCCTTTGGAGGTGGCAGTATGGGGTAAGTTCGTAGTGCAAGGCCTTTCTGTGCTTATCTATGATGGCATACCACTTTATGTACACAGTGTTAAGTATTTTTTAAGGCATTATGTGCATCCTTGAGGCCTAATAAACATGTGAATGCATTTCCTTCCACATAAAACATTAGGAAGAATTTGAAACCTACATTGTTTACATTGATGTTTGCTTCCTAGCAGTCTTCTTCCTTATCTTACATTTCTTGGCACATTATCGCCACCAACTGTCGATCAGTGGAAGAGTGTGAAACCATCTGCAGGACTGTGTCACACCACACAAGGAGTTTCCAAGCCAGGTAGAATGTACAGTATAATCCATCCAGCATGTTCTTGTCTGCCCGGGGGTCTCTGCCTTGTTGGACATGCGCAGAATAACTCAGTGGCCTTGGAGGTGCTGACTCATCCCAGCTGCTTCACACTCAGCTACAAGGCACTACATTACATGCTTGAAGTCACAGTCCAATGAAGCCAAAAGAACTTCAGTACTGAAACTAAGCAAACTGGCTGATGTGCCTTGAGATTTTGTCATGAATTTTGTGACAAGATAATACATCACCCACTAAAATTATACATAACTTATTAGTTAGAATGCAAACTCCCATATATCCCATCTGCCATGTTCTCCACATGGCATTGGAGAGGCCCATCAACAACCCAACAACATCCAGGGTCTTAATTGTGTCTGGGTGACACCACCAATGGAACGCTTTGCCTTTTGCGTAGATTTTTCTCTTCCTCAGTGACCTCTGCCAGAGAGATGGGCAAAGCATCCTTGGAGTCAAGGGAAGCAGTTCTCCTCCAATAGCCTAGGCAAGGCCCTGTCTCCCCTTCCTGAGTTGTCTGATGGTTTGCCAGAATGTCTCTGAGGCCAACCAGAAGTTGGCTATAGTTGGCCTCTCCAAACTCCTCCCACACCCACGTTTTTGCTGTTGCTTTCGCCTATTGATTCAGAAGTCCCCTTGGATAGTAACCAAGCCCAAAAGGCTATTTCTTTAGCTTTAGCTTTAGCTTCACCAGTGGGCTCTTGGGTTTCCACCCTGATAGCCATGTGATAGGCACCACAAACTTTCTGGCCAGAATTCCAAGCAGCTGCCTGCCTCCGCAATGGAGGGTTTGGCCAAGGCCCACTGGAATAACAAGTCTCCAACCTGCCCTGAGATTCAGGAAAAATGCAACGGCCCTATGTTAGTTCTTTGGGCTTAGTCTGATTAGGCTCCACAGGTACAGGCCCTGCCTTTAGTTGCTCTGCCATGAGGTGACAGAGCTTGAATTACTACAAAGTGGCATTTCAACTATGAATGGGCAGATGGCCAAACATGAATGAATGCTTCAGTTTCTGCACATCAGAGTATCTCAGTTAATTAAAGTCAAATAAAGATTTAATAGTTTCTGACAACATGTACAACTGCATTAGTAAGGTTACATTTTATTACAATTTCTCCAAGCCTAATTTTTCACAGGTCCCTGGCATGTCCAGACTATTTTCTATTTTTTCACTGTGAAATAAGGATCCTGATGGAGCTCTTAAGGAGGTCTGGCCCTGATCAAGCCTTCCACCCCTCTCATTTACCTTCTTCTCTCTCTATTGGACTGTCTCTCATCCGGCAGGCAAGGGTGGGTGAAGCTAGCA
The DNA here is from genome assembly GCA_008360985.2 of Macquaria ambigua. NCBI lineage: Eukaryota > Metazoa > Chordata > Actinopteri > Centrarchiformes > Percichthyidae > Macquaria > Macquaria ambigua. The sequence goes on along the minus strand of VMKM01000445.1, from coordinate 41,925 downwards.
AGCCTGGTTCTGCTGAGGATTCATGAAGTGATGGGGTGCGGTGCGATGGCTCTGTTTGGCCCCTGCTGCTGGCTCTCCTTTGCTCATTGCAACCTCCCATCGCCTCTCACCTTACAAATCATTACAGCTCCGCTTAAACCATTAGGGCCTGGCTCAGGGCTCGGCCACGGAGATGGGGGGAGGGGGATACCGAGCTAGGACAGTGAGATGCTCATGGGGCTGATGGACGACTTCCAGTGGAGGAGGACAGACGGAGCATTACGGGAGATGGAGGAGGGCTGGATGTGGGGGAGGGTGTGAGGTGTGTGGCTGACAGGTGTTTAAATTTTTGCTACTACAGTCAACTTTATTTCTGGCTTCGTGCAGAGTTTGTGGAAAACTTTTTTTGCAACTGACAGCTTATCAGACATTTCTAGTGAGTAGACTGAAACAAACACAAAGATTTTCAAATACTGTGAGGATTCTCAAACACCTTTTGACAAGTTTTCTGTCAGACACCACAACCTACAGTGATTTTTGTAATGTTTGGACTGTACTGTAGATAGGAAAGTTAAAGTGTAGAGAATGACGCCTCTGATCAGATTATTAGTCATTCTAATCTTATAATACTGCCTTCCTGAAAACTTAAGTAATTCTCAAACTAACTCAGTTTTTCCTTGAACGCTCTGAGAACCTTCTGAAGGTCCTTAGTCCTTCATTTGGGATACTCTTCTGTTGAGTCCACATGTTGATTACTACAGGCCTGCTGAGCATTAAGATGTGGTACCCTACCCACTGTCTGCAGCACCCAGTTGGCTGATTGTGTCTAGGTCCACTTTGTCCAGGTGCATCTGCTGCACAGCACTCAGCACCTTCTGCTGGTCCACCGGGTCTGTGATACCAACCTGAGAAATGGAACAAAACGTTTTGTCTTTGTTGTTGATTCAAATCTATTCCCTTGTTATATGTTCAGAAAAATCACCAGACTGTGATTATGTGACACATATCCTGTATTCTGCTCTGCTCTGAAGCTATATCATGTTTTACTGAGTTTAAAGTTAAACCCAAGGTTTTCATAAAGGTGCTTTATCAAATGAAAAAATCTTTTTTCTTATACGTTTGTCTGTAATTCACCATGAGGTATGTTTCATCTCTGAAAAACATCTGGACTGGAATTTAACTTCTGTTAGTTCTTATAAATGCAACATCCCTTTGTAATAATGAGCAGAAATGTATACATTTATTTACCTCTTATGCCAGATTTGACATCTATCCAAGTTTACAGAAACATAGCTAATCGAAAGACTGATCCTAGAATACACTGCCAACACGGGGTATCAGTTTAATCTCTCACCACCTTATTTCTAATGAACTTGTGGCCTTAAACAGCTGTGACATCGGCAGCTACCCTTGTCTCTTTCTGTGTCACCCTGAAGGCTGGCAGTGAGCGAAGGAGCTGACAGACGAACAGATGTTAGAGTCATCCTCTACCTTCTCCAGGTCCTCCTTCTCCATGGTCAACAGGTAGCTCCAGGTGATGTCATTTTCCTGTGCATGTGTGTATGTGAAAGTACGAAAGGGAAAGCATCACTCAGCATTCACCGAATCAAAACTTCTCCTGACCGCACCACCTCCACCAGATGGACCTGCATGAGGCTTTGCCATACGGTGACAACAATCTACCTGCACCCATCAAACCCAGTCCTCATATATCAGATCGAAAACTTTAGCCGACTCTCAGTTTAATTCGGGCCAAGCCAATCCAGCACACTAGATCCATTATGAAGCACCAAGTGAAATATGTAAACTACTCATCTCATGACATGTTCCCAAGCACATAAATGTCATTCTGTCGATAATGCAGCTGTGCTCGACACGTTTGGGATCACTGTATCTCACCCATAGATATAATACTGTATTGCACTGTGTGTAACAGCATGTTATCTCTGCTCTCTATCTTGGCATCAGTGAGATAAGAGAACAGAAACCTCTCACATTAGAAAAGGGTACTGTGAGTACAGAAATATACATATTTGAGAAAAAATACATTGAAATTTTATTCCAGCATGCAATCGGTACTTACAGTCATGATGTCAGTGAGGTAGCCAAGATCGAGGCCGTGCAGGAGGAGCTCAAGGTCATCAAGCTTGGTTACACTGAGGAGGGCAGAGAGTTCACTTCGACTCTTAAGGACTACTGACTTATTCTACAGTATTAACCCAAGTATCAACCAGCTGGGACTAGAATTTCACTAAAACTGTATGAATAGAGACTTCCTGAGTAGTGCATGTTTGTAAAAATGCTCAGCTGAGCAGCAGCATACTGAAAACGGAGGTCATCCTTTAAGAGTAAGGCTTGGTTTAAGACCTCACAGCAGCAGAAATCTACCCTACTGTGTAGGTTGTCCTTGAGCAATGCACTACATCCCTTCCAGCTCCAGTATTCCTGAATTGAACCTTTGACCTTTCAGAAGTAGCTGGGCAAAAAGAAACGCATCTCTTTCTCCTTTGGGGATGAAGTGGGTGCAACTAAAGCATCACTGAGTTCAGACACATCAGAGTAACCACAGTGTACACGCAGCTTTGGTTGGACTGTTGACATGATGACGATTTACGAAAGAGCCTCTCTTCTCACGAGGTTCAAAATATGTGAAATGCGCTACTTTGGGTTTTTAATGTCTTTGTATCTGACATGAGAGAAAGACAGCTAAAATGTTTACAGGCTGTGACTCCTGGTGCCAGACATGCTGGAATACAATGTTTTTTGGCTGATGATAATTGCCCATCTGTGCCTGAAGGGACTAAACACTCACGCAAAAAGTTTATTATTGTTTATGTCTGGCTGAACAATGGTTCAACAACACCTGCTGCACAGGCACTGGTTCACAGAAAATCCAACAGGGGGCGACGAGCACACGGGCTGCAGTGACTGGTGGGATGCTGCGTTCCAGTGTACTCTCAGTATAATCTTCACTAAACTGCTGACCATCAGTGAAATTATTATCCTTATTTATGCAGAAAAGGTTTCACTTTATGCAGATTCATACTTGGAGAACAGCCCAGAACTACAACATCTACTGTTAGTCACTGAGTAACAGCTTCACTGACCTACTTTCCTCTCTTAGATAGTATTGAAATTATTGATATGAATGAAATGACTATTCTGGGGTCTGTATCACAAAGTTCAACTTCAATTTGCCTATCTTTGGGCTACCTGGCCTACCTCAGACAGTAATATTCAGCTAGGTAAATATATAAATATAATTAGCATTTTAAACATTAAATAGACATCTGACATTTGTGTCTTTTGTCTCATGATCAACTAGGGCTGCCGCCTAAGCGTCGTCAATGATTCGAATCATCAGTCAAGAAGCCAGAGAGTCGCATTGTGTCAGTCGAATTTGTGGAAAAGCGATGTTTTCATTTCATAGATAATAATAAAAGAAAAAACTAAAACATGAGACCCGACATGTATAGGAGCTAAATGTGGGGCGGTTTCTCTGCAGATGTGCTGGACTGTACTGTAACTGGGCGGAGGAGTGAACAATATATTTCTCATAATCGTAGGTAGGGTGTATTGGAGAAAAAACATTAGTAATAATGTTCAGCATTTATAAAAATGAAAAAGATCTATAGATAAGAAAAAGCATTAAGCACAAGCAGACCCCCATCCCACCCCTGAGTAGATGCCGGTAAAGCCCTATGATCAACAAACTATTATAAGTAAGCAAAACCCTTCAAAACTCTTAAATATATTTGCTTCTGCTGCCAAAGCTAGAGAGGAAAACTACATAAAAATCGAACAGCATCAATAAAGGCTATTAAAAAAATATAGTAGTAGTAGTGCAGGATGTGTAGTGAGCATGTTAAGACATTCTACGTTGAACCTGCCTAAGTCTCAGGTCGTCTTACCTCTCTTTAGAAGGTGGCGGCTCAGAGTTAGTTTTGAAGAACTTTGAGAGGGTCTCCTCCATGGAGCTGAAGGCCTGGACAGTAGAGATGTGGGACGGAGAGGCCAGAATCCTGCCTATCTGCAAACAGACACTGGTGTGAGGATACTATGTGATTTAGCAGGGGTTTTTTTCCAAAGATCATGGAAAATGTCTGTCAGTTCAGCACAGCAGTAGTACTTATGTCCCTAACCTCAGAATGGGCTAAGATCCATGTAAAGCAAAAACTACTTTAAATGGCCATAAGAATTCATATTCAAATAAAGTAAAAGACTCATGTTTCATTACTTTTATTGAGCTTTATTGAACTATTTCCATGCGATAACTAGACACTGACAAGATTTGTCTTTTTAATGAATAAATGTAATGAAAAATACCAAACTGCAGATATGTAGTGTTTGAAACGCATCATAAAAGAACTTCAGGTACCTGTGGGTGTTTGTAGATCACAGCCAGGTCGGCGGGGCTCTTGCCAGCCTTGGTCCTTATGGTTTTGTCTGCTCCCAGCTGGAGGAGCTTTAGCACCGCCTCCTCTCTGCCATACTGCACTGCTACAGACAAAGCCTGACAGGAAATATTATTCTTACTTTTAATATGCAACGTCAAATGCATAAAAGGTTATCTAAATGAAATGTATCCAACAAATTGTACTGTGTGCACCTATGCCAAAAAAAGTGGGCCACACCGTGTATCCCTTGCCATCCTGGACATTGATTTCTGCCCCATGGGAGACCAGCAGGTTGATGACCTTACAGTAGCCGTCCCTGGCTGCCAGCATCAGGCAGGTGATTTTAGACCTGAGAGGGGGGAAGAGAACAGATATGGGGGCAAGATGAAAGTAGAAATAAAAAAAAAAAAGAGGACAAGAAAAATATTTGAAAGAAAAAAATAAAAAGGTGAAACTAAGAGATTAATGGTGAGGTGAGGTCATTGGAGGAGACGTGATGAACAGGAGTGATGATGAAGAGAAACCACCAGGGGGCAGCAGGCACCACATCATAGGTAGCCATTTACTTGGATACTATGAGGACACAAAAACACTGGATGGATGGTTCTTTCAGCCGTTTCAACTGTGACAGGCCAAATTACAATAACGCTCAACGTAAATGCAGCCATGTCTTCAGTCTGGTCTAAACCTAATGCACTCGCATATTCCAACTGCAGATCTTTCTGTTAAAAGGAATAATCACTAAAAGTCTATGTTTTGAGTATCCAATGCCACCTAAAGGCCTGACACGTTGCTCTAAAAGGTTAGTAGCTTTCAAGAAGAGCTGGAACTATTAGTCCATTAATCAAGAGGTTGATTGAGAGAAAATAATTAATCAACTACTGATAATAGTTAATACTACTGATGACTCAATGATTGTTTAAGTCAAAATGTAAGCAATAATTCTTTGGTTCTAGCTTGTCCATTAGGGGGAACTGCTGCTTTTTTTTGGCTTATGTGATAGTAAACTGAATATCTTTGGGTTTTGGACTGTTGGTCCAAAACAAGCAATTTGATGACATCACCTTGAGCTTAAGGGGATTGTGATAGGTATTTTTAAATCAATTTTCTATGACCAATTTAATCTATAATAAAAATAATCGTTAGTTAAGTCCTAGTAGACAGCTTGGATTTATAGCAGTTAAAACGGATTCATATAGAGACTCACAGCAAGAAAATGAGTCAAACATCTACAGAAACCTCTCAGACCACTCCTGTTGTTCATTTGTATATTGAATATCTTCCAAACACTCATACTTCTTTCATAACGGAGCTCAATAAAGTACTTCAGTGTTGCACTACCATCTCCTTGCATTGTAGCTACAATGCTCAGTCAAAAGTAGCGCATTCAGCTATTTATTTGCAAAGCGACAATTGTTTGGAACATACTGATCAATAGCGGAGAGGTGGATGATGCTACAGGAGTAGTTTGAAAAGTTTCTATGGATATTTTGGCCTTGTTCAGACTGCCAGCCCAAATCCATTTTTTGGCACATCCAGATTGTATCCAGATTGGTTTTTATAAAGTCTGGACAGCAAAAAACCACATGAAATGCACTTTTTTTTTGCAAATCGGATCCAAGCCATTTAGAGGTGGTTTGAAATGCAATTCCAATTGGATTTCTACAGATGTGTTGCAGTCCGGACACTCTGGCTGCTCAAATCAGATTTCAAAGTGTATTTTGCGTCACTCGTAACGTGACACACAACAACGGCAACGTCAAATCCAGAGTGACGGAAGTGCATCAGAGCAGCTGTATACCAGCCTCCTCCGTCACTGAGTTTGTCTGGTGCGACGGAGGAGTTCTGCACTTGACAGAGCGATTGTTTGGAGGGTGAGATGATGGATCTCCATTTCTCATGCATTCTCACAAATCCAATCTGATCACGTGCAAGAACAGTGCGGACAGTCTGTCTTAAAGATCTGATTTGAGAAACAAATCTGATTTGCCTGCAGTCTGAACAAAGCCTTTGATAGGTTTCTAGTCTCTGCCGTCTTCTGCGAAGGGCCACGTTTCAATTCTTTGATAATTCGATTTTCACTGGAGTCTTCCTTTAAGAACAACAATAAAAATAAGTGCAGAGTAATCTATTGTAGTGGTTACAGAGCATCCTGAAACCACACACAAACACAAAAATGTTTCCTTTTTTGGTGTCCTTCACCAGTCAACAACTGTTAAATGGAAGACCTGGTTTTAACAACTTTGACCTTCCTTACTAATAGTGATTCCTCTGTTGCCTTCATGTGTTTGCTTCTATCTGAACAAGGGCTGTATATAAATAACCTTTGCTACAGTACCTCTGTATCTTATCACCTCTGACTCAAACAGGGCGGGTGAGAAAAATACATCCATCTAGAGGGGTGGGAAAGTCTGGGGGCAATTCATCACTTTCCTTAATGCTTTTACAGGAAACTGTATGTGTGAGAGAACAACACAGCAAGAGGGAAAGAGAAGGCATTTAAAGTGACAATCCATAATTCACGTTTAATAAAAAGGGTAGTCCAACAAAACACAGGATGGGAATGCGTTATCGCTCTCAATTTGATTGACAGCTCTTTTAATACAGGGACTGGACGGCAACTTAATCCCAAGTTAATGCTTCCTGTTGCAGTGAAAGGTTTATTTACAGCAATACTTCTTGAAAACATTGGAAGAAAACCTCCCTACACAAATTTTGATCCGTTGAGAGACACGTAAAATGCAGACTTTTCAAGACTCAAAAACTTCAAATTATGTATTTGAATATAACTTAAAATATCTCAACAGTGACATCATGATATAGTATGCTTTCTAGAAACAGTGAAGTGCTTTTTATTGATTTCCAACATTTCCAGTAATATCCCAGATAAAAACAGATATTAAAAAAATTCCTACCTCAGTATTTGACAGTTTTGACAAATTTCTATTGTCTCACGGTATATATCGTCACATGGCCCAACCCTAAATGCCATTTGCAGTAGTGTCTTCTTTTTTTTTGCTTTGTCACTCCGAGTTGAGATGTACCGTTGTTGTCTGTATTAGTGTGTTGGTAGTAAAAGCGTTGACTTTCGTACCAATAAATTATCTTTAACTTCAGCAGGCCCCTTTGCCCAAGGATCGTAAAAATACCATCACTTTTCAGATAGCAAGATTTCTGTTCTAGATGTTAGGCGGGTGTAATGTAAAGTAAATAAAATAACATAAATAATGTTGTCAACAACATTTGTTTGGGGGAGGGGGTGCGCATTTGATTGAATTGTGTGTCATTTCAAATGTGTTCTAACTAGATTTTTGGATAAAGTGACAGCCCTAGTGGGGTTTGAACACCATCCAAGCCACATCATCCTCAACTAATTCCAAGAAATCAAAAGTTAATGTTTTACCTGAACTCAAACAAAACGTGTATGGCTGTGACGTGTATGGCAATTTTTTTTTAACATTCCTCTGCGCCCACCAATCGGTCAATTCCTCTTTGACCCAAGAGAACAGGATACGGAGTGTTATCATTTCTGCTTCCATATCCTGTGCTCTGTATTTTCCCAAGGGTGGTTTGGATGTTAGACAGGTACCAAGGTGACTCACATGCTGTTTCAGTGTGTTTTATGTGTATGTGTGTGTGTGTGTGTGTGTGTGTGTGTGTCCTTCAGACTGTGAGATTTGGCCAGTCCCCAAACAGACCGCTGATCGATACGCAGAAAATTTAGAGTAAACGTTGTTCCAGGCGTCAGGACTGCAAGAAGAATGAAACACCTGACTCACTGTACCAAGGCAAACACACTACATCTAAAAATGGCTGAGATGATAACTGACAAAATAATAATGATGAGCAAAGTATGCATAGGCAGCATGTTACTCATTGTTTTCATGCTGGTGATGATCTTATTGTTGTCTTGTGCAGTGACAACTTTTCTACAACTACTAAGTGTCTAATTAATACTAACCTACCTGATCATTAGGGACTAATGGTTACTCTGCACAGTGGTTATTTTGCATATGGATGCTGTTGCCAAAACTATCAAGTAGAACTATACAATAGGTCTCAGGTCCTTTAGGGCAAGTACAAGTCAAGTCACAAGTGTTCATAAGCAAACTGAAAGTCAAGATCAAGTCTTGCAGGTGTCTGTATGCTGACAATTCAAAAGACAGCACTGGCATGGACATTTTTTCCAGAGATTTCTCTGCTTGGACCAACGACGAGGTGGAACTGTTACTGAAAGTAAGTGTTGTGATTCGTTATCCATGTTGAATTAACCGCTGGTAGTCAAGGCTGATGTTTGTTTTTTTCCAAAAGAGAGTCTCGTGATGGGCCGTGACGAATCAGGGAAGGACATGTTGTGGTTGATAAGACCTAATCAGGAAGCGAGCGTGGGTGTCTGCATCATCATAGTAAAAGTTATGCGTTTTAAAACAAAAACGTATTAGTGTGAATATAGCCTAAATCCTACACACTGGACCTTTAATACAGGACATATAAAAGCTGCTGTATCAGCTGTATCAATGGGTCTTATTATCAGAGGGTGGAGCCTTTTTGACATTCCAAAGCAAAAAGGTTATGGAAGTCTAAGCTGGAATTATGTTTCTGCAAATGTTGCTGCAGACCTAAGCAAAGAAGGGTATTCTGAGTAACCATACGTCACTGAGATGCGTAGAGGAGCGGACACACACATACACTGCCCAAGTCTCAGCAACGCACCATGCAAACCTGTGCATCCAGTAAGCCGATTGGTTGATCGAACTCCTGTCGGGAGGCAAGTTTGAAGCCGAGAAGAAAAATCACGTAAACGAACAACGGATTGACCCCGATGCACCTCTGAACGTGCAGCCCGGAGAAACATGTTCCAGCCTTAACGCAAGTATGGTCAACACAGATCAGTACAGGGAAGGTGAAAAAAAAAAAAAAAAAAAAAGGGACACATGGAGGCAATGGACCCCACATCGTGCTCCTGCAGGACTTTGAGAGATGACAGACAATGCTTGTTTACACTACGACGGAGGAACGAGCAGCTGGTGTTAATCATCGGTTTGATATTCAGACGTAAGAGGCGATGAGGAGGAGGAGGAGGTTTATTCTCTGCACCCACATGAACCTCATATTGTTCTTTTGCTCTGGATGTTGGGGGCTGTTGGCCCCTCCTCCTCACCCCCTCCCCTCATCTGCATCCTCCTGTGTCTTGTTACCTTGCTTCAAATATTTTGTCTGGGAAGGAACCAATCAATTTCCTAACGCTTCAGCATGTCCATGTGTGTCATCAGGGGGGTTTCAGGCAGTGTGTGTCGTGCATGTAATGGCATACTGGCAGTGACAGAGTGGCAGGGGATTAGGGAAAGCTAAACAAGAAAGCCACTGAGGGCTGAATCCTCCCTTTGACACGGCAAAAATCCACAGATGGTAACAGTAAAAGTTCTTCAAGAATGACCTCCCTTCATTCTTTTCCATGAGATGGAATTTTTCATGTTCCTCGCCAGAACAGGGAACCAGATTTTGTATCTTCTGGCTGCAATGGCTGATGGATCCCAAACATCACATTTATACTGTGAAATAATATTCAAAATGCAAACGAAACGTCTAGGTTAGGTTACATCGCTGCTTCGGTATGTTGTAGGGAAATTCACACCGCCATTGTTGTTTTAAAGTGCTGGAGCGTCACTCTTCCATTTCACAGAAAAATATTGCTTCCATTGTTTTGCTTCAATTTACAACTTACACGACACTGACATTTCGTGTCTGGTGTGATTTGATGTGAACATGAAGATCTTAAATGGAGCTTTTTGCTAAATGTTTTTGTTTGTTTTCAATTTTAAGTTTCCTAATGCCATTAGTGATGGCTGGACAGTGTCGCTGTACATTTGTACTCGTTTGTGTAAGCAAGACAGAAAGTATCTTTTAATCTTTTTTTGGCTTCATGGCAAAATTCACCAAGGCATCATGCTTTATTCTGTTAAAAACTAGTTTCAGAGAGAAGATTAATTCCAAGATGATTGTTTAAGAATGCAGAAAGATTGAAAATGTATATTTTAAAAATCAAATTCATACATAATGAAAGCCAGAACAAAGCTTACTTGGTTTTGATGGATAGCTGCTTGGTAGTGATTAAGTGTGGACTTGATGATGGTTATGCAGGTCAAATGTCATCTAGACATCCAGGTTAAAATGATTATATTTCATGTGTGTCCTAACTATGTATTGAAATGTAATCACTGAATTGCTGTTGAAACCACTGTTGTATGTACGGCTAAAGAAATTTTACATTTGAACAAAATTTTGCATGGTTCCTTAACCTAGACGCCTACGCCGCTTTTGACCTACAAATTACCAAAACCATGCTCACTGGGTTGCATCCAAGCTTGTAAAAAAGCTTCTAAAATCCTCGTGCCACCCCTTACACTCTGTGTGTTTGTTTGTCTGTCTGTCTGCCTGATACCCGTCTGTACATGCACATGCCATAACAGGACATTCCAAACAAAACACACAAATATACACACACTGTATGGAGCACGATGGTGCATAATGCTACCACATGGCTGCTAAACATAACGAGAACCATCAAAGGAAATTTGATCCAGCACCTCTGTTTTTTTCCTCCCTTATTCAAGTCAAGTCTAGAGTGTTTTTATTTGGCCTACATCAGTAGGGGTGTGACAGTGCGTACTGTGCTGAAAATCCTATAAACATTTTGACCTGAAACACATCTGTACCCCACCCCTCACCTGTCCACCATGTTGGGATCAGCATTTCTGGAAAGCAGAAGCTCCACACAGCAAGCAATTTTGTCTTCACTGGCAGACGCTGTGCAGCTGGCCATGAGCAACGTCCAATGATCTGTGGACAAGAACATATTAGTGTGGAAGCGCATCATCACAATTTGATGATTCTATTTTATTTAAACAAACATTTAGCTTAGCACCAATAATTAAAAATTCCATTTAAAATGCATCATATCTATAGCTGCATCTCAATTCAGGGGCCGCATCCTTCGAAGGCTGCATTTGATGACCGAATGCATCACAGCGGCGCGACAAGGCTGTCCCACTTCTATGGCTCCTTCAAATGTGACCGAGAAATGCAGCCTTCTTTTCCCAAATTTGGAGGATCCAATGGCTGTATCCTTCGCGGCCCAACCTATCCCAAGATTCATTACACGCAAGAGAATATACTGTCTCGAAACGTATGGTCAACAGCGGCCGAGCAGGATTACACTTTTAAATGTAAGTATTGGTTTTCCGCTCACTCGAATAACTAACGATACAAATGTTAAAAAACCAACGGGTCAACTACAGCTGTCAAGGTTGCTAGGCAACTGGGGCGGCGCTTCATGAGGCAAATAGGAAATCCTCCGCAGACCAGATCGTCTCATTAAACAACGCTCGGTCGGCCTTTGTGGTCTATGAAGGCCAAGCCTTAGTAGACCACATCCTTAGAAGGATGCAGCCCCTGAATTGAGACACAGCTGATATCCCCAACTACACCTGGCAGACAGTCCAGTGATGGCTAAGAGTGTAGCTCTTTTTTGTAGATGGTAAAAATCTAGAGGAAGCTTTATTAAGAGTCAGACAATGTGGGGTCGAAAGAGTCCTTTTTTTATTTGAATGTAGAATGTACTTCTACGAACAGATGTCAGAGAACTTACCAATTTCTGGGTGCTGCAAAGCTTTTGTTTTACAGTGGCCAAGTAGGAGGAGGCAGTACTTGATTGCTTCTATTACCTGATGAGGTGGTGGGTACTATCTCTAGTCTCATCAAAATTCAATAGCAATTTACGAGATACATTTTTAAGAGCTTGATGTCATAAAGACTGCCTGCAGTAGCCACTCTTTATCTTGAATGTTTGTGTTTAGTCTTTGTGACAAATGTGATAAATGACTAAATTTTCACAGTTTCATGACCTGTTTAAAGCTAAAATGCTTTCTGAATTACTTAAAATCAGAACAGGAGGAAGGCAAGGAGGGGGGAGAAGAAGCCCCTGCCAAGGGATCTTCTGGGAGAATGCAATGTGATCAACATCTCCAGACAAGAGCTCAGTAATGATCAGTGTAGGATGTTATCACAAGGCCTATTGGATACACTTCCTTGATACCCTCATTCCCAATGGGATGAATGAGGAGATTTCATCCGCTTGTTTCTTATGAAGTGAATATAATTTGTGTTGTGTTTCTTTGGTTTTTTATGTTTTAGTACCCTACATCATGAGACTGAAGGTTGTGGCTCCCCCTGTTGGCATGTACTTGTTGTTGTGCTAGTTGCGGTCATCTTAACCCCACCTGTGTATATTGATTGTGAAATTGCCAGAATACACGCTGAAGAAGGGCGTCTTGCCCGAAACGTCCGTGTGGCAATATTAAAAAGTCATATTGGCGTGCTGTCCTAGTTTTTCTTTTTCATTATTCACTACATAAAGGATCCAGCACCCAGTCTTCAAGGTCTTATCGTGAATTGATCGCGTTGTGTCTTATTTTTTAAAATCAGAAGTAGCATGCACATTATTGGGGAGTTTCTTTTGGTTAGTTAGGAGACGTTTCAAAATGTTACGTGAATAAACTCAATAAAACACTCTCTTCAGCATTACAGATAAGCCACGGTGATGTATAAAAATGTAATGTAGCTACCGTGTGTCCTTGCAGCTCCAAATATTTTGTCTAAACGGACAAATGTTCCCCCGGGTTATTCACTGACTGTCCACTTCCATGTTTGTTTTTGGAGAATGATGTAGTTTGGTTACTGTAGTTACCTCATGGAAACAAGTAAAAGGTATGAAATCCACATTATTGGTAATCGGCATTACACCACTTAGCAAAACAAATTAGAGGAAAGAGAAGTACTATTTGTTTCACCACAATGAAGTCATACATCATGCTGTAATAAGGACAAGAAAAAAATCTGTACGATAACACGGTGATGGAGATGGATAGCCGTTTATCTGGCATCAGGAAGTGTGGCAGCCTTTATGGGACCGAGTGACTTCAGAGGAGTTGTCTCCTTATCTCATCCTGATAAGGCCGGTCTGAGACCCATGGCAATGCACTCAATTCCCGTTTTGTTCCGCCAATGACTGAGTCCCCAACCTGTGTGTATCACAGCATGTATCTAAGTGGGTATTTGTGTGTGTGCATGCATACCTGGGCCTCATCTGTATGTGGGTTCCTGTTTCTCTGTGGCTGTGCATGTTTGGCTCTATATCTGTGTGCAAGTGTGTGTGTGTGTGTGTTTATATTATGTGTGTGTGGGTGTAAACCAGACTGCCTGGTTTGCGTCTACAGAGGACTGGAGTAAATAAATCTGAGGCCTGAGAATTGGTGAGAGTGTATGACAGCAGCACGGTGACCAACTTATCAATCACTCATGCATTCCTCTGCTCAGCCTCGCCGCTGCTTTGACAAACGCCATCAGGACGTGACCACACGTCATCCTTCTGTTTAATTGTTTCCTTCACCTGCCTCAAGCATCAGATGCCGAGACCATGTGAAATCAGTCACACAGTTTAACTCGACATTCTGGACTGGATTCTGAGAATTAATTGACATCAGATATCAACAGCATGACTAGTGCCGTGGTTCCAAACTTGGGCCTGGGGACGTCCAGGAGGGTTTCTAATGGATCTCCAGGAAAATGAAGAATGCAGTGGTCTCAAAATAATTTATTGTACCTGCAGCTGCAACAGTGACTGGAATGCAGAAAAACAGACTCCATTGATCATAAGTTTACCACTCACCGCTGCTATTTAAACTTTAACTTATTAGTCATGGTAAGACTCTTATCCTCAGTGACTTAAAATGCACTCACACAGGCAGCAAATTTCTCATTGTGTGTCTATTGTTTATTTTGGCTGCTGCTATGCATAATGCAGAAATTTTGAGGAAGTATACTGTTGTCAAGTGTAAATTGCCCAATACATGTGTAGATACATTCATTTATATGTATGTGTTCTTTGTCAAGCATTTGCCGTGTTCTGTACATAAAACACAAAAGATATCCCTACAACTTTCCTCCACGCCTGATTCATTTTAATGATTTCACTGTAAATACAGATGGACACAGCAGAAAGTGACTACAGCTAAAATCTGTGTTTCTTTCCTTTTGCAATTGAAAAACAAGGCGGACAGAAGCTGGACTCAAAAAGACATGTTGCTGCAGGTAGGGCTGCAACTAACGATTACTGACCTTATCCATTAATCTGATGATTTTTTTGTTAATAATTGATAACTCATTTAATCCGTAAAATATCACAAAATAATGAAAAATGATCATCACGTTTCCAGACTACAAGGTAACGTCTTCAAATTGCTTACTTGTCACTGATCAGAATTACAGCTCCTTGACAATACTCCTTTGACCATAGACTGATCATTTAGTGTGATTCAGCCACAAAAGCCTTTTGACCAAAAGTGAAGCTTGAAGACTCATTACTGTTCTGACTGGAGTGGAGCTGTCATTCAACCATCATTTCCCCCTCTACAGATTAGACATTGTGCATTACTGAACGTTTAATGTTTCTGGGGGATCTGTAACTGCATCTTTTCAACAGGATTCATGGTTTTATGTGTATATAACTGTCGACTTCTTGACATGGAAGAGTTCTTCCCCCATGCTTATTTTACCCAAACTGACCTCGATCCAACAGATGCCTTCAATTTCTCTTGCTTTGGGATGAGGGTGCAGTGTGCATGAACTAAAAACAACTCAAAGGATCAGCGGTGTGTTTCTGCTAGAGTTCCTCTTTGGCGTCATCACCATTAAGTAATGTCAGATGAAGCGTATTGGTGCAGAGGCGTGATTGGTCCCCTGGTCTTTGGCTCTAGCAGGTGAGGAAATTGAAAAAAGGTGCCACAGGGAAGGATAGCTCGACACCAACGCAACAGGGACCACCAGGAGGATTAGGCATGGCTGTTTGATATCCAAGCCTGGAAGGCAGCAATGTAATGGTGTTTCCTAATCAAACTATCTGTCCTAGTTTTTTTCTCAAAGGTGGTGGGTGAGGGATCACAGAGGTCAGTGGAGCATACACTTGTATATCAATCTATGATATCATCCACCAATTCAAAATAGAATGAATCTGAGTTTCTGTTTTTATCTTTCGTTTTGGAGGAAAGAACCAGGAAGAAAGTTCAAACCATATTTCAGTTTGAAGGTTATTCCCTATTTGGTGGTTTTAGTATGGGGTCTTTTTAGTCAAGATACACCCCCCCCCCAAACATAGCGATTCATATTGGTCTGACCTTTGCTGAAGTTGGCACTGGCCCCTCTGTCCAATAGAAGTTTGGCCAGGTCGTAATTAGCCACATTGACAGCACACATCAGAGGAGTCCATTCAAAGCCAAGCTTGGTCTCCACCTCCATGCCTGTCCACGCCAAAAGGATCAGATTAAGTGAGGCAATGAAATGATTACATAAAAAGCAAATGTGCAAATCTGTGCCTAATGCCCTCCAGTGCACACAAATTTTTGTTTTTCCTATCCCACTTGATTTCTGCGAATCACTTTCTGGCAAAACTGTTTACGCCGGGGTGAAAAATCACCACCAGCCGCTTGACAAATGTTGATAAATTTCAACTGTGAGTCTGTGACTAGTAAGTTTATCCCCTCCACCAATTCAACCATTCAGACATCCTTATGTACCATGTTGGCATACATACTGCAACCCTGATTATAAGACAATGGGCCTCATGCAAGAACATTTTCTTATTCTCATCTTAAAACTCTCATACTTGCTTGCTTGTACAAGTGTTTCAAGTCAGCTTCAACAAACTCTCTTAACTGGACAAACTTGTCGTAAATTGATTGTTTTAGCCTGGTGAAGTCTAGCAATTGGAAATTAGCATAATCTATGCCACTAAAATGGCCATATAAGGCTACCTGTTCTGCTCCGTTTGTGGGAAAGTTTCATTCAGAAAAATGTTACCAAAGAGTAAAAAGAAGAATTTCACACCCTGGATGTTCAAGTCCTGCGGTTGGAAATCAGCAAACAAATTTAGCAGTGTCATTATAGTGGTCTTAGAGGACAAGAAACAATTAGAAAATACAGCTGTCAACGATGTGTTATCAGAGCAGCGCTGTACTGTGACCGAAATAAAGAGGGAATAGTTTAACTTTAGCTTAGATGCTAAAAACCATCTTTCTAAAGCAAACGGTCCATGACTAGTATGAGAGACAGTTATGTGACAGTCACATAGATGTTAGACGGGATAATATTATGGGCTTCAGTTGGTGATGTTCCACTGTTGTGTGCAACAGACAATAATAATGGACAGAGACCTGCATTAAGTCCCTGAGGAAGCTGAGAGCAAAGAATTTTCCTAGCAACTACTGTAAGTTGCCAAAATATCCCAATAAAATCATAAAATCTATCAAAAAAACTCCAGTAAATTGGCAAACCATGATGACAATATGATGAATAAAATATTAATTTAGCATTCAGTTTGTGTTAGTTACATTTTTTTTAATTTTAGTTCATTTTGGTATCATATTTAAACTATGATTTCATTCAGATTAAGGCATTATGATTTCAGGTCAAATTATTGTTTTTGCACTGTTAAGAAAGGCAGACTGTCTGTTTATGACGTTATAACGTCAAGTCTAGATAACTAAATTTAGTTCATACCGAAGAGAAAATTGGTGAAAGCCAAAAATGATCTTAAGCCGCTCGTACATGCCATAAAAGAACCTGTTCTTACGAGTGGTTCTTACATGAGGCCCAATATCTTTTATTTTGCTATTTAAAGCTAACTATAAAGTTGCCATGGATAAAGCAATAAAAGCGATAAAAACACTGATTACATGTGAATATATATGTCCACACAGTCAAGAAAGTGTCATACAGAAAATTAAGAGAGTACTTGCCATTGTCCAACAGCTGTTCAACAGCCCCAATGTCTCCTTTACTGATGGCTCTTTTCAGCATTGACACATTATCTTCTGCATGTGGTGCAACAGCATCCAGATTCTGTGACAGTGAGGAAGGATCAGAATAAATTCACACACAAAAAAATAACTCCAGAGAGAGAGAAAATAAAAGAGAAGAAATATCAAAAGAACCAAACAAATAACTCCAAAATAAGATTCACCATATGGGAACTGTGCCACTTGCATGTGTGAGGAAACAACAATATAGGAATATTATAATAATGAGCTAAATTTTCCTGTAACGGATATATGGGAATCTGTACCAATATTCAGCAGAAATATTTCCTGCCTTAGGTGTGGGTAAAATTGACAGGTGCCCAATGTGAATGCAAAGAAGAAAGAAGGTTTTGTTTAAGTACGAAGGGTATTAGACTATCTTACTTGTGCTATGTCCCAATTTTATACTACTAACTAATACTACAAAGTAAGTACTGTGTACTAATCTCCATACCGTTTTTGTGATATCTATACAGCACAATTAATGTAATTAGTTTAGGGCTGCAACTAAAAATTATTTTCAGCATCCATGAATCTGTTGATTATTTTCTTGACTGATCCATTAACAAGTTATTCTATAAAATGTCAGAAAATAGTGAAATATGCCGTTTATAATTTTGCAGAGCCCAAGATAAACTCAAACATATATTACAAAGAATAGCTGCAAATACTCACATTTGAGAAGCTGAAAGTAGAGAATTTATGGCATTTTTGTTTTGAAGAAAAAAAAAAACTGACCATGATTAATTGTTGTCAGAATAACAACTAAGTAAGTTACTTTAGTAGTGGAAGTAAAAAATAAAAAAAGGCATCCATGATTGCCAATTAAACTGCATACGTGGAAGTTACTGAGGACAAAGCACAACATTTTTAAGATTTCATTTTTTGTTTTCTAAGATGTACCTGAGGCTGTCTCATCACTTGCTCAATTAGTTTTAATTACTTCCAGCTGTGACGCTGAAATCAGCTATTTCCACTGTGTATTGCATTCCTGTCCATCAACAGCACATCTAAAATTTAGCAAATAAATCACATGCTGACAATTTCGTTTATCGACTTAGTATGTACAATGACATTAAGACACAGCGTTAGACTTGGGAAAGAGGTCACACGTATGGCAATAAATCGGAAAGAATGGGGGAAACTTTTAGAGAGCTTATTTTATGATTGTTTAGCGTTAGCTAGCTCGAAATTCTGATTCTTCCACATTCAGATTCAGCGGCCTCGAAACAGCAAGTGAAGACCGTGAAGGGTGAAAAAAGAGCGGCAGAGTGGCGCAAAGTTTACCCTTCTCACTACAATTATAGTAGTGTAGTAATTATAAATTAAACTACTTGATCATAACTAGTTTGTGCCAGCCTATGGGGGTTCTCTTGTTTCTATTTTGCCGCAAAACAAGCAATAAAGCGGAGTGTTAGCTTGCTACCTATAAAACAAACTAAAGCTAGCTTAAAGTATGTTAGCTATGCTACTAGTGAGCCGCAATTATTTCGTTGCTGCTAGCTAACGCTGTCATCCAGTTCTAGCAGCATACACCGGTGAGAGAAAAGATGAAAGACGTTTTCTAAAGTAACCTTGGTGCAAGAAGACTTTTTATCCAAACTCCGGATATCCCAATCGTCGTTGCTGGCGTCGCTTTCATCTCCAGCTGGGAAGGCGTAATCCATGAAGCTGCCCATAATTTCTGTTTAGCCGTCAGCTAACGTAACGTTACAGTACAGCGAACTTGAGAGTGACACCCCGACTGAGACAGGCGTTACAAACAACCAGCAGGTGTTTCAAGGTGCCTCTCCCTGCAGCCCCTGAGTAGGCGGAGTTTGACATGCAGCCATGCCAACCAGACTATTTAACCATTCCCCGAGTTTTTCAGCCATTTTAAGAAAAGATCAAGAAACCATAGAGGCCTATAGCAGGTTGAAGTTTACACTGCAGTAAGTGTAAGTTTGCCTTGTTAAAAGAGCCCCATTTATAAATCACACGCTGTGGTAAATACTAACAGCTAGTTCTGAATGCTTAAATGAAATTGTGACTATACTTAATGCTAGCTTGTATTAGCAAGATAGCTAATATTATTGGTTAGCCGGCTTGCTACTGGGGAGCCAAGGAATGGATAGAAGCATTTGGAGTTTAGCTGTAGCTAAATGCTTCTATGCTATCTTATGCTAGCTAGATGGTTAGCACTAGCATTTAATTTTGTATTAGTTCAACTCATGTGTAACGTTAATGCTTTTGTTTTGTTTGTCCAAAGGCTAACTCACTCTGGAAAAGGAAGAGGGGGACTGGTATGGCAGGTGAGTGGTTTGGTGCTCTTTTTTTTCTTTGGTTTATATATTTTTCAATAAAACATTTAAAACTATGCCACTAATGGATTGTTTTCCTCATCGTTATGCTGACTGAAAATATTTAATGTGTAGTTAATTGTGTAAGGCCTTTTTAAAGCTCCTGCCACACAGGTATTTTCACCTATATGCCTGATTAGACCTTCTCAGGTTGATTGATTGATTGACATGTCCCTCACTTACCTGTTGTTTTTGTTGCAACCTGCACAATATCGTTCATAGTAGCACATGGAGTTTGGTGACACACTTAACTCCCAGCATAGCCCTGCCCAACTTTAAACTGAGCAGGCCTCTACTCATCCAGAATAAGTGAAAACACTTGTGAGGATGTGCAGGGCCTTTTTAAGTATTTTATACCAGGAATGGTATCAGCCTACAGCAAGTAATGTAACTGATGAATCAAGTCTCAATCACTGAGTTTGGTTCTCATAAGCCATCACTATCTCTTGTGTCATACTTTGGGATAAAAGCTTAAATGGCTGCAGAGGACAGTAAATGTCCAGCAGAGGTCACTCTTTCCTCTAGGCAAAGGCAAATAACCTTGGTGTCCCTCAGCAATAGTTCATCACAATTGCAAGCAACCAACACTTCATGTGACCCCTCCTCATCCCTCAACTCCATTTAGAAAACTCAGACTCGTTTTAAGAACCTTTTTTAAGAAGCAGGAAAAAGAGACACAATTCTCAACCACTCAGTGATCCAGCCTTTGGTTTGATTTAAGGAGACAGGGAGAACATGTCTCATTCTGTATTAGAACAGGGATTAATTGTCCCCTTTCATTTGATCTCAGTTGGATATTCTGTATATTCAGATTTTATTATAGACACTGTTAGGTTGTATTGAAACATATTTTGCGAGTTGCTATTGTAACGCACACAAATACCCCTTCCAAGCCAGAGCCTTCCTTCTGCTTATTTAACCTCTTTCACTGCGTTCAAATGCATTTCAACAACAAATTGGACTTAAATATTTAATATTCTGATTTATGTTTGCCCTAAGGATCAGTTCAGCAATATTTATCTTGTTTCGCATTGAGGATTATGGCCCCATGGTCTTTCTTATACCTACACCTTTGATGTGACAGGTAGAGTTGCAGTTAGGGAAGTCTAATGCCACAAAGTATACCAGTGTCACTTTCTGTGCAGTTTGATCATTTGTTTACTTGAAAGCTAAAATGAAACCTGCACTTTTGACCGCTGCTGTGCTTGCCACTTTTACTTTAATACAAAACACTCATGTAGATCTTCTTCCATTATACCATAATTATTCATCCAACAAAAACCTGATTTGGATTATTACATTACCTGAAAGCAGTACATTTATATTTCTTCTTGTTCTCTTGGGCACAAAGCTGGGGAGGGAATCGATCCCATGACTGTGTAACTATAGCACAGTCTCGATAGCCAGAAGGCTGCTGACAGTGATGGGGACCAATATGAGCTTAATACATATTTCTTCCAACAGATTTACCCAGCCTGTTTCTCACTCCTGAAGTAACTACAGCTGAAGTGCTGACAGTGAAGATATACAGATTGTGTGATAAGATATTCAGGAACCAAAGGCTTTACCGCATCTTCCCATTTTATCTCTGTTCCCTTGTGGAATGTCTGAAACCTTTGATCCTCCCTCTCCTGAAACTGTGTGTAACCTGAAACTGATAAAAAAAAATAATATAAAAAGTTTCAAGTTCTTTCAGATCTCCTGGAACTGTTTTTCTGCTATTTTGTGAATGATAGTGAAGCAGCTGACTAGAGGGAAATAAAAGGCTGCAGCTCGGCAGTCAGAAGTAGTTCAGTAGAGCTGCAGCAGCTTCTGGGATGAGTTTCAGCCATGAAGGTTTTTAGGCTACAGTATGTTTATCTGGTCATGTACACTGACATAAAAAGCTACAGAAGACGTCCTACACGCTGTATGAGAGGCAAAGCTAATTAAGAACATTGAGTTGTGCTGTTCATTCACCTTTAGAGTTTTGTTTTAATTGACTGTCATGTTAATGAGTGGCAGTTTTGTGTTTCCCTTTACAAATAAGGCTCCTAATTATTTTCTGTTGGTTTGGGACCACTTGGCAATTGTTTTAGCCACATTACCATACGCCTTTACAAATAAGTTGATTAAGGTTTTTCTAATACCACTGACCCCTAAAAGCTCCACGTGCCATCTCCCAGTTTGGAAAAGGTGTTGTTTTGTTTTTTTTGTGCACATCGAATGATTAAAACCAATCATTGGTGAGTGGTTGTAATGGGAGATAAACTTGTGAAAATGTTTAGGAAACATTGTTTAGGCAAGACATATTTATCATATAGCACATTTTATAGGCTAAACAGAGCTTTACATTCATTTTAACTTTAGGGAAATCAAAGACAATCCTACAAAAGAGAGTTTGTTAAAGAAACTGGATTTCCTCTGAATGAAATTTAAAGTGGAAAACATTATTCCATATTGACCTCTGGACTCCCATGGTCCCCTGCGTTGCCTGATACTGCATATGGATCAATATCTGTCTGCTGAAGTGGCCTCACTCGGATCCGCTGGCTTCACCTCTTCAGCTTATTGTTGCCACAATATGCAACCTGAGGCTCGTCGTCGGCGTGGAAATGACGTGCGTCTCCGCAAGTTTTGGCGAGCCCATAAAGGATGGACTGTCCTCTCACTGTCACACTGAGAGGGAGAGAGAGCAAGGCAACAGGAGCAGAAAGAGAGAAGACCAGGGAGACGCACAGAAGATAGAGATACTAGTCTCCGTTTTTGGAAGGAAGATAACTAAAAAACAGTGAACTCATATTAACTGGAGGCACAAAGTGGAGGATAACCAACCAGGCGAGCACCGTCTCTCTGTCTGTGGGAACGGAGCCACTCAGGGGACACACAAATGTGAGCGACGCGCACGGAAACGACTCAGGTGCAGAGAAACCAAACTGGCGGCGCACTTAGGATGCAGAAGTCACCAGTGGAAGATGCAAACTTCTTCTCCAAATATTTCTTCTGGTAAGACATGTTTCGTCTACATCCTTTTTTGTCTGAGGAGCTGGGGGTGCCTCTGGATGGCAAGGTGCAGGCGCAGCTCTGCTTATTGCCTCACTGTAGTCACATCATACTCAGGAGCAAAAAGCACGAAATAAAACGTATCATTTCGTGACTGGCGTGTGAAGAAAAATCTAATAGGGATCAATTAATATTGTCAGTAATTAATAAGTGCTCCAATTCTCTTGTCTAAACGTGTTTGGAGGTTCAGAGAGAACTTTTATAGAAGTGAAACTTTGGAGAGACAGGGCACAGGCGGTTTTGTGAGAAAGTTAAAGTAACTTAAAACCTTAGAAACTTAAACCTAGAAACTGATCGTGTTCTGACGAGCGTCAAAATCGTTATGGAGTGCTGTCATACTACCACGGACCGCCTTCATGTCCTGTTTTTCTTATTTTACAACAATATTTCACTGTTCGCTTATTTCGTGCGTAAAATGCGCACCTGTCCGTTTAAAACCGTGCGCGAAATGTGAGTTGTGCTCCGATGAGGTATGTTCTAGAAAACGCTGTCAGGTGGGGGGGTAGACGCTCTCCAGGGTTGGTTTGCCAGGTCCTCAGTATTTGTGGAGCGTGGTAAGAGTCATTCACATTAAGTGTGACTATGGTGATCATTAACTACTTTTGAATGACGTTATTTTATTTTAAGAACATTCACTATGTTATCAGAATTTCTGTGGTTTCAATACTTATGTTTTGTGACATTTGAACATCCTCCTCCTAAAATTAGGCTATAATGCAGTATGAGTTCTGTGTAAGTGTGCACTGATATGTCCTCTCCTCACACTAATTAGAGGTCCCAAAGAAAGAAGCAGATGATGTAAACTGCTGTATGTCACCTTGCTGGCACAGCCGTTCTTTAAATGATTTAGTCACTAGGACTAGCAAACATCTGACTTTATCTCCCTTCTCTGTCATTAGTCTGGCTATGAAACCTCAGGGATTACTCAAATTACAACTAACACCAGTTTACATTAAAGCTTCCAGACACTAAGGCTTATCCTCTAACCACACACAAACAAATACATTTGATAAAATCTTTCAAATGTCTTCACCTAATTATAAAATGTTTTAATATACTATATGTACACTGTCTTTCAGCAGTGGCTAGTAAGACGACGCATTCCTAGTGTTCCAGTGCACTTTGAATACATATCTATCAATACAAATAGATTTTGTAGCCAATGTTTGTACATGTTGGCATACTATCAAGTGCACAAACATTTTTTGCTGTAGCTTCAAACAGCTGATGCCCAACAATCCGTCTAATTTGTGTTTTTTTTGTTTTTTCGTGCAGGTGGGTGTCACCGCTGCTGAGGAAGGGCTTCAGGAAGAAGTTGGAGCTGACAGATGTGTTTAAGGCTCCTTCTTTTGATCTGGCAGACAACCTCTCTGAGAGACTCGAAAGGTTCGTGCAGTTCAAGTTTGTGTACCTGACTCGTTTACATCCCAGCACACTGACTGGTAATTGTCATGCTGTGGCCCAGGCTCATAAAGAGATTCGGATGATGGGAGAATGGATCAGAAGTAGTCTTCTCACGCACTGCCACATGATTCACTGATTATGACAGTTTTGCAAAGTAGGTCCCAAGACTTCAGGTATCATTGTGGTGTGGCTCCTTGTGGTCCCTAGCATGATATAGTTAAGAAACCTTTTTTTTGTTTGTTTTTTCTTGACAAGTTACTAAGGAAGTTGTCTGGCTTGTGTTGGTATACAGAGAAAAGTGCCAGCCACATTCGAAAAAGGTGTAGTATTACCTAATAGATATGTAAATCAAATTCGACCATTACGTAAGAGGGACTCCGACATAAACATGAGACTGTCACCTGTTTGGTTGTTGGAGATGATGAAAAGGTGCAGTTTTTGTCAATTGGGGGAGCAAGATATACTGTATACCCTAACCCCAAAGTTACTACTAAGGTGATCTGTCATCTTCAAGGGAAATAAAGGCATCCTTACACTCATTAACACGTTAAAAAAGCATTTATGGGTCCATTTTATTGTTTACTGTGGCACTTTTCACACTGACTGCTGGCTGAACACGATGTGATGTCTTAACATGTTTTCTGCATCTTCAGTGGAGTGTGCCACCAGCACATGACTCCTCAATCTAAAACATCTACAGTAAACATCAGATTTTGGTGTCAGTCCCTCAGAATCGAAGACCAAAAGTTTCTTTGGAGATCTGCCTTTTTGCACCAATGTTGCACTGGAAAATGGACCAGAATGCAATACAGAAACAAGTCTATAGACCTTTTTCACAGCAGACATTTTGGCTTGTCATAGCAGGAAAAGCACAGGTGTAACCAATAACATTAACAGTGACTCCATTTCATTTAAGCAGCCCAGTAAGCCATGCCAGTGAAGAAGCACGCATATTAGCAGGGAACTCCTAAATGAAATGTAGCCACCACCTGTGCTTTTCCTGCTAAGAGATGTCAAAATCCCTGCCTAGATAAAGCTCTTTTGCCACCACTCTTTTAGCTACACATACAACTCACAGCTAAATGTAGTGAGTTCAAGCCCATCTTTGGGAGCTGGTTGTAAGGCATTCTGGGAAACGCATGAAATCACTAACTGAACTGCATCTGCACATGATGAAAACAAGAACAGAAATGTAAAAACTGTAACCTAGAAGTCTGCACCCTGGATGTTTTTCATATATGCCCTTTACGTGTGTCTACAGTAGCCGTCCTTCTCTCAGTCAAGTTTAAAATATGGGCTGGCATTTGCCCCTGGGCTAGACGTAAACCAAACCTGTGTGCCAAACAAACGACCAGAAAACAGATGATGGACAAGGTTAACTCTTCTCTCTCTACTTTAAATTTGTCTGTCTCCCTTGGTTCATCTCTCTCTCACGTTATTTCCCTTTCTCACCAAGCCACTCTTTTGGCTCTTTTCTCAAATTAAATGAACCTTGCATTCACTTTACGGTTTCTCTCTTTTTCATCTCTGTGACTGTCAGTCTTTTTTCTCTCTGCCACCTTCACCGCTAGGCCACCGTACGCTCCCTTTTCCCTCTCATTAAATGCTTTTACTCTTTGCAGTATTGGCTGGTCATTAAAAAATCTTGAAATAAATCATGTAAATTGGCCACACTGACATAATACAGTGTGCATAATTTTATTAAACACACGTGAATATAAGTTTTTCACTATGTATTTGTATACCCATTTTCTCTCTCTCCCTACTTGAAATGGAGCATTTAAAATTCTAAACATTCCAAAATGTAAAAGTTTGTTTCTGTCGTCTTTGTCGTCTTTTGGTCGTCATTATGTTGCTGTCTTCCTTTTATCCCTTTCTATTCTTTCTCATCTCCATCTTTTCTTTTACTGTCCTTATAGCACTGAGCAAATGCCAAATCTTTGACAAATTTTTATATTCTTAAAAAAAAAGAAAGGAGTTAGATGTTAACCCAAAGATTAAATACTCATGTGTCTTCCTTCTTTCTTTCCTCCTTTTTTTTTTATTTTTTTTTACCGTGCCTAACAACCACAGCAGTGTCCCACATTGGCCTTGCCTCTTGGTTACCCAGGGGCCCGCGTAACACTGAATGGTGCCAACAAGCCAGTTAATGTACACGGGTGTTAAAAAGTCGACCTTTTAGAAAGGGCCGAGTGCCCACCGGGTGATGAATGAGCAGTGGTGGGTGATTTTACTTTCATTATTCTGATCAGGCGAACAGTGAAGGCTTCTGGGAATGTGAACTTTACCTTCCATTAAAGCATGCTGTGTACCGTCAGCCCCTCCATAACCCACTCAGTTCAATTCAATGAGCTTTTCTGGCATGGAAAGGATTTCATTATGCTGCAAAAGCTGATATTGTATACATCAAGAGCTAGAGAGAAATATAAGTAAAGAAAGAGACAAAACAATTATAAATGGATTGTTTAAAAATACATTTTAAATTAAATTTTAACAATGTAAAATAAGCATTTATGGTATGTTAATTTGAAAGATCAATGTATATTTTGATACTTATTATTATTATTATTATTATTATTATTATTACTATTACAGTAAACAAATAAGCGCCTAGATGAGAGGTTTGCTAGCTAACACCAGCAGTTCTGTCAAGCTTACACTAACTACGTTTCCCATAAGTCTTGTTCTAACGTCTACCAGCTCCCTACTTGAAGAAGATAAATGTGTTGGAAGTCATTTTTTGGTCATTTTTTCACCGTTTTCCATCACCAGAAACTCTAAAGCCCTACTTCTTATTGCTTTAGAGGAACAGAGACTGCTCCTGGATTTGTGCCGTAAAGCAACTCCACAGATTTTCTCAAATTTGACCCGGTGGTAGTTCAAACCATGACCAGGTCATCA
Organism: Macquaria ambigua; assembly: GCA_008360985.2. Lineage (NCBI taxonomy): Eukaryota > Metazoa > Chordata > Actinopteri > Centrarchiformes > Percichthyidae > Macquaria > Macquaria ambigua. The sequence goes on along the minus strand of VMKM01000445.1, from coordinate 14,952 downwards.
GTTTGTCCCCTTTACGCCAATGGGTAATTTTGACTTTGCAGGGTTCACCCAGCCTGCATGATGACTTATAGGAGGACTCTGGCTTTTGTGTGCACAGTTTCTAACTCGTCAGGTTCAAACCCAGGAGCATCTTGTTGAAGGGCTACATTTCTAACCATTAAGCCACCAATACTATACCAACAATATCATTCAGGGATTAGAGGGAGGTCTGTTTTTCATCCCTTTTGACTGGTCAGTATTCACCTCTGTTCAGGGATGCACCAATCCAACTTTTACTCTCCTGATACCAATACCTCTGCTCAAGAGTATCTGCCAGGACCTGAGTACTGATTCAATTCAATCTTTATTTGTTACATAATTATGGCAGTCAGTCTAATATTGTGGCTGAGAATAGTACAGTCTTTAGGCAAGGTCCTTGTTAAGGAGTCTGACATTGTTCGGCTGGTGTCCCTAACAATTTCCCCATATACCAGTTTCTTCATCAATGCCATTTAAAATTTGTGTTTCCATTCCCTGTTACATTCATTCAGTCATGGCCGGCTGCCAATTCAGTTTTTAGTGCCACGCAGTGAGGATTAAATGTGGATCGGTCATGTCGTGGTCAGTACCCGATCCACTTACTAGGGTCAATATCAGCACTGATGCTAATCTTGTGGATCAAATCAGTGCATCCCTACCTCGGTTAGTCTGCAAATTGAGATAAATTTACTGTTCAAAACTGGCAGCAGTTCTATTTGTTTATATCTTTACCCTCAGGGGCTTGGTAGAGTCCATTCTTATGACAGGGAAACACTTAAAGACTTTGTCCTCTTACTCTGTTTTTATCACTTTCTTCCTCATTGGTGTTCTCCTTCTTCACTCATCCTTTGTCTTCTTCACTTCTTCTCCCAGCATTCACCGTTGAACTGGTCAGCCAAATCACCCCGGTTATAAATGACCCTCAGAGAACAATGCAGCTACTTACCGTAGCTGTAACTGCTTGCCTGGACACTTGTGGGAAGTTACTCCAACAGTGTTGTAACAAGGGCAACAAACTTAAAGCTACGATAGGCAATATCCAAAAATATCTTTAGAAAATCAGCAAAACTTGTAAAAACACACATCACAAAGTTGAGGTTCAACATAAGGTGTTTTCAGACCAAACAGTTCTGGGGACTCCCTGAGAGGAATTGCCCACTGTGGAGTTCACCAAGAACTACATACCTTCAAGGACTGGTATAGCAATGATACTGCACGACATACTACTACTACTACTACTACTACTGTTACTACTACTCAGTCCATTTGTCTGTTTTGTTCCATTTTTTTAAGGCTAACGTTACGAGCTGTTGTTTACATGGCTAACATTTTACACAGGTTTTTAAAAATGGCGGTTGCCGGTGCTGCATTGGCTCACGTGTGACCAATCACAAGGCGTTCTAAGAACTACGATCGTTCCCAGTTCTTGCAGTGAGAACACAATAAAAAGGGAGGGGTCCTCCAACTGTTCTTAGAACTATGAAAAAGTTCCTCCGGTCCGAAAATGCCTATTGACAAGAGTTCTGTTTTCACTGTCTAATAAAGTGTAGATTTGCCCAAATGAAATTCCATCAAAAAATAAAAATACTTAATACTGATAAATCTTAAGATTAGTAGTGAAATAAACTAATAAAATGTTCTTTTTCATTAGTCATTTTACTCCTAATATGTTTTTGTGTTTGTTTCCAAATGTCTCTGATGGCCAGAGAATTTGAATATTGCACTGCAGCTTCTCCAGCCAAAGTTAAGAAAGGACTCTTAAAAACTGGACAGCTGGTTTGTTGCCAAAGTAGTAGTAGACAAATAGAACAGCTGCAGCCAAGCTTTGCTGGCATTTGGCTGGTGGATGTGTTATTCTCCCACCCTGCCCGCACTGCTGTTTAACTGTGTTGTAACTCTGTCCTCCCTGCAGAGAATGGGACAGAGAGGTGGCGTCGGCCAAGAACAAGCCCAGGCTGATGAGAGCGCTGGCCCGTTGCTTCCTTGGCCCTTTCGCCTTCTTTGGGGTCCTCCTCTACCTTGGGGTGAGTCTGTCAGTCTGTCATCTCTGGAGGAAGCAGATCTGACATAACATGACTTAGGAAGTGTGGTGTTACTCTGCTGTAAAGGATCATAACATTTTAGATGCAGATATAAACTCATGATTCTTGTGCTCCTCTTCTATGTGATGTTAGTTTGAAATCTTGGACTGTAGAAAAACATGGATGTAGCATTGGTGACAGACACTCCACATATTTCTGAAGGGGTGTTTTAAAGCTCTGATTGGGGTTTACAGCTTACCAAATCCAAATCTGGGCCAATGTGTCGAAGGCTAGGTATAGCTTGGGGGAAGACGAGCAACCAGTACCCACCTAGCAAACATGTCTCAAAACATACTTCCCTTTAAGCCTTTTATATCCTTTATGGAACAATAAAAAAAGTTGGTGAACCAACTAAACACACATTCAAGTTTAAAGGGAAACTCCGGTATTATTAAACCTGGGACCTATTTTTACAAATCTTGGGGTCTAAATGACCAATAGTTACCAAAAGTTTTGGAATTGGTCCAACAGATCGCCTCCACCGGCATCCGCGAACGGGCTGCAATGGCTGCAACGTAATCCTTTGGGGCAATTGTGCCTGAGAAAAGCCCGTCCACTAAAAGTGCTTGTTTTTGCCGCTGACAGGCTCAGACTGTTATTCAAAGTGTCTGACAACATTATGGAAAGGATCCCTACAGAGACAGACCGTTTTGTTAAAGAGTAAAATCCTTTTTGTTTAACCAGAAACAGAAGGTCTGACTCAAGGAGAAGTCTCGCTCTGAAATCTCGCGAGAGGTTGAGTTGTTGTCGTCTTTCTGCAACAACTCGACCACACAGAAATGCACAGCCAATACATGAAATATACACTTGGTCACATATACACACATACATTCATGCTCCGTCCTGTGCAGAGGGAAAAAAAGGTATAGGTAAGCCTGCAGCTAACGATTTCTGTCATTAGTGACTAATGTATCTAATCTAATGTTATGTTTAGTAGATGAAATGTAAGAAATATTGAGGGTCATCATTACCTCCTAGAGTCTAAATTGGTGTCATCCAATGTACAGTAAGATAAAACGGTAACCAGAAAATGTTTGGTATTTTGTATATTCATTAGATTAATACTTCATTGTATAAATGCTGCCTGAGATACTTATCCATCCTGCTAAATTATGGTCAACATTGTAACCAACGAATAACATTAAAAATGCTCAGATTTAATGATACTAAATATCTTTCAGTTAACACCACAAATACCATGTCAGGTCATGACTAGATTAGTTTTAAAAAGTCTCACAGTTACCATCAATCCTTACCACACACTGTTTCACTGTTGCCAACTCCACCTGTATGTGTGTTACCTGTTGACAGTGTTGGAGCGGTGAGGGCCTACAGAGCTACAGTAAGATGACGCACAAAGATCACAAGCATGTCGCACCATGGTGTCGCAAACCACCTCACTGTCCCGGTCTCTTATGGGACGGTGGCAACAGCAGCCGTTGTGTCAGTTGGAGGTGGTTGTCATGACGACAAGACTGCCTGTTAGACGTTAAAGAGGCTGTGTGGGGAAAACAGAAAAGCTTCTCATTCAGTAGAAGCCAAAGGAGTTTCTGGGTGATTGATGCTCTTAAATATTTGGCAGAATCTCAGTTATGTAACGGTTAAATGCGAAATTGTGACATTGACGTTGATGTCCTCTTATATGTTGTATATATCTTTTATATACTCTCTTATATTGAGCATCTTGGTTAGCTGGACATGATCCTGATCCAGATGTGGATCCGTACATTTTTTTTAAACTGTGTGACATTGGGTATTTTTGGACATTTTTCTAACCTCATGTACTACTGCATTGAATTGTATGGAAAAACTCTGATGGTGTACCGTATATCACGATGTATATTTTACTGCAGAACAGGATCAAGATATAAATAAAACATTTCTAAATTATTTTAAAAAATGAGGATTATGCACCTTGGCAGAAGTATGCACTAGTGATGTCTATTTTGAAGCTAGTTTTGACACCTAAATGTTAGGATTTTTAACAAATAATTGTAATTATGAATGACATGCACTGCAAAAGGATTGGAGGATATTATGTATCCTCTTTCCAGGAGCTGACTAGGAGTTGACCCTTACCTGCTCCAACTGACTTTTTTTTTTTTTTTTTCTCAATCAGAAAGAAAAAGTTAAAAAAAAAAAAAAAAAAAGTTATGTATGTAAAAGTAGATCAATTTAATGCACCTCTTCCCTTGTTGTCCCATCTCTTGGTGTAGGAGGCTTCCAAGACGGTGCAGCCTCAGCTTCTGGGTCGCATCATCGCCTCTTTTGACCCTTTCCACGAACCGGAGCGGAGCCAGGGATACTTCCTGGCCCTGGGCCTGTGCCTCCTCTTCACCGCCCGCTTCCTCCTGCTGCAGCCTGCCATATTTGGCCTGCATCACCTGGGCATGCAGATCCGCATCGCCCTTTTCAGTCTTATATACAAGAAGGTAAGGGGAGGACAGGGTGTATTCGTGGAACGGAGACTCAGCTGTTACAGGTTGAGACAATTTTCCAACCTCATTTCCTTTCGTAAGATCTATGTTTGAAGATATGTCTACAATTTTGGAGATTTCGATAAGTGTTATTTAATAATCTTCTCATTACATTTTAATTTGCAACACAATGAGAGTAAAAAATACAAATATTTGCCTCTGAAATATTAGAGTTAAAGTGTAAAGTCTCCTGAAACTTGTAGCCAGTGGCACTGTGGGCCTTTTTCCCAGATTACACATGAATCGAACACTCGCTACTTAAAGTCACTGCTGTAACAACCAATTGTTGGTACAAAACAAGCCAGCTGATAAGATAGTAAGGCCGCTGTGTGTGAGCATTTGTCAGCTTTTTTTTTCTTGCTATTGTTGTTAAGATCAGATGGAAGAATCAGCTGAATGCCTCCACCTTGTTTAGCATGCGTGACTGAACATTATCAGAAAGCTTCTCGTATGTGGAAGTCCAGAGGTGGCGATTCACAGGCAGCTCTCAACACAGTTCACTTTCTCCCTTTGTGCCTCAACTGACCCTTGACCTTTGACCTTTTCAGACCCTGAAGCTGTCCAGCCGAGTCTTGGATAAGATCAGCACTGGTCAGCTGGTCAGTCTGATGTCCGCCCACCTCAACAAGCTGGATGAGGTGAGAAAACCCAAGCATACCAGAATGAAAAACTTTAAGTTTAAAGTCAACTTCTGGGCTCCAACTAATGGTGAAGTGACGCTAACAGAAATGGCAGACTCCTCAACACACATTTTTAGAAATAGTACAGAGATTAATTGCAAAATGAAAACAGAATGTGCAGCTTTAATAGGTTTTCAAGGGCAGAACTTTTGAAATTGACTTTAAATTGAATGTGAATTGCCTCCCATTGTTTGGGTGCAAAAATCAAGTCACTTTCTTGGGAAGTCAAAGGAACAACACAGTAGTTTTCCACTCAAAAGTAGCTGGGTGGAAGTTGTGTCTCCACAGGCAGAATGAGGGATAAGAGGACTGACAGTTCACACCCTCACTGACTTCAGTGAGTCTGTTTTATTACCCAACACAGAGCTACATGTTCTTCATACTGAGGGACAATTAGAGGACAATAGATCAGGAACAATACACACACAATTAGGTGTTCTGTAGCTGTGAATCAGTGTTGAAAAACACATTTCTGATTATTCAAGCGTGTATGTGTGTATTATTTGTGTGTGGAATGAACTCAGTCTTGCCTTGGGTCTCACTGAGGGGTTGAATGTGGAAACACTCTGCAACCTGCTTTGAGACAATTATCACTTGGCTTGAATGTGGCTTGGCCAGTGCACCACTCTCTCCTTATAATGGCTGGTGGGGGTTACTGTGAGTGTGTGAGTTCATTCCCCTGTAGGTGAGTGGATGAAAGGGAGCTTATTGAGGTGAGAACTTGAGTGTTTCTCACCCACAGTACAGCTGAGCTGACTGGATGAAAGTGGATTCCACAAAACAGAAGTTTGCTTGTTTGATTATTCCTTCTTTTTTGTCTCTTTCTTGACTATTTGCCACCTGCTTTTGTGCTTGTACACTTTTTTGTTCTCTCTTGCGTTCAGTCATTGTTATCGTTCGTTCATTCATTCTACTGCACTGTAAATCCTTCATGCACAATGTGTAGGGGACGGGGAATTTTATTAAAACGTTATCAACCACAAAACAACTGCAGAACATTATCAATGTGACATCACAACTCGGCCAAAAAGCCCTGTGGTAAACCCTGCGCTCAGAATCAGGTTTATTGCCAAGTAGGTTTACACGCACACATGCTTTGGTATATCGGTGCATAACAATAAACATAGTAAGTAGATAATATAAAGAAAGATAAAACAAGTACTGTAAGTCAAGAAGCATGAATAGAAAATGGAAAAGTGACAATAAGATATGAAAATGATGATAAAAAATAAGATAATAAATAAATATGTACAATAACCTCTGACCTCTCTGAGGTAAATGAAGATGTATCTCAATGTGACCACGTTTAAATATTTGCCATTGTTAAAGTGATACTCACAAAAAACATACTGTGTGTTTTTAGTATCGCATGTTCACTCCTTCAGTCAGCTTGAATTCACAGAAGTTACAAATTATTCCCATGGCGACCTATTTTAACAACGAAAAAAAAAAGTATCAAATTTTCCATAAAGAAACTTTTCAATTGAAGTTACATAATTATACGCACATCACATGTAGGTGCGAGGCTATTGGAAAACAACGTAGATGAAAATAGAACGCCCACATTTATTTAAATGACAATGTTTAAATCCAAGTTAATTATGAGTCAGACCTGACTCTTAATATAATAGCGTAGCATAGCATAATCCACTTTCTATACTGTTTATCTGTATGCTCAGTATGTTCCAAACCCTCGTGTTTTCACAGAAATGTGGCTAAATATGCAGTTTGTTTGTTGCTAGCGTAGCTAACTGTTTACCTTTTGTTGCACATGACTACGTTTCCAACTCCGTTTTGTTTATGTTGATCCAAGTCGACCACAGCTGCTGTCCTCTGCAAACTTTTCAGAGCCACCTTCCAAGCCTACAGGTAGTGAGTGAGTGAGTGTGTGTGTGTGTGTGTGTGTGTGTGTGTGTGTGTGTGATACTGAAAACATAGCTTCTTAATGGACTATTCCTTGAACCTGACCTTTGACCTCCCTGTGGTCAGGAGCAAAAGAACATTTTCCTGCTGCAAAGTGTCACAGTATTATAAAGGTCATATTTCCAGGTACCCTATGTACACTAATGTCATCTCTGTATACTGTGTATGTTATTCCAGAGCTTGGGTCTGGCCCACTTCGTGTGGATCACCCCCCTGCAGTGCATACTGTGTGTGGGTCTGATCTGGGAGCTGATCGAGGTGAACGGCTTTTGTGCACTGGCAGCTCTGACTCTGCTGGGCATCATCCAGGCCTGGCTGTCCCAGAAGATGGGACCTCACCGGTGGGAAAACTCTACCACACATCCACTCATTTTATAGATCAGTATCAGATATTACAACCACACATACATTTGTAATTGTTCTATGTCCCTAATGTCTTCCAGTCTAATGTATTTAGTTTGTTCTCTGAAGATTTAAAACACTTAGTACATTTTGTGTTCATTTTTGTTCTCTCTGATAACCACTTTCTTGTCTAAGAAGTTACTACATTAATACATTTTATGTTACTTTCATATTCACATACTGAACACATTTATTTAATGAATATACTGCACATATACATACAGTAAATATGTGAACACATGAACATACTGTCTACAGTACAGGTGCACACAAATAAATGTGTTGCCCGTGTAGCTGCATGTTGTGATATGCATGTTTATGCTTGCATGTATGCATAGATTCATGCTTGTACTTGTATGCCCATGGTGTGCGCCTGCATATACGTGTCTCTGTGTGTGCATACAGAAATCTGCTTCTATGCATGTGTGATGCTGCTGTAAGTCGGTGACGTAAAACTGTGTCCTGTAAACAGGGTGAAGCGAGGAGGGATGATCAGCCGCCGCCTGGCTCTCACCACAGAGATCGTGGAGAACATCCACTCCGTGAAGGCATACGGTTGGGAGGAGGTGATGGAGACCATCATCAAGAACATCCGGCAGTAAGACACCAAAACGCACAACAACGAGAACATTTCCTGCAGCTATTTTGTATTAATTTAGCACCCAAGTTTACTCATGTTTGTTTCATGCTGACTACAACAATGTATCTGCTGATCATACGTGTTAAAGCAAGTCGGATATTAGTAGGTTTAAGGCCATTTTAACAGTAGTGTTGAAGGAAAGAAACTTTCATTTGAAGCAGCATCGCTCTGGTCATACGTACTTTAAAGTCATCCATCTCTCCAGTATCTTTTTTTATATATTACATGTTGATGGTATCCTACTGTTATACATGGAACTGAGCCAGAGAGAGAAACAAGAGCAAGAGAGTCAGCCGACATCACACTAAAAAAGCTTTGACTGTACAGTAGAAGTGAAATCAACCTGGTGCTAAAATTGAGAGAGAGATGTTAAAACATGTGGTTAACCAGCAGAACGACGCTGGCGTCACTGGTGGCTGCCGGAGCCAGAATCAGGATCGCTGTAATTGGCACGTACAATAAACGTACGGGAAAGAGTTTTGGTGTCATGGTGCAGAAATATTTTGATAACTGTCAGATGTCAGAGCTAACACGGAGCTACCAAGAGTTCACATTTACACGATAATGGCATCATGAAAAACTGACATGCTGTAATTCTCAGAATTCTGGCATTAAGTCTGTGTGATGTCGCTGAAATCAATAGCATGATATGAATAACAGCTTTTTTTCTGATTTTAAATTACAATATGACAAATGTTTACAAAAATCCCATGTAAAATGATGAAACGGTATCCTTCTTTCATTCAGTCAACTAATCGCTGCCAGCTCCATGAAAGTATAAACTGAAACATACATGTATTTACTTGTGAAACTTAAGTCGTTCCTTCTGTCCCATCTCCCCTCCCTCCTCAGGGACGAGATGACGCTGACGAGGAAGATCGGCTCTTTGCGTTACTTCTACAGCGCCTCGTACTTCTTTTCCGCCATCTTGGTCATCGTGTCTGCCATCGTGCCGCACGCGCTCAGTAAAGGCATCATCCTGCGCCGCATCTTCACCACCGCCTCCTACTGCATGGTGCTGCGAATGACGCTGACCCGCCAGCTGCCAGGATCCATCCAGATGTGGTACGACACGCTGGCTCTGGTCAATAAGATCGAGGTGGGTTCAGAGAAGTGCACGTCTACTAGAAATGTCAAGGCCATCAACAGATTTAATCTCAAAATTTTGAATTGAGCAGTACATAATAATAATAATAATAATAATAATAATAATAATAATAATAATAATAATAATAATAAACTTTACGCTGGAAGAGATGGAAGACCACTGCCCGAGGATCTCGAACTACGCAAAATAAATAAATAAATAAAATGCCTGTGTTTTGTTTTGTTTTCTCCAGGAATTCCTGACGAAGGAAGAATACAGAGTGCTGGAGTACAACCTGACCACCACTGAAGTGGAGCTGGTCAACGTGTCTGCGTCCTGGGACGAGGTTCGTTCATCTCTGTGTGTCAAAACTGAACGTGATGCTTAATGAAAATAACCGGCGTTGAACATTTATACCAAGTACTGTATGTTTAGTCAAACTGTGGAGCATGTCTTCCACCGGGTGAGAACAATGTAGTATCTTTTTAAGCAGTTTCATTAATCTTTCATCAGTTACACTGATCGATAATTGGTTAATTATTAAACGCTTAAATACAAAATGATTACTTTCACAGCATAACACACATAGATTGAGTATTTGAATCATGTCTGACTAACCCTCCCGGCTTATACAATTACTAAGACAATAAATTCTTAATGTTGATTAATCAATGATTGATGAATCATTAATATCCTCAGTTTGGAGTGAGAATGATCCAGGTAACTAAGGTAAATAAGGTTTATGGATACTGTTAAAGTAGATGGGTGTGTTCATGTGGCAGACAGCAGTTCCTCGTGCCTAGTAAACTCAGCATAACAAAATTTGAAGCCTGAACTGATTCTAATATTTAGCTACTGTGTGTCTTTAATACCACAAAGAGAGGAGGAGGTGGATAAATCGGCCAGGTTGATATATTGGCTTATTGTAGATAATATCTATATCGCCATATGTCAGCCAAGTAAGAAATGTCAGTAAAGAGATGCCAAAGTTTAGAAACAGTGTTGCTGTTACTTACTGTAGTTTGTTCACCTGAGAGTACCAACAAGTATCAAAAAAACCCTCTAGTATCTGGCCTGTAGTATCAGTCAGGCATGTTTTAAAGAAGTTAAAACTCCCACAACCCCTAAATCCACCATGCATTACAGGTATATTAGTTAATTCCTCACCATCACTGAGAGTGGATGGTATAATCTTATCTATAGGCAGAGGCTGTAAACTTAGTCCAACAGGTGTGATTCATTGACCACCCAATACCGTGAGAAAACCAACGTCCAACTGTGTTTTTTTCTGTCACTTTGCATAATTAATTATCCCAGTGTCGTCACCAAACTTTGCCTTTGCTGGGAACGCTCCGAATCCCCCTTTTGAGATTCAGAGTCTTGTTCATCACCTAATTCCCAGATTCTCCTCTTGCCTTCTCTTCTTCCTGGAATGTGCCATTCGCAGATGAATGGGAGGGGTGTTGCCTTTCTTTACTGCTGACAGCATGTACGTCAGCTCATTAGAATGAGAATCGCACAGCCGAACCTATACAAGTCCTGGTATTAGAGGAACGGTGACCAATGACACAAGGGTCAATGATTAAGCCCGCGAGTCAAACAGAGTTCCCCTTTTCTACCAGTTAGATGTGTCACCCATTAATCTGTACAGAGGCAGTGACAGATGAAGTGAATTAAGGCCATTGTGAGACTTTGGGAGTCTTCTTCTGTCTTTGGAGAATCTCTTGTTTCTCACAGCAGTTTGGCCTGGTGGCACTGTCTGAAAGCACAGCACAACGGACACACTCGTTCAGCCTCGAAGCAGGCAGTTAGGTAAACTAGACGAAAAACACAAATCAAGTAGATGCCATGCACACGTACACACACAGAATGATGTATACTTAAGCATAGTATGGTATTGTGCATTGTAAAAGTATACTGTAACACCAAAGCATGGGGCACTGTACCCTATGGTCGTAGGATATATTAGAGACGGTGGGCCTCCCCTCAGATAAAGCTTGGAAAAAGGCGCGCCTTCACGACCCTTAGTTTACTTGCTTAGTTTCGCTCAATTCCTGGATGCATATGGTATCGTGATTATTTAATCCCATAAACACCCAACAATTGAGACAATATAGCCTAATATTGCTGTTAGACATAACTTCAGACACCAAATACATAAAGCTCTGTCATGAGGCATTTATTAGTTTCTGACTCAAGCAGTAAAATTCCCCAAAACGACAAATCACACATTTAGGCTATTCTATGTGATCTCCTTTTGATAACGAATGTAATATTTTTTCACCTCCATTCACTGAGCCTCCCCTGAAACTGTTTGGAGCCCCCCTGGGGAGTCTCTGTAAGAAAACTGAAACCTCTGTATTGGAATGTAGTATATTGTAGTACAGTGCACTGTAGTATTATGTCATATAATGAACTACAGTATTGTTGAAGCTAATTATTTTTTTGTTTTTAATATTCAGAAAGGAAAATCTGGTAGTTCTATTTATGTAAAATATTAGATCATGTAAAATATGTAATAGAAATTAAGTATATTAGTACAGTATGTTTCCATCTACCTGTTTTTATGTACATTAAAAAAAAACTAAATAAATCTCCCCAAGGTTTGAGTTGATTAAATATTGGAATATAAACAGAACACTTGATATATGTGAACATAAATTCCAGGTAAAAATCTTACCTACTACCTAGTTCCTTCAACTTAAGGCCCACTTCTGATTGTTAAAAAAACTTCCACCTTCCCAAATAAATAATAAAAAACACATAACATCCCAGATGCTTTGTCTTTTAAGTGTCTCTGGAGCTTCAATGGTTTTAGCACCTCATTTGACCTAATTAATCCAAATTTAACTGGTTGAGAATGGCTGCCTTTGATTATCGTAAAGGATGTTTTACCACACTTATGTTTCAGTATCTTTGGTGTTCGCTCAGTCCGTACAAAACAGCGAAGACTCTGACTTTGACCGTTTCTGCAGGGCATCGGTGAGCTGTTTGAGAAGATCAAGCAGGAGAACAAAGCAAACGGACACCTGAACGGTGACGCCGGCCTCTTCTTCACTAACCTCTATGTCACACCTGTCCTCAAAAACATCAGCCTGTACCTGGAGAAGGGGAAGATGCTGGCGGTGGCTGGATCCACTGGCTCAGGGAAGGTAGGTCGAACCTGCACGTGCTACTGAATCCATCTGCTGTCAAATGTTTGGTCAACGTATCCTCGAGCAAGGCAGTGAAACCCTACATGTGGACTTATTGCAGGTTGCTCTGTGTGAGAGCAACATCTTAATGCCTCAGAATAAAAACGTAAAAGAGTAAAGTGTGACAACGTTTTTCCCCGTTTCCTACAGAGTTCCCTGCTCATGATGATCCTGGGAGAGTTGGTGCCATCGGAGGGTAAAATCAGACACAGCGGGCGCATCTCCTTCTCACCGCAGACGTCCTGGATCATGCCGGGGACGATTCGAGACAACATCCTGTTTGGCCTGACCTATGACGAGTACCGCTACACCTCCGTCATCAAGGCCTGCCAGCTGGAGGAGGTACCTTCGCTTTTATCACATTATTCCTTCTTCTTCTCTCCCTTCTTCTTTACATCTTGTGTTCTGCAGATGAAGTGGATTTCTGTCTGTATGTTCAACCATGGTGGCTGTTGCAAACTCCACAGATGATCTGCAGTTTGTTCCAAACTCACCCGAAAACATTAATTATAACCACTTCTTTTATAGCTGAGGATTTTTGACAAGACTCTTATTTTCATGGTGGTAAATCGGTGCAGTCGGTCAAATGTTTTCACCCAGGCAGCAATGTTCTCAATCCTCTCAAAACACACATAATCTGCCAAGCAATCAATATGCTCAGGGACGTTCAAACACTCATATTTTTGCCAAAATATGAATATTAATACCCATATTTTGGTGAAAACAGATGGACCCACATGAGTGTTTGAAACGCACAAACAAAATGACTAAATACGCAGGTTCAATGTTTTTCAGCAGGCACATGCATGACGATTTGGGTGGACATGGTGTGCTTAGCTATATTTTGAGAAAATATGGGTGTTTGGAAACTAAGACTATTGACAAGCAACAGAAGTGCATCATGCTGCTGTAACAGTTTGAAAAGTTAACTGGATATTTTGATACTCTTGTACCACAATGAGAACTTGTCACCACTGGAATCCGTTGTAACCACAGACTGTATATAAAGATGGACGGCATGACTGCTCCCCAAAAGTGAAGACAAAACATCTGGATCGCCCCCTGGTGGCTGGCTGCAGTATGGGTCATAAACCCTGCTCCCTCCATGTTAGAGGATGGGACATGATGATTTCTGTCATTTTAGGTAGTTCTTATGCCGCTGATGTTTGTTCAAGTGTTCGCTTTTCTGATAAGTTTGGTTTTAATTAGTTATTTGATGCTATAGAAAGGGGGTGTGACATCATGATTGACAACTTGTAGTGTGCTTGCGATTGGTTCGGGCGGGTGTATGGGTGGGACCCCCATAGCTGTTGATAATTACTGCGCAGACTCTGGCTCATGGATGTATAATAAGACCCGGATACGGTGCCGCCGCTCAGCCTTGCTTCCAATTTTTCCCAGTGGCCACTCGCAGTATTGCAGCGAAAAATTCCCCTGCAGTCTGAAAAGCATTTTCCCCATAGACCGCCATTGTAAAAAATGCGCCTTTACCTGCAAACAAGGTCAGTTATGACTCTTTCTATTAAGAATTTTTGATCCATGGAGGTTTTATATTTATACAATATCAATATACAATATCTGTGACATCATCACAATGTAAAGTCTGTGGGCTGAGCGGGAACTCACGGGTGGGACCAGCGGGAGAAACACAACTGTGCATATTCAGTGGGCAGCATACCCCGGAAGTAAACCCGGAAGCTAGAAACTGACATGACTTCATGACTTGAAGCTGACCACAGACACTGTTGTCAATGAAAAAAGTACAAACAAACAAAGTGTCAATGAACAGGGAATATATTGAAAATGTAATTAAATATTACTTTAGTTCGAAATAACTTGGTGTTTTATAGTAGTTTTCTCTGGCCAGCTTCCTTCTCAAGTCTTTTCTCTCTCTCATTGGACCGATGCTCTCTGCTCAGTTGTCCGTTCGGAGCCTCTGCAAGGCGTCAAGAAGGTTCAGGTTTCCACAGTCCACATTTACACCCATTATGTCCCACACACACACACACACACACACACACACAAAGACACACATGCTCGCTCGCGCACGCGCACACACACACACTCGCGCTCTCATAGGCCTCAGTGTTGAGTGACGGTCCCTCAGCAGGATAATGTCTCCTCTGTTGCTATGGAAATCTCTCGTTCTGTCACAGAGATGGAATATGAGCTTGTTGGTTCCCACTGATGGGAAGTTACAACACAGACGAGCTGTATGGACAAAACCATCAGGTCTGTGGGCTTGTTAGGCCCGTGGCTCAATATTAATTTCTATTAATTGATAAGTTTATACATTGATGAGCAGAAAAACACGACTCTTAGAATCTGAATCAGGTTTATTTGCCAAGTAGGTTTTCACATACAAGGAATTTGCTTTGGTATTTTGGTGCATAAATAAGCATAAGAAAAATATATAAAATAAAAGCAAATAAAAAGCAAGTACTGTAAAA